>OY776278.1:48940469-49087969 GCA_963675445.1 Linnaemya vulpina
CATTTGAGTCTTATTCAAGATTGCGATGAAAAACGAAATTTGGCATTAAAATTTAATTTATAGATAAACTACATTTTAATAGCCACTGATTTATTGCGTATAACAAAATTCAACCAAGTTAATTCCTTGTCGGAAACCACCTTTAGACCTCTGAAATAAGTGATATTTTTAAGATTTACTATGAATTTCTGTTTGAGCACACTTCATTACATCCAAAGCTCCTTTTTTAATTAAGACCTCCGCCAGTTGCTCCCCTAATCGACTACATGTCTGATAAAGTGAACGATTGTGGGAAGCATGATGATAAAGTCCACAAAACAAATGTGCTGCGTTGTCACTATTCTCATAGTGCTCCGGATGGGGGTTTTTGTCGTTGGTGTAATGAAACATTTTGACAGTTTTTTGTAGAAATGGGCATTTGCCATGTGCGGTGTACTCATCATTGACAGGTTTTTCGGCAAGCTTGAGATCATTGGGATTGTGCATCGATGTAAAAGGACACTTCAAAGCAGCAGATACGGATGGAGCGCAATCAATTCGATCTTCTTTACTGCTTTTAGCAGAGCAGTTATGTTTTGGAATGGTACAATTGCCAACGGTGGCTAATGCAATTTTCGCTTCGGTTCCTACGAATGGGCATTGACCCATAACATCTTGACCAATATCAATAGGTACTGGGCAAGCTTTTGCAAGTTCTTTATCTACATCGCCACCACTAGTTAAATTAGCTTGATCATGCGTAATTTCTGAACTTACAATCGGACATTTTTTAGCTAAATTAATATGCTTTTGCAATAACTCGTCAATGTGGTAGGTTCTAGTTAATGCTTCGACATCAGCGTCATGACATATAATCGGTGAGCTACTTTGCGTTTCTAATAAAGGACTTCTACTAGTTTTAGAACGCTTTGCTAGAGGCTCATCGTTGCTACTGCTGTCGCCAACTATATTATTTGCAGTTTCTTCTCGAAATAAAAGTGACTTTTTGTCCCGAATTTCGATAGAACCATCAAGACTCCAAACTGCACCATCTAACATTAAACTGAGAGCTTTAAAATTTATATCTTCTATTGAGTCACCCTTAAGACTGCTAAATACAGCAACAGGAGCACTGCAACCGCCACCGAGGGTTTTGAGAAAACTTCTTTCAGCCAAAATACGACATGTAGTAGATAAGCATATTAGACTTTGCAGGATTTTCAATATATCAGTATCATTAGCGCGACACTCCACCGCTAGAGCCCCCTGTCCAACAGCGTACAGAATATCAGTTGGTTCTAAAATTTGACTTACACGGTCATGCCAGCCCATGCGAATCAAACCAGCTTGAGCCAAAATAATTCCAGCAAATTTTGAATCAACTGCATCAAGTTTAGCTAAACGGGTATTTAAATTTCCACGTATATCACAAACTACCAATTTCGGATATTGTCTACGAATTTGTGCAGTTCTGCGCAGAGACGATGTACCTAGTAATTAAATGGCTTGAAAGTATGAATAAAGCATATACATATTATATCAAACCTTACCAATAACACTTCCCTCTGGCAGTGTATCAATTGTATGTCCTTTGTAATTTAATCTGAGTACAAGAGCATCTCTTGCATCTTCTCGTTCAAGTACTGCGCCAATGGCCATACCGCTGGGTAGAGCAGTAGGTAAATCCTTTAAGGAATGCACCACAAAATCAACGCTACCATTAAGTAATGCATCTTCAAGATCCCTGGTAAAAAGGCTTTTTTCTCCAATTTTAGGAAGTGATATATTAAGGATACGATCACCAATAGTTGTCATAGTATCTGAATAAGATTTCAGGTTTCGAACAGCAATATTTGCATTTGATTGTGATTTTTTTAAGAAAAAGAATTAAAAATATTATGTTATTATTAAACTGGAAGGACATGGTACAATTATAACCATAAGCATTTTTTTCAATAAATGAATTTAAAAAAAAAATATAAGACTTTGTTTACCTCCTCAGAAAAAGTTGCTTAGGTTTCGAACAACACTGTATATGTATATATATATATATATATATATATATATATATATATATATTTGTTTATGGATTATTCCTTACAGACATCACAAATATATTAATACATATTAACAAAATAATTACAATTAAACTAATGCCCAATAAATCAGTAGCTATTTAAATGTCGATTTAGTTAATTTTTATGAATATTTAAAGTCTATTTAAATACGCCTTCAGTTTTACAGTCAGACTTAAATACTTCAATTAACTTATGCGAAAAATGTGGTAGCACCATGAAATAAATCGCCATTGTTCAGAAAACATGTGTCTTGCTTATGATTCAAAGTATTTCAAGTGTTGTGCATGAATTATTTTAAGTTTTTTAATTGTGTTAAGAGTCCATTTGTGCAACAAATGTTGTTTTATTGATTTCCAACTTTATTCTATTGATAATTAACTGTAACTACGCAACTTTTTTAAATTTTTTAGCAAATTTTTCTCAACATCACAATGTTTTCTTCTTCTTAAAAGAAAAAAAATCAAAGTCATATGTTTTCGCTAGATTTAAATAACATTTAAATGGCCAATGAGGGGCATTTAAGTCTTATTTAAGTTTGTGTTGAAAAACGAAATTTGGTATTTAAATGGCATTTAAAGTTAAATGAGATTTAAATAGCCACTGATTTATTGGGCATAAGTTAAATATATAAAAATATTTTACTATGAATTTATAAAAACAATTATAAAGTTATTTATCACGTTCGTATTCGATGAAAAGTCAATATATCTATATAATCGATTAAACGTGTTACACATTCTTCTAAGAGGATCAGCATCAATATAATGGCTCAACAAAATTGTACGGTTAACGAAATAAAATTCCGGAATAATCGTTGCGGCATGTTAAGGAGAATCTCATTAAAAAATCCGGCACAGATATTACCATTGATAACTTCGAAAATATATGATACATTCAACAAAGAGCTAGACGAGCTGTTTACCAGAGGTGCACACAACTTGCTGTTACTAATTTAGTTGAAACTAAAACTAATTTTTTATTGACATTTTGTAGGAAGCTGCTACATCTGAAATAAATTCTTTAATTATAATGAATTTATTTTAGATATTCTAATTTTGGCAAAAACAACTTAAATTAATTTAATTCAGAACTTTAACTTTCCCAAAAGTTTTTTCTATTTATGAAAAGCAGATATACATACGTTAAGTAATTAATTATGTTTCAACACTTTTTTATTTTTACACTTTTTCCAATAAATAAATAGGAAAATCCAAAAATATTTTATTGAGGGTGTATTCAGAAATATATTTCCTATATTGCATTTTATTACAGGTAGAAAACACTTTAAAAAACTATCTACTATATTTTTAAGGCTTTTAGGCAACAAATTTTTAAAGGTGTTTTTTTCTGATAAAAAGAAAAAAAATTGTAATATGAAATTTATTTGTTGGATGGTTAAGCAATTTCTATATGCATTTCATTGGCGCTTTTTACCAAATCATCAGAAGACTTTAACCACAGTTTTGAAACTTCTCATCTTATCTAAAGACTTTTATTAACCAAAATGAAAAATAAAATCGAAATTGAACTGTTAACAAATTTATTATTTGACATATTCACCCATATTATGAATAACGACGTCGACGTCACATCAACACGACAGCAAAAAATGGTCACTTGTCTAGTCTTTCTCGCAGAAGTTGACTTCTGATAATATGTTCTATTAGTATTATACGCCTTAGAGAATAACAAAAGGCGGTTAATTATAATTCATTATTATAGACAATTAAATGACAAGTGACAATTTTTTACTGTCGTGTTGATGTGACGTCGACGTCGTTATTCATAATATGGGCGATTGTCATTGTACTGTTATTATATGAAATTTAATTTTAAAATATCACATCCGATCGCTGAGGAAAACCTACACGAAGCGATTTGATATTAGAGTTAAGCTGTGTACACACGATTGGCAGATCTTGAAATATTGTAAAATCTGGCAATATGCTGACAAAGAAAAATTGGTAGCAAAAGGTAAGTTGTCTATTTAGACAGTTGTAAGAAAACCTTACAATTTTATTGGCAGACAAGTGTAAAACCATAAATTTATCTGCCAACAAAAATTGTTTGTTCAAACGTTTGTTAGACTGTTGCATGGAAAGAATTGCTGACAATGGTGCCATTGGCAGATGTATTAATTTAAACACATCTGAAAATGAAAAGAACTTAAAATGTGTGGCAATTAGCTGACAATGGCAAAGAAGAGTGTGTAGACGGTTGTAAGATGTCTCACATTATTTCTGTCTTCCAATGTACCGACAATGATTTTATGTAAACGTTGCAAGACAAAAATTGTAAGTTTATGCGATTGTTAGACATTTTCTGGCAATTTTTCTTACAATATTGTAAGATCTTCCAATCGGGTATACATAGCTTTAGTTGCACTAACAGAAACAAATTGGGACCATTTAGGTAAGACCAAATAACTTTAACAGCTGATATAGAAAAATTTGATTAATTTCTAAGTTTAGTAATCACTTTATGATGATCAATCAAAAGCTTCTGAGATAACATATTGTTACGTTTTTAGACCTTTTCGTAAAAACGGTTTTATTATTTATCCTTCAAGGATTCGTTTTATTGCATCAAATTAAAACACGGACAAATTAATTTTAGAAATATAATGCGGCAACACTTTATTTATTACTTTATTTACACTATGTGTGGTTGAATGTATGAGTGTTCTGTGTGTTTTGCCTATGGTAACTATGAGTGGTTGTATGGATGAGTGTGTGGTTCTTTTATCTTCTACGTTTATATGGCTGTGTATACTTGTGAATCTGTTTAGCTTTATTAGCAGCGAATACTTGCATACAAGATCATTAAGAATAACATCTCTTAGCATTTATGTTGCTAGGTTTGTTGTTGTTGTGGTTTACTCTTATTGGCACAGCCTTGAATGATCTTGTATATTCTGGAGTATTCTATTTCCGTTAATTTGAATATTATCTGCATTATGGGCGCGGATGAAGGGAGATTGTGAGGACAATCGGTTGTGGGTTGTTGAACTAGCGGATCTAAAGAGATAGCTTATATCAGCGAAAGCTCTAGTGAAAACTAGTAAAGGAGGAATAGTCCCTATAAGAGTGCTTAACTTGTCAGACCATGAAAAAGTCATCAAAGAAAATTCCGATGTTGGCCAGTGTACTCCAGCAGAGGCAATAATAAACTGCGAGAGGAAGATAGAGCCTACTAATTTGTCCGCAAAAGAACGTGAACAATTTGAGGAATACGTAGAGAAATGGGTAGCAGGTCTATCAGCGACAGATAAAAATAAAGCCAAGCAGTTACTAAAAAGGCATGCCAGTATCTTCGCCATGGGAAGCCAAAGCCAGGGTAGAACTGCATTGGTTAAACATGAAATTAACACAGGCGAAGCTAGGCCGATTAAACAGCCACCCAGAAGCGTACCACTAGCAAAGCGAGATAAAGTAAAAGAACTTGTAAGTGAAATGGAGCGGGATGGTGTAATTGAGCCATCTTCTGGTCCTTGGAGTTCGCCTGTAGTCTTAGTTAAAAAGAAAGATGGTACTAGATTCTGCGTAGACTACAGGAAGCTCAATGACATAACCAAGAAGGACAGTTATCCGCTCCCCCGGATCGATGACACTTTGGACACGCTAGCTGGTACCAAATGGTTCTCTACGCTGGACTTGCGAAGCGGATATTGGCAAGGGGAGATCGCAGAGAAAGATAAGGAGAAAACTGCCTTCAGTGTCGGCAACGGATTATGGCAGTTCAAAGTTATGCCATTTGGTCTCTGCAATGCTCCGGCCACATTTGAACGCCTAATGGAGAAGGTACTGATAGGACTTCACTGGAAGACATGCTTGGTATATCTCGACGACATAATCGTGATGGGGAAAACTTTTGATGAACACCTCAAAAACATGGCAGAAGTTCTTAAACGGATATCATCAGCTGGATTGAAATTCAGCTTGAAGAAATGTGCATTGTTCCAGAAAGAAGTAAAGTATTTGGGGCATCGTGTTACAGCAGACGGAATCTCAACAGATGAAGATAAAATAAAAGCAGTAAGGGACTGGCATCCACCTAAAAATCTTTATGAATTGCGCAGCTTTTTGGGCCTTTGCACATACTACAGACGTTTTGTGCCGAATTTTGCCAGTGTAGCTGCAAGCTTGCATGAGCTGACAAAGAAGTCAAGACCATACCATTGGGGCGAGCCACAGGAAAAATCCTTCCAGAAACTCAAAGAATTATTATGTACGTCACCAGTGCTAGCGTATCCCATAGCTGGAGAAAAATTTGTGCTGGATACTGATGCGAGTGGCTTTGGCATAGGGAGTGTGCTATCCCAAGTAGTAAATGGCGCTGAGAAGGTCATAGGGTACTATAGCCGTGTACTCTCAAAACCTGAGAGGAACTACTGTGTGACACGACGTGAGCTTCTGGCGGTATTGGAATGCATTAAACATTACCATAAGTACCTGTATGGTCAACACTTTACATTAAGGACCGATCATTCTGCACTGAGATGGCTATTGCAGTTTAAAAATCCTGAAGGGCAACTGGCAAGGTGGATTGAGCGCCTGCAGAGCTACGACTTCAGCATTGAGCATAGAAGGGGCACAAAGCATAACAATGCGGATGCTCTTTCGAGAAGACCGTGCTGTTTAGAGTGTAAACATTGTGTTAGAACCGAACAAAAGGAAGGCGTTGTGGATGTTCGGCTAATGCACATCGGTCCTGATGAAGACTGGTCAGCGGCACAGAGGGACGACGATATACTAAGGAAAATTATAGCGGCCAAAGAAGAGGACAGACGACCATCCCGGAATGAAATTTCGGCTGAAAGCCCACTCGCCAAATCTTATTGGGCTCAGTGGAACAGCCTTAAGGTAATAAAAGGGTGTTTATACCGCGTATGGGAAAGTGTAGATGGCAAAACAACTTCAAATTTAATAGTTGTGCCATACTCCAAGATAAGTAAAGTTTTACAGGAGTTTCATAATGGACCCAGTGGCGGTCATCTTGGAGTAACAAAAACACTTGAGAAACTGAAGCAGCGTTTTTATTGGGTTGGATGTCAACAAGCCGTAGCTGACTGGATAGCAAACTGCCCACAGTGCATAGCAGCCAAAGGCCCAGTAAGAAGAAGCCGGGGACAGCTGCAACAATACAACTCAGGAGCACCATTCGAGCGGATCGCAATGGATGTAGCAGGTCGCTTTCCCGTCACCGAAGCCGGAAATCGTTATGTACTTGTGGTAATGGACTATTTCAGTAAATGGCCAGAGGTATATGCTATACCTAACCAGGAAGCAAAGACAATTGTAAATGCTTTCGCTAACAACTGGATATGTCGCTATGGTGTCCCAATAGAATTACATTCCGACCAAGGAAGGAATTTCGAGTCTGCCATATTCAGGGAAATGTGCGAGTTGTATGGGATAAAGAAAACCAGAACGACGCCGCTACATCCACAGTCTGATGGCATGGTAGAAAGGTTCAATCGCACCTTAGAAGAGTACCTACGAAAAGTAGTAAGCACCCATCAGAGGGATTGGGACGAGCACATCACCAAATTTTTGATGGCATATAGGTCAGCTGTACACGACTCAACATCGAGAACGCCAGCCAAAATTATCTTCGGGACGGAATTAAAACTACCTGGTGATTTGGAATTTTGTATTAAGCCAACTGTTGAGGAAGGAGCTATTACGTCCCAGGAGAAGGAGGACTTAAACAAACTGCATGAGTTCGTGCGCAATAGAATCAAGATGGTCAGTGACAAGATGAAGGCTAGGTATGACCGCGCAGCAAACTCGGAGGGATTTATGGAAGGACAATTGGTTTTACTGTATAACCCACAACGGAAGAAAGGATTGTCCCCAATATTACAGACTCACTGTGATGGCCCGTATAAAGTGATTAAGAGAGTGAATGACGTTGTATACCGGATACAGAAGCACAATAGCCCAAGGTCGAAAATGAAGATAGTACATCTCGAACGATTGGCGCACTATGGAAGAGGTGATTGTATGCCTATTCGGGTCGAACAGGCTTAAGTGGGCGGCACTGTTACAAAGATTAGAAATAGATTTAAATAAAACGACAATGTGGCTATATGTACTTGGCAGCATTGGCAATTTTATCTATAGTTGTCAAAATGTTACAAACACTATATAGATAATATTCAAATTAACGGAAATGGAATACTCCAGAATATACAAGATCATTCAAGGCTGTGCCAATATGAGTAAACCACAACAACAACAAACATAGCAACATAAATGCTTAGAGATGTTATTCTTAATGATCTTGTATGCAAGTATTCGCTGCTAATAAAGCTAAATAGATTCACAAGTATACACAGCCATATACACGTAGAAGAAACAAAACCACACACTCATTCATACAACCACTCATAGTTACCATAGGCAAAACACACAGAACACTCATACATTCAACCACACATAAGCAAACCAAACAAGTCAGCATTGTCATGAATACAAACACACACATGTCAAGTAAAAAACAACCACCATACCCAGAACTTTCGCGAGGTTACCAGACGACGTCATTTTTCTGTATAAAGGCGCTGCCAGAGCTCAGTGATAATCAGTGTGATATCAAAAATAGACGTGTTAACATCGCTAAGTGTTGAGTAGTACAAGTACTCGTGTAAATAAAGTAATAAATAAATTGTTGCCGCATTATATTTCTAAATTAATTTGTCCGTGTTTTAATTTGATGCAATAAAACGAATCCTTGAAGGATAAATAATAAAACCGTTTTTACGAAAAGGTCTAAAAACGTAACAATATACTCCTAAAGATGATACAAAGATAAATTTTCCAAACAACTCCAATAGGTTTTACGAGATTAATATATTTACAACAATCAATCCTTCATTGGCGTGTGTATTAGTTTATTATAATGTAAATATGTATGTTAAGGAAGTACTTACACTGTCACGGATTTTTTATATAAACTTTTTAGTTTTATAATTATTAAACATACAAATTATATCATTAACATAAAACAATTTTAGCTAAAATTAACTTGCCTTTGTAGCGTTTTTAATGAAATTGACAAATTTAACCATATATTTGAAAATTCCTGTATACATGCTAATTCAATTAGTTCAGATATCTATTTGCAAATATATCTAATGCTGACAGCAACTTAATATTTTATTTTGGATAAAGCTTTTTATGACAATGAAAATCAAAATTGCTTAAATTGCTTATTTATGGTTAGAAAGACATGGATCTTGCAAATTTACATGAAATTAGGTAAATTCGCAAAAGTTGTTGGTGTACATATGAAATGAAACATAGTTCATTGTATGTAACTAACAAACAAAACATTCAAACTCACTATGAACTTCAGTTCAGTTCAACTCACATTTACCTGCGCGTTAATATAGTTTCTTATTAGTGTTTACATAAATAGTTTTTCATAAAATCACATTAAAAAATACTTAATATTATATATTTATTATAATAGTAATGCAATAAGGTGCCAAAACAATAATGCTGAATATAAATGACCATAACCATTATTTTTATAATAATATATGTATAATTGGTCCAAACAATAAAGGGGTAGTTATGAGTGCTCATGTATACCTATACATTACAACACTACTTTAACTTGCAAATTTTTACTAGTAGTGTTCATTTACTTTTTCACATTTTTGAGAGTAATTGTGGAAAATTTCTTGTTACTCTCTCGTTACTAATATTTACTAGTAAAGCCAAAATTAATAAAAAATTTAGTAGAACAAAATATAAACAACATCAAAATTTCAATGTTCATCAACTACAGTGTGTTGAATCTTTTTAGCGCTGTGGAGCGCTAAAAAGATGGCAAATTACAGCTAAAAGTTAAAAAAGAGTTCAGCAGCTCCTACAAGCTCATTTCCAAAAAAAAAAGAAAAGAAAAACAGTAAAAACTATAAAGTGATAGAGTAACAAAACATGAATTTTCGGTCATCTTTTTGTTGTTGCCACTTTAAACTTTACTGTTTAAAATTATTACATATGTGATATACATACAGTCAATAGTGTTAATTGTTATATATTTCATTGTTGAAAAAAATCATAAGCTTCAAAGTTTATTAAAATAAACACTTGGCATATATGTGAACGCAGTGAAGCAAGGGTATGGGCAATAGGGCAAGAAAGTTTTTCGAAAATCCTGCCAAAACTGCAGACGTAATTGCCAAAAAAGCAGAGTTAGTACATATATTTAAAATTATTTTCGTCGCAATAAATTGTAATGCACCGATCGATTCATATATATTGCATGGATGCCGCCATCTTGTTTCTTGATCTCTATGCCTGTTTTGTGCATAAGTTTATGGTGCGTGGTAGTAAAATTATAGAAGAAGCTATTCTGCCAATAGGTATGTCTCTATCTAAAGGGCCTTATTCAATTTTTTAGGTTTTAATTGATTATTTGTATTAGCTCAGGAAGCGAGGAATAAACACTATAAGCCGCTAATGAAGACGTAATGCATAATCTTTTATTGTCTTCAGACCTATTTATAAATAGATTTCGCTTAAAGCTGCAAATAAAAAATTGGAGCACGATAAGGATTTTACAAAATTATTAAAAGACTATGCTTAAATTACTTATTCATGTTTTTTCTATTTGTTTTTTGTATGGGAGATGGGCGCAAAAGTCAGCGGATCAGGTATATATTTTCAGGAGACCATTCTACAATTATAACATTTATTTTTCCCGAAAATTGAGTTAATGCATTAAAAATCAGGGGAGTTATACCACTTTTTCAATAAAAGTTGTATGGGAAGTGAGTGGATATTTTCAAATTTCACACAAATTATTCTAAGTGTTTCAAAATGTTATGTGCCAAAAAACAATGCCGCATAGTGGTTCAACTTCCTATGATTGATGGCATTAAATATAAGGAGACATCGTAGAGTCCTGAATTTTGGTATATACTAATATTGGGTTGCGATAAACAAATACGGCAAATTTGAGCACAACCACGTCCCATTTAACACAAAAGTTAAAAATCATCGTAGAGTAACAATTTTTTGCTTATTGGAATTTTATAATAATACTAAAGAATGGTAAAAATATAAGCAAAATCTGCTAACAGCCACGCACACCTCTCACATAAAATGCAATATTTTTCTTGTTAAAAAATGCTATATCCCTTAAAAAATTATAAGTTAATTAAAATATAAATAAAATATAACAATATTTATGTCCATATTTAATGAAAATATCTGTAAATATATGGAAGAATATATAAAAAAATTAAGAAAAAACCAATTCGTGTACCTTTATTAACATAACAAATTTTTTATTTCATCAGAAAACTCCAATATATCCTTAAACTGTTTCCGGAATGAATTTATGGATCTGAAGATGCTATTCACATATGCATGATATCTTCATTAGTTGATATGCTCAGTTTTTCTGGAGTGTATTAGGTGATAACTTCTGTAATCTTTATTTCGAGCTTCCATAGCTTCCCCCAACAACATGCCAAGTGGCAGTATTGTTGCTGACACAATTTTACTCCCATGAATTAGAAGTTTGTGTACAGTAATAAGCATATAGTACCCTGCTGTACAGTTGTATAATTAAAAATTTTTAATAAATCGTTTACTGAGACTTCAAGCTTTAATATGATGAAGTCTGGGGCTAGAGCCAGTTGGAGATCAATAGATGCAAGCCATAGAAGTTATAGAAAATATATATTTTTGGACCATTTTTAGTAGTAAGGATTTTTTTTTTTTAATTTGGACACATTTTTTATTTGTGTATATATGATTTGTAACATCCAAATGTATATAAGAAATCATTATGGTGTCTGTTTGTGAACAGATTGTCTGTACTATTTTGTTTGCTTCTGCTGTTTATTGGTATTACAAAATGAGTGCCTAGTTATTTTCTTGTTGTTAATTCTTTCATTTAACTACAAACTCATCGCAACATATTTACATTTAAACGTCATCTATATCGGTAATTATTGATGTTCTAAACGCATTTATTTACTTTCATCTCTGAGACAATTGTCACTTTCTTTATTTACTCCTATGCAATCTGCATTTCATGTATTCGGAGTAAATAACTAAATGATTTAAATAAATAAATGGCTCTTGTGATCAACATACAAGTTTGCGGTACACGCTTATTCGAATAAACTGTACAAATTAATTATAGTCGAACCATTGTCAAATAAGGATTAATTTTGATCCGTGATCAAATCAATAATTCAACAAACAAGAAAATTCATTCCTTAGGTTAAAATAAATCCAATCTCGGGTTGTTTATTCCTTAACAGTGTCATGATCAGAGTATTTTAAAAGCACGAAGCGATAGCAAATAGCATACATATATAACACAGTCATTTAAAACTCATTCACTTAGCTCAACTTTGAATGTCTCTGGAAAAGAAAAATAATAATAATATTTTTGGTACATGACAACTAGATTTATTTATTACAAACTGTAAAAAAATAAGGTAAATCAGGAGACATATAGTGTGCCATATGTCAAAATTTAATTTTCACGTTGTATGGGAGCTGGGCGTAAAAGTTGGCGGGTCATTTTGATTTTTCCATTTTTTCTTGATTCAAACAAAAATGCCTATGTGCTAAGTTTCATTGTCCTTCGACAACTTCTTCTATTTTTAGCCGCTCGTTCTATGAACTTCAAACAAAGTGCGACGTACATAAGTAACAGAGACGACTTCGAAAATAAATTAAATAAATACATAAAAAGAATATCTTCATGGGGTGCAGTTAACGGTCTGAGCCTTAACCCTAAGAAATCGAAATGCCTTTTGGTTCATAAAAGATTTAAACAAATAATAGTAAAATCAAACATTATTGTTGATAATCAGAAAAATTAAACCATTAATAAAGTTAAGAACTTAGGAATATTTAATAGCACATGAAGAACTGCGTAATAACAATTAATTAAAAGTGAAAATGTTTAATAATTTTACATGCAAATATTTCTATTAACTGCTTTCAATTTACATTTGTTAGAATTAAAATTGTTTTATTCGTTTAACTTTTAGATTATGTACTTCTATTTATTGTAAATAATAACCTTGTTTATTTACTTTTGTATCTCTTTCCATCAACTAGAGAATAAGAAGAAATTTTTTGAAATTTCTCTCAATAATAACAAACAGTAAATGAACACTTTTCCATCCAAAATTATCAACTTAAAATAGTGATGTGTTATGTAGGTATACGTGAGTACTAAGTATTTACTTCAATATTTGGAAAGTTTTATATATTAGTATGAAAATAATGCGCAATTGATAAATTATTTTTTACATGTAGCAATCGTACAAGAACATTTAAAATATTAAAAAATCTACACAAACTTACACTATCAAAACGTATAATTTTTGTTATAAAAACATATATAAAGCACAGGCACAAGTATATTTTGTCGAATTTTGAACTATTTCAATTGAAAGAAATATTCATAGCCGATTATCTTATCTTGATATTGGTTTCACTATGGATTTGAGTCAAATCGCAGTGCCTCTACGAGGCACTCGTTTGAGATCTCGTTGCACTAACAAAACGTTTGTTATTGTCTGAGTCGCAAAATAAGTCAAAATAAATAACATTATTTTATACACTTCTGTTAGATTTTGATAATAACCAACATATTGTTCTATGGAGACTTCTCACAAACTGCAGAATCCAGGCCCTCTGTAGAGCCAAAAATATATTTTGACCAAGCTTACATTATATAAAATAGTTGTTTTTTTTTTTTTAATCATTTATTTCATATGCAAATGCATATCTTAAAAAATTCGACTATCTACTGCTGTGTGAAGTGTCGAGTATCTAGGTACTTATAGTTTTTACATCACCTCCAATCGCTTCTGCATCCTGTGTCACTGATGTAGTAGGTGTTTGCTACTTAATTCATTTCCTTTTTACGTAATATTTGATATCAAATTAAAACTGACTCACTTATTGTCCATCAATTTCTGCATAAACTGCTACAATAAATATTAGAATCTACCCTAATGTTCTCGATTTAGAATTACAGGTTAATGAAAAATACTATATTATAATTTTTAAATCCAAGGACCATGCAAAATATCGTTGTACTTTAGTTCCATTACCTGCTCACCTAACGAAATGCTATCGTCATAGATATGGAAGGTTGGTTGCATTACAACATTGGGTACCTGCGGTAAATTGAAAATAATATATAAATTTTTGAACTGATTTTTATGAAAAAAAAAGCTATATTTTTATTTCTAAAATCAGTAGCTATTAGATAAAAGTGCAAAGTTTTGAATATTTAATTTTTTAAATTCGATTTTTAATCTAAAAATATTACGAATTTTGCAGGAAAATTTTTTTTTTTCGATTAATTTCTGAATTATTCCAAAACGATAAGAGATAAAAAAAACTGTATATGACTAATATATAAACAATTTTGTTACATATCTTTTGGTGTTTTACTTTTTCAATTGGATGACTTGTTCCCGAGTTAGGGTGAAATATGTCTACGTACCTGGCTAACTAAGGGGCAAAAAAATTGCCACGACCATAAAAAAAATCTGGACCTGATGGAAAAAACTGAAAGCGAATTCGAGTTTAGTGCATCAAAATCCATATAGTCCACATAGTTGTATTCAAAGGAAGATTTGGCTGCTGAGCAGTGTAAGCGAGCTTTCGAAACTTTTTTTGTTTTGTTGTTTATGCTTTGCTTTATAATCCAAATGGATAAATGAGAGATGTATCACTTCGTTTTTTATTTCTTTGACATAACTGTTAATTGTTGTATTTTCGTTTTGTAAAATTCTATTTAGTCAGTTTAGTTTTAAAAAGAAAAGATTCATGAACCATGAATTTCAAGGCGAACATATTCAAACAACTGCCAATATTTACGCCGGAAACTATAACCAGCGCTTCGATTAATGAAAAATCTATCAAGCTGGCATTTTGTAAATGTAAGGCAACTATTTACCGACAGACCTACTCGTCAAAAACTACGACCTCGTCAAATCCAACTAAAACCAACACTAAAATTTTTGAAAAAATTTTAAAAAATAAATGAATATTTTCTTGTTTTTTTGTAAAAAATAACCAAATTTGTATTTTATATGAATATGTACTCCCTTTATGCTCTTTTAGGAGACAAAAACGAGTACTCCCTTTATGCTGTTTTAGGAGACAAAAACGATTACTCCCTCTATCATTATTTTCAAGATCAAAGGGAGTACTCCAAAAGGAGCTTAAAAGGAGTACTCCGGAGATCCGGAGTCTTATGCAGTAA
The DNA here is from genome assembly GCA_963675445.1 of Linnaemya vulpina. NCBI lineage: Eukaryota > Metazoa > Arthropoda > Insecta > Diptera > Tachinidae > Linnaemya > Linnaemya vulpina. The sequence continues at coordinate 48,955,796 of OY776278.1, forward strand.
TCCATTACTCGCAAAGGAGCGCTCCAACATTACTCTTTGGATGATCCTGTGTTTTACTGGGTAGATATATATATATATATATATATATATATATATATATATATATAGATATATATATATATATATATATATATATATATATATATATACAGTGCACTCGGGAAAACTTCAACACTCGTTTACGTCAAAATTCCAAAACGTCAACCCTTATCTTTTAACATTGTCTACTCTAAAAGGTCGACCAAACCACATAGCTCTAAAACTTCAACTTCAAAAAAACGTAAATTTTAAATTTAGAAACAGTTAAAATGCACAGATTTTTGCACAGACACATTTATTTTGTGAATGTATGTGAAATTAAAAATATGATCTCATTTAAAATCTGTTCTTTTAGTTTTAGTTAGGCTGAAAGCCTTTTTGGATTTGTTTATGTTTGGTTTTAGTTTATAGTCAATGAAAACGTTTAAAAACACACTATCAATATGTTTTTTATAAAAATTTTTACATTCATAAACGTCAACAATTTGTTAAACGTTAACACCCGCGGCTTTAATTAGTTGACGTTTTCCCGAGTGCACTATATATATATATATATATATATATATATATATAAATATGGTTATATATAAATATATATGTGTATATATATATATATATATATATATATATATATATATATGTATATATATATATATATATATATATATATATTTATATATATATATATATATATATATATATATATATGTATATATGGATATATATATATATATATATATATATATATACTAATGCCACAACTGCCTCTGTCCTATTAAAACTTGGCGATTCTCAAAGTACGTTTGAAGTTTGTCACCATCAAGTTAATGGTGTAGGTCCGCATGCCGATTCCCGGTTAGCACAGATCAGGCTCTGGCGGATAGATCCATAAGATCTATTCGTCAACCCTCGCATGGAACTCCCAGCTTGCAAAGGGACCCATGAGATCTTATCGTAACTGCAGAACGAACGGAGATAGCGGCTGCGAGTTTGGACCCAATTAAATGGAATCCAGAAAAATTAATTAAAAAACGGGCGTGGAAGTATCAGGGAATATAGAAAATGACATTCCAAATCCGTTCATGAAGAAGCCGTTACTCAGGGGTTCGCCTCCTACAATGATAAACATTCCGGATAAGGGAATTTGTAGCACAATAGCTGGGGATGGGCAAAAGAACATGAGCAAAGTCGTCAAACTAGGAGAAAAGATAGCGAAGCTCCTAGAATTTCTCAAGACAAGATAAAAAGTCCACAAGGATATAGTTTCTATTTCTCGAGATATACTGGCGTTGTATATGCAGATGTCAGATGAGGTAAGCAGTGGAACTGCTAGTAAGGGCAAAGCGCATTGCAACAAGCAGTCGTAGACAGGGGATATGGTAAGACCATTTCTGCCTGTCCTTGCAGGTGCGATCCCAAAGAGTAGAAGAGACGAAAACACTCTTGAGCCAAAAGGGAATAGAGTTAAAAAGAAAAAGAATGACTAACTAAATAATGTCTTAAGTGGTGAAAGTGGTTCTGTAATATCAGCAGTAGAGAAAAGTGCTGCTATGCCGAACCCAAGTAATAAAGACTCTGGATGGATAAAGGTTCGCCCCAGTGCACGAAATAGAGTAAAAAATAAGCAGGCGTCACGTTCGGATGCCCTGCTTATTAAATCGTGTGGGAACTCTTCCTATGCTGACATTCTCAGGCAAGTGAAGAAAGACCCTAAGCTTGTTGATCTCGGTGACAACATAAAAGTTATTCGGAAAACCCAGAGAGGTGAGCTGCTGCTAGAGCTAAATATACCTGCTCACCAGAATACAGGTGAGTTCAGGTCGAAAGTGGAAGCGGTACTGGGTGAAGCTGCCGAAGTACGCGCACTATCCCAGGAGGTCAGGATTGAAATTAGGGACATAGATGAAGTGACTTCTTAGGAGGACATCTATGATGCCATAATTAGTGAACTTAATGATTTTAAAGTACTGCAGATGAGTTCAGTTAAATCGCTGAGGAAAGCGTATGGAGGCACACAAACTACCACGATTGGCCTAAGTGCTCCCCTAGCTAGAAGTCTTCTAGAGATGTCTAAAATACGTTTCAGCTAGGTCGTATGTCGAATACGGCAAAAGGTGGCACCGAAAAGTCGCTACAACTGTCTCGATTACGGACTTAAGGCGAGTAGAAAAGGAGCAAACACAAACGCTGACCATGTCACTGGATGTGTAGTTTGCCCGTACTAAAAGAGAGCGTTACAAAAGCTTAAGGGTTAGAACAGTACTTAAGAATAAAAATGCGCATATTGCAGCTAAATCTCAATAATTTTCAAGCATTTCAAGAGTTGCTGAACCAAAGCGTTCGAGATTTAAACGTAGACGTCGCTGTACTTAGTGAGCCATATAAGAAGATTGTGTCTGCAAACTGGGTGTCTAATAAGACAGATACATCGGCTATATGGGCTACCAGTTCGTTAACATTGAGGGAAAAATCAGCACCACAATGTGGGTACACACGTGCCACTGTCTCTGGTATATATTTGTACACCCTCTATGTTTCGCCTAGGTATTGAGGAACTTCCGTGTTATTATAGACAATATACTGTCCTGTTATAATAGCAGGAGATTTCAGTGCGTGGGCTGTTGAACAGGGTTGCCCATCGACAAATGCAAGAGAGAAGGTACTGTTGGAAGCTCTTTCTGCCCTGGGTATTAAACTCTTAAACTCTGGAGATGAGAGAAACTTCAGAAAAGGACATGATGGTTTCATTATTGACATGATGTTTGCCAGCTATACCATCATAAACCGTGTGATCTGGAGGTTATCTGATCCTTATACTCACAGCGATAACAGTGCCATTATCATAGATGTGCAGCATGATGGAGGATATGTAATTGAATGGAGGATATGGACTTGAATGGTTCAGCTGAAAATATGGCAGTACAATTGGTAAACCATATCACGCGGTCGTGTGATGAATCTATGGTGAAGCGGAAAAGATCCGCAAGCAGGCCACCGGTTTATTGGTGGAATAATGATATTACTAGCTTGAGGGCTGAGTGTATACGTACCAGAAGGCAATATACAAGAACTCCAGGTAGGTTAGAAAAAAGTACACACCAACAAAATTATAGGGATAAGAGGGCCCTAAAAATTGCAATTAGTAGGAGCAAGCGGCAAAGTTTTTTTAATATCTGTGAAGAGGTAAATAGTAATCCTTGGGGTCTTGCATATAAGCTGGTCACCAAAAAACTTAAATGCCTAGGCCCATCGCAACCGAGTGAAGAGCCAATCCTGAAGGGATCAGGAAGAACCACCTTGAGAGCACAGCAATCCCAGCGAGTCTTTAGACTTTCCCTTGGTTACAATAACTGAGGTCGAAGACGTTATCTCTACGTTCAAAGACAAAAAACCACCGGGCTTAGACTCTATTCCAAATATAGTGTTAAAAGAGGGCATTAAGCTTTGTCCCGAGAAGTCTTAAGAGTATTAAATGAGTATGTATAGTTATCGAAACAAAAGAGAATCTTCACGTGTAGCATAAATACCTATTCGATGCCGACTTCTAACATATAGCAATGTCTATATGCATTTCATTGGCGCTTCTTACCAAATCATCAGTAGACTTCAACCACAGTTTTGCAAAGATTCAAACTTCTCAACTGTGGTTGAAGTCTACTGATGATTTGGTAAGAAGCGCCAATGAAATGCATATAGACATTGCTTAACCACCCAACAAATAAATTTCATATTATAATAGTACAATGACAATATGTCAAAAAATTAGTTTATTAACAATTCAATTGAGATTTTATTTTTCATTTTGCCTTATAAATACTTTCATTGTTATCCAAGGGATTTCTAATTGTATAAAGGTATAGAAAAATAAAATAGAGTCGTATCGAATAAAAGTTGTTTGTTGGGTTTGGTTTGTATAAGTTTCATAGCCTGCTACACTTATTATAATGTGATTTTTTGAAATTGTTTGTGAATTTTTATAGTTAATTTATTTAACATAATTCTCAGATGGTTTTTGGAAGTCTTTTAATAAGTTGAGAAGTTTGAATCTTTGCAAAACTGTGGTTGAAGTCTACTGATGATTTGGTAAGAAGCGCCAATGAAATGCATATAGACATTGCTTAACCACCCAACAAATAAATTTCATATTATTATATATATATATATATATATATATATATATATATATATATGTATATATACATATATGTGTGTGTTAAATATATATTTATATATATGTATATATATACATATATGTGTGTGTTAAATATATATTTATATATATATATATATATATATATATATATATAAATATATATTTAACATACACATATATGTATATATTTATATATATATATATATATATATATATATATATATAAATATATATTTAACATACACATATATGTATATATATATATATATATATATATATATATACATATATATATATTTATATATATATATATATATATTTGTATATATATATATATATATATATATATATATATATATTTATATACATATATATATATATAATATATATTTATATATAAATATATATATATATATATATATATATATATAAATATATATATATATATATATATTTATATATATATATATATATATATATATATATATATATATAATATATATATATATATATATATATATATATATTTATATATATATATATATATATATATATATATATATATGTATATATATACATATATATATATATATATATATATATATATATATATATGTATATATATATATATATATATATATATATATATTTATATATTTATATATATATCAGTGTTGCCAAAAAAAAATTAAAAATATATATACATATATATATATATATATATATATATATATATATCAGTGTTGCCAAAAGTAGGTATAAATCCCTGCATGTAGGGCATTTAGCAACCAAAATGATAACGTAGGGAAAATCAGTCAGTTTTTTTTTCTGTGCTGCAAATGTAGATATTTTTCCAAAATGATAAACATTTACTTTTAAGAGCAATTTTCAAGCGCCACTTAAAAGTTTTCGTTTACTGACTGGCAGCAACAAAACAGTTCTTTTTTTTTTGCTTTTGAATTGTATATACAACTTTTAGCTGCGAATTTTTTCAAAGAAAACCTAAAGTTTAACTAAATCTAAGATAAACTAAAACTAAAGAAAACTAAACCAAAAACTAAAATCATAAAGAAAGTTACATAAAATATTTACATTTTTAAAATTAAAACAAATCACATAAGTTTAATAAACAAAATTTATATCATCAATTGTTTATTATTATTGTTTCCAAATTGATCGAAGTTTGTCAAAATTTTACTTGGATTACCTCATGCTAACGCTGACGCAGAAAGATTTTTTTCCATTATGTTCGTACCAGAAAACGAAATAAATTAAGCCATTCAAACTTGAATTCAATTTTCCTAATAAGAAGCTTTCTACAAAACAATGAAAAATATTGCACCAGGCAGGCTGACAAATAGTTAATTTATTAGAAATAAAATAATATTTATATTTTCAGTTACGTGCAAAACTGCATTAAATAAAATGAATTAATAGTAAGTTTTTTTTTTGGTTTTCAAGTTTGTGCTAATATGCAATATATAAGGAGATAAATAAAAACAAAATTAATTTGTTAGTTTTTATTACCAAAAAATCAACAATAATTAGTGAAAGAAGCAACATTCCTACACGTTTTCTCGCTACTGTACATATATATTGTTACAAAGATTAGAAATAAATTTAAATAAAACGACAATGTGGCTATATGTACTTGGCAGCACTGCCAATTAATCTATAGTTGTCAAAATGTTACAACCCTGGTCAACACAATATAGATAATATTCAAATTATTCAAAAAATTCGAGGCTGTGCCAATAAGTGTAAACAACAACAACAACAAACCTAGCAACATAAATGCTAAGAGATGTTATTCTTAATGATCTTGTATGCAAGTATTCGCTGCTAATAGACCTAAACAGATTCACAAGTATACACATATACACATAGAAGAAGAAACAAAACCACACAACACACAGAACACTCATCCATATAACCACTCATAGTTACCATAGGCAAAACACACAGAACACTCATACATACAACCACACATAGTTATCATAAGCAAAACAAACAATTCAGCATTGTCATGTATACAAACACACATGTCAAGTAAAATACAACCACCATGCCCAGAAGCTTCGCGAGGTTACCAGACGACGTCATTTTTGCTATATAAAGGCGCTGCCAGAGCTCAGCGAGTGTTAGTGTGATTTCAAACATAGACGTGTTAACATCGCTAAGTGTGGAGTAGTACAAATGCTCGTGTAAATAAAGTAATAAATAAAGTGTTGCCGCATTGTATTCTAAAATTCATTTGTCCGTGTTTTAATTTGATGCAATAAAACGAATCCTTGAAGGATAAATAATAAAACCGTCCTTACGAAAAGGTCTAAAAACGTAACAATTGGTGTCAGAAGTGGGATTGCAAAAATAATTAAAAGGACATTGTAATTTAAAGGAAAAAAGGACATTATAAAATTAAAATAATCATGAAATTTGATAAGCTAAAAGTTGAACAGCTGAAAAAGGAGCTCAGTAAGCTGGAATTGCCAACTGCAGGTAACAAGGCTGAACTGCAGAAGAGGCTAATAGATGAGTTTAAGAATCGCGGCATGGACATCGGGACATACGAGTTTGAGGACAAAGACGATGTGCAGTTATGCCCTCCTGTCACGACCAGCAGCATGGACACAAATTCAATGTTCGCTGCTATGATGATCGAAATGAAACAGAACTGTCAGCAGATACAGGAGGCATCAAGGGTCAACAGTGAAAAGCTTGTAGCTGATATAAGTGAGATAAAACAAAACTCTCAGCAGATGCAGGAGGCATCAAGGATCAGCAGTGACAAGCTTGTAGCCGAAATAAGTGAAATAAAACAAAGCTCTCAGCAGATGCAGGAAAAGCTTGTAGCCGAAACTCAGCAGATGCAGGAAAAACTTGTTGCCGAAATAACTGAAATAAAACAGAACTCTCAGCAGATACAGGAGTCAAATAAGGCCACGAACGATATCCTGGTAGAGGTTTCTCAGAGCTGGCGGAAAGAGTCCAACATCTAGGTGGCCTGGAACAGCATGCAAAGGAGTTCGAAGAGAAATTGCACGCTCTAGAGGACAAAGTGCTTAAACTGGAGTGTAGTGGCGGGCCAGTACGAGCAGTTGCGGAGGTTTCTGCGCGGATAAAAGCGCCATGCGCCATTAGGCATCTTCAAATTCCAGTTCGAGACGGTGGCTAGCAGAAATGGATGGGATGCTGAAGAAAAAGCCATAGAGTTGATTTTGTCCTTAAAGGGTACAGCCGCAGAGGTACTTGAGACTGTGCCAGTAAGCAGCAGAAACAATTACAATGAAATAATGGAAGCATTGCAGCGCAAGTATGGTGGTGAGCACAAGAGCGATTTATAAAGAATGAAATTGCGATGTAGAGTTCAGAAGCCTAACGAATCTCTACAAGATTTCGCAATGGAAATCGAGCGTTTAGTGCAGCTCACATATCCAGGCGAGAGTCACCCGTTCCTGGACCACTTTAAAACTGAGCTGATGGCGTAATGTGGAAATACCCCTTGATGTTGGATATGACAGCAAACCGCAAGTAACAAAAGTATTTGCTATTGAGAGTCAGACGTTACCGCCGCAGTCTGAAACAGTAATATGGGCACGGATGAAGGGAGATTGTGAGGACAATCGGTTGTGGGTTGTAGAACCAGAAAGATAGAGCTTATAACAGCGAAAGCTCTAGTGAAAACTAGTAAAGGAGGAATAGTCCCTATAAGAGTGCTTAACTTGTCAGACCATGAAAAAGTCATCAAAGGAAATTCCGATGTTGGCCAGTGCACTCCAGCAGAGGCAATAATGAATTTCGAGAAGAAGATCGAGCCTACTGATGTGTCCGCAAAAGAACGTGAACAATTTGAGGAATACGTAGGGAAATGGGTAGCAGGTCTATCAGCGACAGATAGAAATAAAGCCAAACAGTTACTAAAAAGGCATGCCAGTATCTTCGGCATGGGAAGCCAAAGCCAGGGTAGAACTGCATTGGTTAAACATGAAATTAACAGAGGCGAAGCTAGGCCGATTAAACAGCCACCCAGAAGCGTACCCCTAGCAAAGCGAGAAAAGTAAAAGAGCTTGTAAGTGAAATGGACCGTGATGGCGTAATTGAGCCATCTTCTGGTCCTTGGAGTTCGCCTGTAGTCTTAGTTAAAAAGAAAGATGGCAGTACTAGATTCTGCGTAGGGTACAGGAAGCTCAATGACATAACCAAGAAGGACAGTTATCCGCTCCCCAGAATCGATGACACTTTGGACACGCTAGCTGGTACCAAATGGTTCTCTACGCTGGATTTGCGAAGCGGATATTGGCAAGTGGAGATTGCAGAGAAAGACAAGGAGAAAACTGCTTTCAGTGCCGGCAACGGATTATGTCAGTTCAGTCATGCCATTTGGTGTCTGCAATGCTCCGGCCACATTTGAACGCCTAATGGAGAAGGTACTGGAAGACATGCTTGGTATATCTCGATGATATCGTGATGGGGAAAACTTTTGATGAACACCTCAAAAACATGGCAGAAGTTCTTCAACGGATATCATCAGCTGGATTGAAACTCAGCTTGAAGAAATGTGCATTGTTCCAGAAAGAAGTAAAGTATTTGGGGCATCGTGTTACAGCAGACGGAATCTCAACAGATGAAGATAAAATAAAAGCATCTTCTTCATGAATTGCGCAGCTTTTTGGGCCTTTGCACATACTACAGGTTGCGATTATCTAAATGTTCTTTCCTTCAAAATAGCATAACTTTCTTAGGTCATGAATTAAACCAAAATGGTTTAATGCCAGGATGTATAAAAACAATCGCTGTGGAAAACTTCCCTGTCCCCACATGCGCGAAGGAGGTGAGAAGATTTATAGGACTTACTGGCTATTTCCGAAAATTTGTTTAACACTATGCTTTCATAGCCGCACCACTACTTCGCCTAACAAGAAAAGACATTACGTTCGAATGGTCACAGGAATGCCAAAATTCGTACCAAAAATTAATTGAATTGTTGACTCAGTGGCCAGTTCTAGACGTCTACGACGTGTCAAAAGAACATGAAATTCATACGGATGCCTGTGGCAGTGGCATAGCCGGTATTCTATTACACCGAAATGATGACAATTTAAAACCAGTAGCTTATTTTAGTCGCTTATGCAATGAGGCAGAACAAAAGTACCATGCGTATGAATTAGAAGTGTTGGCTGTGGTGGAAGCATGCCACCCCCCTAATGGGAAAACATTTTCTTATTGTGACTGACTGCTCTGCAGTATCAACCCTTAAATCATCAAAACCAATGGTTCCACGAATTTCGAAATGTTTATTGAAGTTAATGGAATACGATTACAATATAATACATAGAGAGGCAAGTAGAATGGGCCACGTCGATGCGTTAAGCCGAGCCCCAATTGATACTGGATGCAGGAAGCCAATAGAAGATGTATCGAGTAATGTTATGATGATCAAACCTTATACAGATGATTGGGTGAATATTATGCAGTACGATGACGAACATTTGAAGGAAATTATCGATGTATTAAATGGCGGTAAGCAGTTAATTCATCAAGGTCAGTATGCTAATGAATATGTTCTTAAGAAGCACAGCTTGTTTAAGAAAGGAGTCCATGGGGACTTGTTACTTGTCGTTCCGAGAGGTTTAAGATGGCGTGTCATTAAATCGGTTCATGATGATGCTGGTCATACAGCACTGGAGAATACCCTAAAACGTCTCTTGAAATACTTCTGGTTCCCTAGAGCAAGAAATTTTGTAAAAAATTATTTAAAGGCGTGCGTTGAATGCTGTTTCTGTAAAAAACCAATAAAACGAGAATGCAAGTTGTATGGAATGGAGATCCCAAGAATTCCTTTCGAGATTCTACACATGGACCATTTGGGCCCTTTTATTAAAAGCCGTAAAGGGAACGAACAATTGTTAGTTATTGTGGATGCCCTAATAGGCTATGTAGTGCTGTGTCCAGTAAGGTCAACCACATCAAAGTCAGTATTGGAAGCGTTGGAAAAACATTCTGAGTACTTTGGGATGCCAAGGGTACTAGTTAGCGACCACGGAACTGCATTTATCTCCAAATGTTTTGAATCATTCTGCTCAGAAAATAATGTTCAACACATCAAGGTAGCTGTCCGAACTCCAAGGGCAAATGGACTCGCTGAAAGAGTGATGAGAGAAACTTCAGAAAAGGACATGATGGTTTCATTATTGACATGATGTTTGCCAGCTATACCATCATAAACCGTGTGATCTGGAGGTTATCTGATCCTTATACTCACAGCGATAACAGTGCCATTATCATAGATGTGCAGCATGATGGAGGATATGTAATTGAATGGAGGATATGGACTTGAATGGTTCAGCTGAAAATATGGCAGTACAATTGGTAAACCATATCACGCGGTCGTGTGATGAATCTATGGTGAAGCGGAAAAGATCCGCAAGCAGGCCACCGGTTTATTGGTGGAATAATGATATTACTAGCTTGAGGGCTGAGTGTATACGTACCAGAAGGCAATATACAAGAACTCCAGGTAGGTTAGAAAAAAGTGCACACCAACAAAATTATAGGGATAAGAGGGCCCTAAAAATTGCAATTAGTAGGAGCAAGCGGCAAAGTTTTTTTAATATCTGTGAAGAGGTAAATAGTAATCCTTGGGGTCTTGCATATAAGCTGGTCACCAAAAAACTTAAATGCCTAGGCCCATCGCAACCGAGTGAAGAGCCAATCCTGAAGGGATCAGGAAGAACCACCTTGAGAGCACAGCAATCCCAGCGAGTCTTTAGACTTTCCCTTGGTTACAATAACTGAGGTCGAAGACGTTATCTGTACGTTCAAAGACAAAAAACCACCGGGCTTAGACTCTATTCCAAATATAGTGTTAAAAGAGGGCATTAAGCTTTGTCCCGAGAAGTCTTAAGAGTATTAAATGAGTATGTATAGTTATCGAAACAAAAGAGAATCTTCACGTGTAGCATAAATACCTATTCGATGCCGACTTCTAACATATAGCAATGTCTATATGCATTTCATTGGCGCTTCTTACCAAATCATCAGTAGACTTCAACCACAGTTTTGCAAAGATTCAAACTTCTCAAATGTGGTTGAAGTCTACTGATGATTTGGTAAGAAGCGCCAATGAAATGCATATAGACATTGCTTAACCACCCAACAAATAAATTTCATATTATAATAGTACAATGACAATATGTCAAAAAATTAGTTTATTAACAATTCAATTGAGATTTTATTTTTCATTTTGCCTTATAAATACTTTCATTGTTATCCAAGGGATTTCTAATTGTATAAAGGTATAGAAAAATAAAATAGAGTCGTATCGAATAAAAGTTGTTTGTTGGGTTTGGTTTGTATAAGTTTCATAGCCTGCTACACTTATTATAATGTGATTTTTTGAAATTGTTTGTGAATTTTTATAGTTAATTTATTTAACATAATTCTCAGATGGTTTTTGGAAGTCTTTTAATAAGTTGAGAAGTTTGAATCTTTGCAAAACTGTGGTTGAAGTCTACTGATGATTTGGTAAGAAGCGCCAATGAAATGCATATAGACATTGCTTAACCACCCAACAAATAAATTTCATATTATTATATATATATATATATATATATATATATATATATATATATATATGTATATATACATATATGTGTGTGTTAAATATATATTTATATATATGTATATATATACATATATGTGTGTGTTAAATATATATTTATATATATATATATATATATATATATATATATAAATATATATTTAACATACACATATATGTATATATTTATATATATATATATATATATATATATATAAATATATATTTAACATACACATATATGTATATATATATATATATATATATATATATATATATATACATATATATATATTTATATATATATATATATTTGTATATATATATATATATATATATATATATATATATATATATTTATATACATATATATATATATATAATATATATTTATATATAAATATATATATATATATATATATATATATATATATAAATATATATATATATATATATATATATATATATATTATATATATATATATATATATATATATATATATATATATATATAATATATATATATATATATAAATATATATATTTATATATATATATATATATATATATATATATATATATGTATATATATATATATATATATATATATATATATATTTATATATAAATATATATTATATATATATATATGTATATAAATATATATATATATATATATATATATATATACAAATATATATATATATATAAATATATATATATGTATATATATATATATATATATATATATATATACATATATGTGTATGTTAAATATATATTTATATATATATATATATATATATATATATATATATTTATATATTTATATATATATCAGTGTTGCCAAAAAAAAAATTAAAAATATATATACATATATATATATATATATATATATATATATCAGTGTTGCCAAAAGTAGGTATAAATCCCTGCATGTAGGGCATTTAGCAACCAAAATGATAACGTAGGGAAAATCAGTCAGTTTTTTTTTCTGTGCTGCAAATGTAGATATTTTTCCAAAATGATAAACATTTACTTTTAAGAGCAATTTTCAAGCGCCACTTAAAAGTTTTCGTTTACTGACTGGCAGCAACAAAACAGTTCTTTTTTTTTTGCTTTTGAATTGTATATATAACTTTTAGCTGCGAATTTTTTCAAAGAAAACCTAAAGTTTAACTAAATCTAAGATAAACTAAAACTAAAGAAAACTAAACCAAAAACTAAAATCATAAAGAAAGTTACATAAAATATTTACATTTTTAAAATTAAAACAAATCACATAAGTTTAATAAACAAAATTTATATCATCAATTGTTTATTATTATTGTTTCCAAATTGATCGAAGTTTGTCAAAATTTTACTTGGATTACCTCATGCTAACGCTGACGCAGAAAGATTTTTTTCCATTATGTTCGTACCAGAAAACGAAATAAATTAAGCCATTCAAACTTGAATTCAATTTTCCTAATAAGAAGCTTTCTACAAAACAATGAAAAATATTACACCAGGCAGGCTGACAAATAGTTAATTTATTAGAAATAAAATAATATTTATATTTTCAGTTACGTGCAAAACTGCATTAAATAAAATGAATTAATAGTAAGTTTTTTTTTTTTGGTTTTCAAGTTTGTGCTAATATGCAATATATAAGGAGATAAATAAAAACAAAATTAATTTGTTAGTTTTTATTACCAAAAAATCAACAATAATTAGTGAAAGAAGCAACATTCCTACACGTTTTCTCGCTACTGTACATATATATTGTTACAAAGATTAGAAATAAATTTAAATAAAACGACAATGTGGCTATATGTACTTGGCAGCACTGCCAATTAATCTATAGTTGTCAAAATGTTACAACCCTGGTCAACACAATATAGATAATATTCAAATTATTCAAAAAATTCGAGGCTGTGCCAATAAGTGTAAACAACAACAACAACAAACCTAGCAACATAAATGCTAAGAGATGTTATTCTTAATGATCTTGTATGCAAGTATTCGCTGCTAATAGACCTAAACAGATTCACAAGTATACACATATACACATAGAAGAAGAAACAAAACCACACAACACACAGAACACTCATCCATATAACCACTCATAGTTACCATAGGCAAAACACACAGAACACTCATACATACAACCACACATAGTTATCATAAGCAAAACAAACAATTCAGCATTGTCATGTATACAAACACACATGTCAAGTAAAATACAACCACCATGCCCAGAAGCTTCGCGAGGTTACCAGACGACGTCATTTTTGCTATATAAAGGCGCTGCCAGAGCTCAGCGAGTGTTAGTGTGATTTCAAACATAGACGTGTTAACATCGCTAAGTGTGGAGTAGTACAAATGCTCGTGTAAATAAAGTAATAAATAAAGTGTTGCCGCATTGTATTCTAAAATTCATTTGTCCGTGTTTTAATTTGATGCAATAAAACGAATCCTTGAAGGATAAATAATAAAACCGTCCTTACGAAAAGGTCTAAAAACGTAACAATTGGTGTCAGAAGTGGGATTGCAAAAATAATTAAAAGGACATTGTAATTTAAAGGAAAAAAGGACATTATAAAATTAAAATAATCATGAAATTTGATAAGCTAAAAGTTGAACAGCTGAAAAAGGAGCTCAGTAAGCTGGAATTGCCAACTGCAGGTAACAAGGCTGAACTGCAGAAGAGGCTAATAGATGAGTTTAAGAATCGCGGCATGGACATCGGGACATACGAGTTTGAGGACAAAGACGATGTGCAGTTATGCCCTCCTGTCACGACCAGCAGCATGGACACAAATTCAATGTTCGCTGCTATGATGATCGAAATGAAACAGAACTGTCAGCAGATACAGGAGGCATCAAGGGTCAACAGTGAAAAGCTTGTAGCTGATATAAGTGAGATAAAACAAAACTCTCAGCAGATGCAGGAGGCATCAAGGATCAGCAGTGACAAGCTTGTAGCCGAAATAAGTGAAATAAAACAAAGCTCTCAGCAGATGCAGGAAAAGCTTGTAGCCGAAACTCAGCAGATGCAGGAAAAACTTGTTGCCGAAATAACTGAAATAAAACAGAACTCTCAGCAGATACAGGAGTCAAATAAGGCCACGAACGATATCCTGGTAGAGGTTTCTCAGAGCTGGCGGAAAGAGTCCAACATCTAGGTGGCCTGGAACAGCATGCAAAGGAGTTCGAAGAGAAATTGCACGCTCTAGAGGACAAAGTGCTTAAACTGGAGTGTAGTGGCGGGCCAGTACGAGCAGTTGCGGAGGTTTCTGCGCGGATAAAAGCGCCATGCGCCATTAGGCATCTTCAAATTCCAGTTCGAGACGGTGGCTAGCAGAAATGGATGGGATGCTGAAGAAAAAGCCATAGAGTTGATTTTGTCCTTAAAGGGTACAGCCGCAGAGGTACTTGAGACTGTGCCAGTAAGCAGCAGAAACAATTACAATGAAATAATGGCAGCATTGCAGCGCAAGTATGGTGGTGAGCACAAGAGCGATTTATAAAGAATGAAATTGCGATGTAGAGTTCAGAAGCCTAACGAATCTCTACAAGATTTCGCAATGGAAATCGAGCGTTTAGTGCAGCTCACATATCCAGGCGAGAGTCACCCGTTCCTGGACCACTTTAAAACTGAGCTGATGGCGTAATGTGGAAATACCCCTTGATGTTGGATATGACAGCAAACCGCAAGTAACAAAAGTATTTGCTATTGAGAGTCAGACGTTACCGCCGCAGTCTGAAACAGTAATATGGGCACGGATGAAGGGAGATTGTGAGGACAATCGGTTGTGGGTTGTAGAACCAGAAAGATAGAGCTTATAACAGCGAAAGCTCTAGTGAAAACTAGTAAAGGAGGAATAGTCCCTATAAGAGTGCTTAACTTGTCAGACCATGAAAAAGTCATCAAAGGAAATTCCGATGTTGGCCAGTGCACTCCAGCAGAGGCAATAATGAATTTCGAGAAGAAGATCGAGCCTACTGATGTGTCCGCAAAAGAACGTGAACAATTTGAGGAATACGTAGGGAAATGGGTAGCAGGTCTATCAGCGACAGATAGAAATAAAGCCAAACAGTTACTAAAAAGGCATGCCAGTATCTTCGGCATGGGAAGCCAAAGCCAGGGTAGAACTGCATTGGTTAAACATGAAATTAACAGAGGCGAAGCTAGGCCGATTAAACAGCCACCCAGAAGCGTACCCCTAGCAAAGCGAGAAAAGTAAAAGAGCTTGTAAGTGAAATGGACCGTGATGGCGTAATTGAGCCATCTTCTGGTCCTTGGAGTTCGCCTGTAGTCTTAGTTAAAAAGAAAGATGGCAGTACTAGATTCTGCGTAGGGTACAGGAAGCTCAATGACATAACCAAGAAGGACAGTTATCCGCTCCCCAGAATCGATGACACTTTGGACACGCTAGCTGGTACCAAATGGTTCTCTACGCTGGATTTGCGAAGCGGATATTGGCAAGTGGAGATTGCAGAGAAAGACAAGGAGAAAACTGCTTTCAGTGCCGGCAACGGATTATGTCAGTTCAAAGTCATGCCATTTGGTGTCTGCAATGCTCCGGCCACATTTGAACGCCTAATGGAGAAGGTACTGGAAGACATGCTTGGTATATCTCGATGATATCGTGATGGGGAAAACTTTTGATGAACACCTCAAAAACATGGCAGAAGTTCTTCAACGGATATCATCAGCTGGATTGAAACTCAGCTTGAAGAAATGTGCATTGTTCCAGAAAGAAGTAAAGTATTTGGGGCATCGTGTTACAGCAGACGGAATCTCAACAGATGAAGATAAAATAAAAGCAGTAAGGGACTGGCATCAACCTAAAAATCTTCATGAATTGCGCAGCTTTTTGGGCCTTTGCACATACTACAGGTTGCTATTATCTAAATGTTCTTTCCTTCAAAATAGCATAACTTTCTTAGGTCATGAATTAAACCAAAATGGTTTAATGCCAGGATGTATAAAAACAATCGCTGTGGAAAACTTCCCTGTCCCCACATGCGCGAAGGAGGTGAGAAGATTTATAGGACTTACTGGCTATTTCCGAAAATTTGTTTAACACTATGCTTTCATAGCCGCACCACTACTTCGCCTAACAAGAAAAGACATTACGTTCGAATGGTCACAGGAATGCCAAAATTCGTACCAAAAATTAATTGAATTGTTGACTCAGTGGCCAGTTCTAGACGTCTACGACGTGTCAAAAGAACATGAAATTCATACGGATGCCTGTGGCAGTGGCATAGCCGGTATTCTATTACACCGAAATGATGACAATTTAAAACCAGTAGCTTATTTTAGTCGCTTATGCAATGAGGCAGAACAAAAGTACCATGCGTATGAATTAGAAGTGTTGGCTGTGGTGGAAGCATGCCACCCCCCTAATGGGAAAACATTTTCTTATTGTGACTGACTGCTCTGCAGTATCAACCCTTAAATCATCAAAACCAATGGTTCCACGAATTTCGAAATGTTTATTGAAGTTAATGGAATACGATTACAATATAATACATAGAGAGGCAAGTAGAATGGGCCACGTCGATGCGTTAAGCCGAGCCCCAATTGATACTGGATGCAGGAAGCCAATAGAAGATGTATCGAGTAATGTTATGATGATCAAACCTTATACAGATGATTGGGTGAATATTATGCAGTACGATGACGAACATTTGAAGGAAATTATCGATGTATTAAATGGCGGTAAGCAGTTAATTCATCAAGGTCAGTATGCTAATGAATATGTTCTTAAGAAGCACAGCTTGTTTAAGAAAGGAGTCCATGGGGACTTGTTACTTGTCGTTCCGAGAGGTTTAAGATGGCGTGTCATTAAATCGGTTCATGATGATGCTGGTCATACAGCACTGGAGAATACCCTAAAACGTCTCTTGAAATACTTCTGGTTCCCTAGAGCAAGAAATTTTGTAAAAAATTATTTAAAGGCGTGCGTTGAATGCTGTTTCTGTAAAAAACCAATAAAACGAGAATGCAAGTTGTATGGAATGGAGATCCCAAGAATTCCTTTCGAGATTCTACACATGGACCATTTGGGCCCTTTTATTAAAAGCCGTAAAGGGAACGAACAATTGTTAGTTATTGTGGATGCCCTAATAGGCTATGTAGTGCTGTGTCCAGTAAGGTCAACCACATCAAAGTCAGTATTGGAAGCGTTGGAAAAACATTCTGAGTACTTTGGGATGCCAAGGGTACTAGTTAGCGACCACGGAACTGCATTTATCTCCAAATGTTTTGAATCATTCTGCTCAGAAAATAATGTTCAACACATCAAGGTAGCTGTCCGAACTCCAAGGGCAAATGGACTCGCTGAAAGAGTGAACAAATCAGTTCTATCATATTTGAAGGCGTCAGTAGACGATACTAAAAGTTGGGACAATGATGTCCGAAATCTTCAATGGACTCTTAACACCAAAGGCAACGGAACGACGAAATATGCTCCAATAGATTTGGTGTTTGACTTCCCATTAAGTGACATTACTGGCAATAAAATCTTGTCGATCGTTCAAGAAGCTAATCAAGACATGGAAAATCCAATTATGAATGACAGACGTGCTGAAGCTACTAAAAACATCGAGGGAGCAAGGAAAAAGTGGAAAGCCAGATTCGACTCAAAACACAAAACCCTCCATAAATAAGAACAGAACGATTTAGTTTTGCTTGAAGGTGTCATAGGTAGTACGGGTGAGCGGAAGAAGCTTGAAGTTAAATATAAGGGGCCATATATCATAAAAAAGGTGCTGAGATATGATCGGTATCTCGTGGAAGATATTGACGAAACTCAACGCAATCAACAAAAATTTTCAACTATTGTCAGTAGCTATAAGCTGAAGCCCTGGTGTGCTTTGTATCCAGAAGTCAATGATGCATATGAAGACGATGCACTCAACTGCAGCAATCACCCACTCGAGGACGAGATCTAGGCAGGATGGCCGAGTTGTCATAACATAGAACATCATGTGGTATATGTAGATCTCTCCACACACATTTTATCTGTAAATGGTATTAACTAATGGAAAGCATTTGAATAAAAGCAATCAAAACGATGGTCTTGTTGTATTCTAATTGGAATCATTTTTAAAAGTTATTTTTAATATATATATATATATATATATATATATATATATATGTATATATATATATATATATATATATATATATTTATAATAAATATATATAAATATTTATATAAATATATATATATATATATATATATATATATTTATATATATATATATATATATATATATTTATATATATATATATATATATATATATATATATATTTATAATAAATACATATAAATATTTATATAAATATATATATATATATATATATATATATATATATACATATATATATATATATATATATATATATATATATATTTATATTTATTTATTTATTATTTTTAATATGTATATATATATATATATATATATATATATATATATATACATATATATATATATATATATATATATATATATACATATATATATATATATATATATATATATATATGTATATATATATATATATATATATATATATACATATATACATATATATATATATATATATATATATATATATATATATATATAGATACATATATATATATATATATATATATATATATATATATATACATACATATATATATATGTATATATATATATATATATATATATATATATATACATATATATAAATATATATATACATATATATATATATATATATATATATATATATATATATGTATATATGCATATATATATATATATATATATATATATATATATGTATATATGCATATATATATATATATATATATATATATATATCTACATAGATATGTATATATATATATATATATATATATATATATATATAGATATGCATATATATATATATATATATATATATATCTACATAGATATGTATTTATATATATATATATATATATATATATATATAGATATATATAGATATGCATATATATGTATATATATATATATATATATATATATATATATAGATATGCATATATATATATATATATATATATATATATATATATATATGCATATATATATATATATATATATATATATATATAGATATGCATATATATATATATATATATATATATATATATATATATATATGCATATCTATATATATATATATATATATATATATATACATATATATGCATATCTATATATATATATATATATATATATATATATATATAAATACATATCTATGTAGATATATACATATCTATGTAGATATATATATATATATATATATATATATATATACATATCTATATTTATTTCCTGTAAATAATAATATCATAATAAAATCATATTTGAACTTCAGAAATACTAATGCTGCAAACAATTGTAAGTATTATAGTTTTACTTACGTATTTCAAATTTTTTATCCGGGTAAATTCTCTGCAAACGTGATATAACATATTTCGTTTGAACAATTGCAAGCTGAAAATAATAAGAAGACATATATATATATATATATATATATATATATATATATATATTTATTATTTTATTTAATATAAAAAATCTTTATTTTCCAATATTTCATATGTTGATATATATATATATATATATATATATATATATATATTTGTATGTGCTAAGATATGTATATATGCGGAGATAAATATGTTTTGAGTTAACCCGTTACGTCTTGATATATTTAGCCATGAAGGTGAATATTTTATGAAGTAAAGGAAAAGGATCAATGAAGTTTATCCAATAAAGCATATATAGTATATATAATGAATTGTTACACATTTTTAATTATATCAAATTCCAATATGATTATAATTAATAAAATACTCAACATGTGCGCTTAATAAAACCGCAATCTTACATAATCTTGGAAGGATTTTGGCCAATGTGGCCAAATGAGGAGTTGACATGCATGACCACTATATAGGGATTGATTACAGTGGTCAGCAACCAAATCCTCCTTTGAATAAAACTATTTGCACTATATGGATTTTGATGCGCTAAACTCTAGATTTTTTTCTATCAGGTCGAGATTTTTTTCATGGGCGTCAAATACCTTATCGTTTTGGAATTATTCAGAAATTAATTGAGAAAAAATTTTTTTTTCCTGAAAAATTCTTAAGTTTTTTCAGTTTAAAATTGGTATTTAAAAAATTTAAAGCAAATATTCAACACTTTGCACTTTTTTCTACTAGTTACAGATCTTAGAAATAAAAAAGGTATAAACCATAAAGATCGGTTAAAAAATTTTTATTTCACTTTTAATTTTACACAATGTTGTAATGCATCCAACCTTCATATGTATGACGAAAGGATTTCGTTAGGTGAGCAGGTAGTGGAACTTAAGTACAACGGTATTTTGCATGGTTCTTGGATTTAAAAATTATAATATAGTATTTTTCATTAAATCGCGAACATTAGGGTATATTCTACTATTTATTGTAGCATTATATGTGGAAATTGATGGACAATAAGTTAGTCAGTATTAATTTGATATCGAGCGGTTAAAATCATTTGGAAATACAACAAGTAACCCTTATATTCCGAATCAAAGTGATCTGAATAACTTAATTCGTGAAATAGGACTCTCAGAAAACAAGTCTGACTTTCTTGCATCAAAATTAAAACAGTGGGATTTGGTGCAAAAGAACGTGAAAATCTCGTACTTTCGAAATAGAGAACAAGCCTTTTTGAGTTATTTCAGCAGAGAAGAAGATTTGGTATTTGGTGATCGCTACATACATAAGATTTGTCACAAATCCTTGACATTTTGTAATATGAAAGCTTTTGTGGATTTTTTAATTGCTTTATTTCTTTACACAATAACAATTATATTCACTGTTGCCGATTTAAACCGAACGATATCAAATTAAAACTGACTAACTTATTGTCCATCAATTTCCACATATACCAAGATTTGGTATAAAGCGAATTAAATGCATATAAACATTGCTTTACCACGCAACAAATAAATTTCAGGTTATAATAGTACAATTACAGTATGTCAAATAGTTAATTTATTAACAATGATATATATATATATATATATATATATATATATATATAATATAATATAATAAATATATAATATATAATAATATATAATAAATATATATAATATATAATAAATATATATATTTATATATATATAATATATATATATATATATATATATATATATATATATATATATATGCACATCAGAGAACGAAATAGTGTACTTTTTTAGCCTTTGTGTACACAAGCTTACATCAACGACATCGAAAAAAAAAGCCATTAAAAAATGTATAAATGCCACACTTTATACACAAATACATCTTGAGTGTACAGGACTGTGCATTGAAGACATTGAAGACATTAAAATCACGTTATGTCCGAATACACATTTGCGGTGATGATAACACTATATTTGTTTTTGTATATTTATAAAATTAATGTGTGGGACTATGAGGCGCCAAGAGTTTTTAAATAGACGCTCACATAACAACACCACAAAAAAAATATGTATACTCATAAAAAGAGTCAAATAAAATATATTCATTTTTCGGGCAAGCAATAACACAAAACAACATAAACGCGGCTATTTTGCAAGAATTTCCTTCATTTTGCATATTTTGCAAATGAAATTAAATCTAAAAGAGGTAAGTATACTTCCATACATAAAACGATCCTTATAAAATTGGCATGAAAACGAATTTCAAAAGATGTTATTATTATTTCCATCACTATAGAGGCTTGTCACTGTGAAATATGGCATCTACATATACACGGAGATGTACAGAAGTACAGGCTGAAGGCGTAAACAAAAAAAATTTACAGAAAGAAAGAAAGGCAATGTCTTCAATGTATTGAGGGTGTACGTTGTACAGCGGGTGTACATTAAATTTTCTTGTACACAATCTCGTTCTCTGGTGCACATATATATATATATATATATATATATATATATATATATATATATTGTTACGTTTTTAGACCTTTTCGGTCGGATTCGTTTTATTGCATCAAATTAAAACACGGACAAATTAATTTTAGAATATACTGCGGCAACACTTTATTTACACGAGTATTTCTACTACTCCACACTTAGCGATGTTTACACGTCTATGTTTGAAATCACTCTGATTCTCGCTGAGCTCTGGCAGCGCCTTTATATAGCAAAAATGACGTCGTCTGGTAACCTCGCGAAAGTTCTGGCATGGTGGTTGTATTTTACTTGACATGTGTGTGTTTGTATGACAATGCTGACTTGTTTGGTTTGCTTATGGTAACTATGTGTGGTTGAATGTATGAGTGTTCTGTGTGTTTTGCCTATGCTAACTACGAGTGGTTGTATGAATGAGTGTGTGGTTTTGTTTCTTCTACGTGTATATGGCTGTGTATACTTGTGAATCTATTTAGCTTTATTAGCAGCGAATACTTGCATACAAGATCATTAAGAATAACATCTCTTAGCATTTATGTTGCTAGGTTTGTTGTTGTTGTGGTTTACTCTTATTGGCACAGCCTTGAATGATCTTGTATATTCTGGAGTATTCCATTTCCGTTAATTTGAATATTATCTATATAGTGTTGATCAGGGTTGTAACATTTTGACAACTATAGATTAATTGACAGTGCTTTTTAATTAATCTTTGTAACACTGCCGCCCCCTTAAGCCTGTTCGACCCGAATAGGCATACAATCACCTCTTCCATAGTGCGCCAATCGTTCGAGATGTACTATCTTCATTTTCTACCTTGGGCTATTGTGCTTCTGTGTCCGGTATACAACGTCATTCACTCTCTTAATCACTTTATACGGGCCATCCCAGTGAGTCTGTAATTTTGGGGACAATCCTTTCTTCCGTTGTGGGTTATAAAGTAGAACCAATTGTCCTTCCATAAATCCCTCCGAGTTTGCTGCGCGGTCATACCTAGCCCTCATCTTGTCACTGACCATCTTGATTCTATTACGCACGAACTCATGCAGTTCGTTTAAGTCCTCCTTCTCTTGGGACGTAATAGCTCCTTCTTTTACAGTTGGCTTAACACCAAATTCCAAATCACCAGGTAGTTTTAATTCCGTTCCGAAGATAATTTTGGCTGGCGTTCTCGATGTTGAGTCGTGTACAGCTGACCTATATGCCATCAAAAATTTGGGAATGTGCTCGTCCCAATCCCTCTGATGGTTGCTTACTACTTTTCGTAGGTACTCTCCTAAGGTGCGATTGAACCTTCCTACCATGCCATCAGACTGTGGATGCAACGGCGTCGTTCTGGTTTTCTTGATCCCATATAACTCGCACATTTCCCTGAATATGGCAGACTCGAAATTCCTCCATTGGTCGGAATGTAATTCTATTGGGACACCATAGCGACATACCCAGTTGTTGACGAATGCATTTACAATTGTCTTTGCTTCCTGGTTATGTATAGCATATACCTCTGGCCATTTACTGAAATAGTCCATTACCACAAGTACATAACGATTTCCGGCTTCAGTGACGGGAAAGGGACCTGCTACATCCATTGCGATCCGCTCGAATGGTGCTCCTGAGTTGCATTGTTACAGCTGTCCCCGGCTTCTTCGTACTGGGCCTTTGGCTGCTATGCACTGTGGGCAGTTTGCTATCCAGTCGGCTACGGCTTGTTGACATCCAACCCAATAAAAACGCTGCTTCAATTTCTGAAGTGTTTTTGTTACTCCAAAATCCATTATGAAACTTCTGTAACACTTTACTTATCTTGGAGTATGGCACAACTATTAAATTTGAAGTTGTTTTGCCATCTACACTTTCCCATACGCGGTATAAACAACCGTTTATTACCTTGAGGCTGTTCCACTGAGCCCAATAAGATTTGGCGAGTGGGCTTTCAGCCGAAATTTCATTCCGGGATGGTCGTCTGTCCTCTTCTTTGGCCGCTATAATTTTCCTTAGTATATCGTCGTCCCTCTGTGCCGCTGACCAGTCTTCTCGAAAGAGCATTCGCATTGTTATGCTTTGTGCCCCTTCTATGCTCAATGCTGAAGTCGTAGCTCTGCAGGCACTTAGTCCACCTTGCCAGTTGCGCTTCAGGATTTTTAAACTGCAATAGCCATCTCAGTGCAGAATGATCGGTCCTTAATGTAAAGTGTTGACCATACGGGTACTTATGGTAATGTTTAATGCTTTCCAATACCGCCAGAAGCTCACGTCGTGTCACGCAGTAGTTCCTCTCAGGCTTTGACAGTACACGGCTATAGTAGCCTATGACCTTCTCAGTGCCATTAACTACTTGGGATAGCACACCCCTATGCCATAGCCGCTCGCATCAGTATCCAGCACAAATTTTTCTCCAGCTATGGGATACGCTAGCACTGGTGACGTACATAATAACTCTTTGAGTTTCTGGAATGCTTTTTCCTGTGGCTCGCCCCAATGGTATGGTCTTCACTTCTTTGTCAGCTCATGCAGGCTTGCAGCTACACTGGCAAAATTCGGCACAAAACGTCTGTAGTATGTGCAAAGGCCCAAAAAGCTGCGCAATTCATGAAGATTTTTAGGTTGATGCCAGTCCCTTACTG
The DNA here is from genome assembly GCA_963675445.1 of Linnaemya vulpina. Lineage (NCBI taxonomy): Eukaryota > Metazoa > Arthropoda > Insecta > Diptera > Tachinidae > Linnaemya > Linnaemya vulpina. Next base: position 48,981,209 of record OY776278.1, read on the forward strand.
CTTTTATTTTATCTTCATCTGTTGAGATTCCGTCTGCTGTAACACGATGCCCCAAATACTTTACTTCTTTCTGGAACAATGCACATTTCTTCAAGCTGAGTTTCAATCCAGCTGATGATATCCGTTGAAGAACTTCTGCCATGTTTTTGAGGTGTTCATCAAAAGTTTTCCCCATCACGATATCATCGAGATATACCAAGCATGTCTTCCAGTGAAGTCCTATCAGTACCTTCTCCATTAGGCGTTCAAATGTGGCCGGAGCATTGCAGACACCAAATGGCATGACTTTGAACTGCCATAATCCGTTGCCGGCACTGAAGGCAGTTTTCTCCTTGTCTTTCTCTGCAATCTCCACTTGCCAATATCCGCTTCGCAAATCCAGCGTAGAGAACCATTTGGTACCAGCTAGCGTGTCCAAAGTGTCGTCGATTCTGGAAAGCGGATAACTGTCCTTCTTGGTTATGTCATTGAGCTTCCTGTACCCTACGCAGAATCTAGTACTGCCATCTTTCTTTTTAACTAAGACTACAGGCGAACTCCAAGGACCAGAAGATGGCTCAATTACGCCATCACGGTCCATTTCACTTACAAGCTCTTTTACTTTATCTCGCTTTGCTAGGGGTACGCTTCTGGGTGGCTGTTTAGTCGGCCTAGCTTCGCCTGTGTTAATTTCATGTTTAACCAATGCAGTTCTACCCTGGCTTTGGCTTCCCATGGCGAAGATACTGGCATGCCTTTTTAGTAACTGTTTGGCTTTATTTCTATCTGTCGCTGATAGACCTGCTACCCATTTCCCTACGTATTCCTCAAATTGTTCACGTTCTTTTGCGGACACATTAGTAGGCTCGATCTTCTTCTCGAAATTCATTATTGCCTCCGCTGGAGTACACTGGCCAACATCGGAATTTCCTTTGATGACTTTTTCATGGTCTGACAAGTTAAGCACTCTTATAGGGACTATTCCTCCTTTACTAGTTTTCACTAGAGCTTTCGCTGTTATAAGCTCTTTCTTTAGATCTGCTGGTTCTACAACCCACAACCGATTGTCCTCACAATCTCCCTTCATCCGCGCCCATATGACTGTTTCAGACTGCGGCGGTAACGTCTGCCTCTCAATAGCAAATACTTTTGTTACTTGCGGTTTGCTGTCATATCCAACATCAAGGGGTATTTCCACATTACGCCATCAGCTGTTGTCCCATATATAGATAAATGCCATGGTTAATCATAAAATCGGCTCCAATAATAACCTCATCGACAATATCGGCAACAATAAACACAGGTCTCACGTTGATGTTGGCTATAGTCACCTTCCAGTAGCTGTACGTAGCCGCATATTGCTTAACCGCTCGCACTTCCCCTTTACTATATCGGGCCTTATTATTGACTGCGATGCCCCTGTGTCTATGGTAAGTACGTGCTTTTCCCCGTTGATGTGTCCGGACACAGTGAGGTTGCTATTTTTCTGCTGCATCACTGATATGGAGATTGTGGGGCCCTCGTTTGTGAGAGCTAGCTCTTGCCCCTTAGTGCTAGCTCGTTTTAGTTTAACGGGGACTCTTGTGATGTTGTTTTGTTCACCCGTTTGCTGTTTCTTGGTGGCGAAACAGATCTACCTCTCTTCCTTTGTGCTTTGCAGCTGCGCTGAAAATGTCCGATCTTTCCGCAGTTAAAGCACTTAGGCTTTTCTTTGATAGCCTTCTCTGCCAGCAGTTGTCGCATTGCCTCTTTAACGCCAGCCACTAGGTTGTTATCCTCCTCAGACAAAACCTCCACATTCCGCACTTTACATATCTGTGGCTTGAAAACCATCCTGGTAGTCTCTTGAGCCAGCGTAAATGACACAGTTTCAGCGAAAGTTTAACATCAGAGTCGCGAATGCCGTTAACGAAAGCCTCAGTTTTAAAATGGTACAGGAACGGGTGACTCTCGCCTGGATATGTGAGCTGCACTAAACGCTCGATTTCCATTGCGAAATCTTGTAGAGATTCGTTAGGCTTCTGAACTCTACATCGCAATTCCATTCTGTATAAATCGCGCTTGTTCTCACTACCATACTTGGGCTGCAATGCTGCCATTATTTCATTATAGTTGTTTCTGCAGCTTACTGGCACCGTCTCAAGTACCTCTGCGGCTGTACCCTTTAAGGACAAGATCAACTCTATGGCCTTTTCTTCAGCATCCCATCCATTTCTGCTAGCAACCGTCTCGAACTGGAATTTAAAGATGCCTAATGGTACGCTGCCGTCGAAGCATGCGCTTTTATCCGTAGAGAAACCCCCGCAACTGCTCGTACTGGCCCGCCACTACACTCCAGGTTATGCACTTTGTCCTCTAGAGTATGCAATTTCTCTTCGACCTCCTTTGCATGCTGTTCCAGCTCTGAGAATTTATTCTCAATAGAATCCACCCTCCTGTTAATGGCTTCAGAAACCTCTACCAGGGTCTCGTTCATGGCTTTATTTGACTCCTGTATTTCGGCTACAAGTTTTTCCTGCATCTGCTGAGTTTCGGCTACAAGCTGCTCCTGCATCTGCTGAGAGTTCTGTTTTATTTCAGTTATTTCGGCTACAAGCTTGTCACTGTTGATCCATGATGCCTCCTGCATCTGCTGAGAGTTTTGTTTTATTTCAGTTATTTCGGCAACAAGCTTGTCCTGCATCTGCTGAGAGTTTTGTTTTAATTCACCTTGTGCATCACTGATTCCTTTTATCTGGATCATCATAGCAGCGAACATTGAATTTATGTCCATGCTGCTGTTCGTGGCAGGAGGGCATACTTGCACATCGTCTTTGTCCTCAAACTCGTATGTCCCGATGTCCAATCCGCGATTCTTAAACTCATCTATCAGCCTCTTCTGCAGTTCAGCCTTATTACCTGCAGTTGGCAATTCCTGCTTACTGAGCTCCTTTTTCAGCTGTTCAACTTTTAGCTCATCAAATTGCATGATTATTTATTTTGATTTTATAATGTCCTTTTTTTTCTTAAATTGCAATGTCCTTTCAATTATTTTTGCAATCCCACTTCTGACACCAATTGTTACGTTTTTAGACCTTTTCGTAAAAACGGCTTTATTATTTATCCTTCAAGGATTCGTTTTATTGCATCAAATTAAAACACGGACAAATTAATTTTAGAAATATAATGCGGCAACACTTTATTTATCAACTTTATTTACACGAGTATTTGTACTACTCAACCCTCAGCGATGTTAACACGTCTATATTTGAAATCACTCTGACTCTCGCTGAGCTCTGGCAGCGCCTTTATATAGCAAAAATGACGTCGTCTGGTAACCTCGCGAAAGTTCTGGCATGGTGGTTGTATTTTACTTGACATGTGTGTGTTTGTATGACAATGCTGACTTGTTTGGTTTGCTTATGGTAACTATGTGTGGTTGAATGTATAGTGTTCTGTGTGTTTTGCCTATGCTAACTATGAGTGGTTGTATGAATGAGTGTGTGGTTTTGTTTCTTCTACGTGTATATGGCTGTGTATACTTGTGAATCTATTTAGCTTTATTAGCAGCGAATACTTGCATACAAGATCATTAAGAATAACATCTCTTAGCATTTATGTTGCTAGGTTTGTTGTTGTTGTGGTTTACTCTTATTGGCACAGCCTTGAATGATCTTGTATATTCTGGAGTATTCCATTTCCGTTAATTTGAATATTATCTATATAGTGTTGACAAGGGTTGTAACATTTCGACAACTATAGATTAATAGGCAGTGCTGCCAAGTACATATAGCCACATTGTCGTTTTATTTAAATCTATTTCTAATCTTTGTAACAATATATATATATATGCACACACATATATATATATATATATATATATATATATACATATATATATATATATATATATATATATAAACATATGCACACACACACACACACATACATATATATATATATATATATATATATATATATATATATGTGCACATATATATATATATATATATATATATATATATACATATATATATATATATATATATATATATATATATATATGTATATATATATATATATATATATATATATATATATAAATATGCATATATATGTATATATATAAATATAAATAAATATATATATATATATATATATATATATATATATGCATATATATGTATATACATAAATATAAATATATATATATATATATATATATATATATATATATATATGTATATATTTATATATATATATATATATATATATATATATATTTATATATATATATATATATATATATATATACATATATATATATATATATATATATATATATACATACATACATACATACATATATATATATATATATATATATATATATATATATATATATGTATGTATACATGGCTATATATGCACATACATCACAATGAACACTTATAAAAATTAAGTCCTCCAGCTTAACTAGGTATAGCCAATGGCTACAAATACAAACAGTTTGATGTTTGATAACTGCCATTTTATACAGCCGTTCTTTAAAAGTTCCCTTTAATGCAATATTTGGAAATTGTCCTAAAAAGGTTCGTACTTTATAAAATCTACCGTTACTTTTTAATCGCGTCTTCATTTAAAATATTTTCGGAATTAAATGCATCAGAGCTGCAGCTAGCGAAGTTAACCGCACGGAATTTACGGTCGCTAGAAAACATAGTTAAACATAACAGATAATGTACTGTTAGGGTTATAGGAGCAGAGTGGTCGTTGGAAGTTGGAAAACCTGTAGCACGTGAAACTCAGAATTAATTTTAAAAAGTTTAATTGTTTCAGAAGGTAAACATAGAAAGAGATAATATATTTTACGTATTTTCATAAAAAGCTACACTATCCAAGGCAAAAGAAAAACCATTTTTAACCTTAGTGCAAAAACGAAGACGATAAAAAACGGAAAGGCAATTATTTTCAATGATGAATCCAGGTTTAAGTTAAGTGTAGGCGGATCACGATCAAAAGTTATTCGTACGAAAAAAGTAGCATATCACAGGGATAGCTTAAAACATACCGTCAAGTTTTCCGATTGCTTAATGGTTTGGGGTTGTATTTCTGCCTAAAGATTGGGCCAGCTATACTTCGTAAAAAACAGCATAAATGCAGTATGTTGCATTAACGTATTGAAAGAAAATTTAGTGCCATCGATACCAAAAATAACAACTTTCAATGAGTTTATCTTCCAACAAGATGGCGCGACTTAGGGTCAGTCTCTATGGTATCACATAATATTAAGATTTAAGATAAGAATAGCATGCTCAGACATGCATGATGATATTAAGTAAAAAACTATGAGTCATAAACAGATTAAACAGAAATGAACATGTTTAAATATTTAAGACAAAGAAATATAATGTAAAATATAAGACAAAGAAACATAGATTAAACAAAAAAATAAATATGTTCAATAAGACAAAGAAATATAATGTAAAATATAAGACAAAGAAACATAGATCAAAAACAAACATGTTCAATAAGACAAAGAAACATAATGTAAGATAAACACCATAAACAACAGTTTAAAATAATAATAAGAAATATTGTAAGCACGTAGTTGATAAGAAACTAACATATAAATTAAGATTTTTGTAAAATTAGAATTAGTCAAGAAAATATAATAAAGAAAACAACACGCATAAGCGTGAAGAAAAAATATTTTTTTGAACTCCGTGTATTACGAATAATTAACTGGCGATCCTGCCAGGAGGATAATTATACTTATCCTTCAGAGGCGGACCATCGTGGAATCCTTGTCGCAGCAAGGACGCGAGTGAAAAATTTATTCATAGGAAGAAAAAATAAAAAATAAAATTTTCCATAGAGAAAACAAAAATAAAAAATCTCAACAAATTTTAATATAAAAAAAACTTATTTTAAAGAATTTATCAAAAATCGTTTAATAAAAAGAAAAAAACAAAATCCTGCATAGAACAGGATATATATATAAAAAACAGTGAAAGCAAAATATTCAACAAATTCATGCACGCATTTAAAAAGAAACGTGAAGGGAACTTTGACGAACAGCGTCCATTGGAAATGGCAACCAACGAAGAACGCATAGCAGTTCTCACTGCAAGACTACTCGAAATGGAGCAATATTGCCAACACTAAATGAGAAAATGGCAAGTATTCGTGTCAACCCGCTGTTAGAACCAGCACCAGTTGTGAAACTCAAGGATGTGGTAACAAACTACCAACAGCCCTCTGACATCTCCCTGGAAGTATTTAAAGCCCTGCAAACATTCAGTGGTAACCAAGCAGAGTATAGGCCATGGCGAGAAGACGCCTCAAGATTAATGAACGACATAAAAAATTTTGAAGGACAAAGCCGTTACTCTGAAGCCCTTTCCATAATTAAATAAAAAATCAGAGGCCAAGCATCAGATATATTAACCAACAATAATACTCCGTTTAATTTTGAAGCTATTCGAAATAGATTGGATTACACATATGCTGACATGCGTCCACTATATGTCCTCCAAGAAGAAATGAGAAGAATAAAACAAAATAAATCATCTCTGTCAGAATATCATGACAGAATAAATCAAGCATTGAATTTAGTTACATCCAAAATTTCAATGTCTGGTGACCATCCCACTGCAATAGAAGCTATGATAAGAAATGCTAATGATGAAGCAGTACGTGTATTCGTTTCTGGGGTAACTAACGCTTTCATCAGATCTACTTTATATGCCAACTCTTTAAATGATCTAGAACATGCATATGCTGTTGCTAGAACTATTGAGCATGATAACCATCATCAGAATTTATGGGTTATCATACGATAACGAAAACAAACAACCTCAGAGCCATCACTCACAGAAAGAGCAGTCCTATCACCATACACACCATTATAGACGTCCAAATTTTACACCACAGAAAGGACATTTTCAACAACACTATAATCAACGAAGCTACAACAATCAACAACCTAAACCTGTCCCTATGGAAATGGACTCCAGGCAGATTGTACATGCACAAAGGAGAACTAATGCCAATTACAACACTCCACATCAACCTTTCGTAGACAACCGACCATGGAAGCGAGAACACAGTGGTAATCATTACATCAATAAACAACAACGAATAAACCATACATCCCAAGAAGATGACAATTCAAGTATGTACGCGGAAACAGGAAAAAATGGTAAATAACATAACATTAGATAATTTAAACTAAGAGACGGCTTGCCCTATCTCACCCTAACTAGTGATGTAAGTAATAAAAAATATGATATTTTAATTGATACCGGTGCAACCCATAATTATATAAATATAAATTGCGACTCTTCAGATAGGATAAAAATTAAACCCATTAAAATAAAAACCATACACAGTTACTCTATAATAAACACGAAAAGAATAATTAAATTAATGAATAGGGAAATAACATTTTTTGAATTAAGTAATATTGAATCATTTGACATGATTTTAGGATTAGAAGGACTAAATGTATTAAATGCTAGTATAAACCTTAGGGAAATGACCTTAACCACCATAGATAGTGCGAGTCAACCCAAACTGAATTATATCGTAGGAGAAGAAAAATATAGGCAAAAGATAGATAAAATTATGAAGGAGAATAATGGAATAGGACCATTACCCTTCACAACGACTATTGAAGCCACCATCAGAACACAAAACGAAGAGCCAATATGGACGAAACAGTATCCATATCTCATAGCGGATAATGAGTTCGTCAATAAAGAAATAAAAAAATTACTTAATGAAGGAATTATACAAAAAAGCAATATCCCATACAACTCTCCAATATGGACAGTCCCTAAAAAGGGTATGGATGAACAAGGAAGACCCAAAAAACGAATGGTCATCGATTTCCAAAAATTGAACGCCAACACAATTACAGATAGGTACATTATTCCAGATGTGAATATGACCATACAAAACTTAGGTAAAGCCCAATATTTTACCACTTTAGACTTAGAATCTGGCTTTCACCAGATAAGAATCGCTGAAAAAGATAGGGAAAAAACAGCATTTTGTGTAAATGGCGGTAAATATGAATTTATTCGAATGCCCTTTGGCCTAAAAAATGCACCTGCAATATTCCAGAGATGTGTGGATGACATTCTTAGAGACTACATAGGTAAATTTGCATACGTATATATAGACGATGTAATCATATACTCCTCTTCAATCGAAGAACACATGAAGCATATCGAAATAATATTTGAAGCATTAAATAAAGCAACACTCAAGGTATCTGACGAGAAATCTTAATTCTTTCAAACGGAAGTGGAATACCTAGGACATGTTATAAAACATAATAGGATTTCAACAAACCCTGAGAAAGTAGAAGCAATTAGTAATTACCCTATTCCTAAAACTCTGAAGGACTTAAGAGGATTTTTAGGAATGACGGGATATTATAGAAAATGTATTAGGGGATACGCCAGCATAGCCAAACCATTGACAGTACATTTGAGAGGAGACAACGGCCAAGTAGGAAAAAATAAGAGTAAGAATACGTATATAAACCTTGATAAGCAAGCATTAGAAGCCATAAATAACTTAAAAACATGTTTAAGGGGACAAGTAGAACTTTTCCAACCCGACTATTCTAAACCTTTTGAACTAACAACTGATGCATCCAACATAGCACTTGGAGCAGTTCTTAGTCAATACAAGAAACCGATATTTTTCTTATCACGCACTTTAGGTAAAACAGAGGAAAATTACAGCACCAATGAAAAAGAATTATTGGCAATTATTTGGTCATTACAAAAACTTAGAAACTATATTTATGGTGTAGCTGATTTGACAATTTACACCGATCACCAGTCCTTAACATTTGCAATATCTGAAAAAAATCCAAACACAAAACTAATGAGGTGGAAAAACATAATCGAGGATTTTGGAGCAAAACTGGTATATAAACCAGGTCATTTGAATGTCGTAGCCGATGCACTTTCAAGACAGCAAATAAACTCTTCAATTATCAGTACAGTTCACTCAGCAATAAGTTCTCCAACAAATGCTATTGAAGCAGTATCCCAACCCTTCAATACATATGCGACTCAAATCGAACTAATACCAAGCGTAGACACCAACAAAACAATAACAAATACGGTGTTTACAAACAAAATCCGACATCAGGTACATTTTACAAACGAAGAAAATTTAATCTGTGAATTAAAACAGATACTAAACCCAAATAGAATAACTGCAGTATATACAAATATCGAAACAATATACCGATTTGGTGGGAAAATAAAAGAAATATTCAATGGAATGAAATTCGTTTATACACAAAAGAAATTAAGAGATGTTTCTGATAAAGAAGAACAAATTAAAATAATCAAAGAAACTCACGATAGAGCTCATAGGGGCTATAAAAACAACATTAAGGAGATACTTGAAACATTTTTTTGGCCAAATTTAAAAAGAGAATGTAGAGCATACAATAAAAAATGCGTAGCATGCCTCTTTGGAAAATATAAAAGGCAACCTACACGAGAACCTCTGACAGATTCAGACATACCAATAGAAAAAGGAACACATATACACGCAGATATATATTATAACGATAAGAAAATATTTTTGGTTGCAATAGATAAATATTCAAAATACATAGCGATAAGAGAGTGTGAATCAAAAGAACGAATGAGTGATAAGCTAGAAGAATTAATCACAAATGATTTTCCAAACTGCAAACGACTCATGACTGATAATGAACCCTGCATTACATCACCTTCAGTAAAGCAGATGTGCGAAAAATACAACATAGAGAAAGTAGAGACACCAGTCTATAGATCAACAGCAAACGGTCAAGTCGAAAGAGTACACAATACAATATCAGAATTATCTAGAATATTTAAAATACAGAATAGTACAACGATAATAGAAGAAATATTTAGGACAGTTAAAGCACTCAATGAATCGATACATACGGTAACAGAACATAAGCCCAGCGACATACATTTTGGTAGAATAGAATACAACCAACAAGACATATCAGAAAAAATAAAAACAGCATCAAGAAAAACATTGGAAAAATTAAACAAGGGAAGAAAACACCGCACATTTGATCCAGGTGAACAAATACTAGTAAAAATATCAGGATTAAGAAAGAAAAATAACGCAAGATATAAAAAACACATAGTAAAAGAAGATCGTGAGGACACGATTTTAACACAGGGAGGAGTTATCGTACACAAGGACAACATAAAAAACTATACATTAAAAAATGAAGACACTCAAATTCCTAATATTACTCGTGAATGCCGTATTAGCAATAAAAGCAGACGTGGAAATAAAAAAATTAGAAGATAGAAAATTCTTGCTAACTAAAACCGAAGACGCTTTGCTTTTCAACGAATTTTCATATCTTTTTCACGTAACTAACTTGACAAAAATACTCACACCATACAGAAATATCGTTACAAAAGAATATAAGCCTACTACTCAGGAAAAAGTTTGGATAAAGAAAATTGAGACACTAGCAGGACAACTGAATGAACACAAAAGATATTCAAGATCACTTAACTTCCTAGGGTCTGCACTAAAATTTATCACTGGGAACCCAGATCATAATGACTTCATAGAAATGGAAAAAGAAATAAATGTATTAATAAACAATAATGAAAAACAACGCTTAATGAACTCTAGGTTTGAGAAATTAATCGATTCATTACAAGGCCACACTTTAGAAAACCACATCATTATAAAAGAAGTGCACGAACAGCTACTTCTACTTGTTCGAACAATAAATGCCGCGAAGAATAATGAATATCTTACAGAATCTTTGAATATGGACGATATAAAGGAAATATTAGAACATGAATTAATCTCGGTACCAATAATAAACATATTGGAATATGCAGATGTACACGTAGCAGGTACAGGGGAGCTATTCATAACAATGTATAAATATCCCATACTTAATAAACACTGTATAAGCTTTAGACATGGAAAAGTTCAGACAGATCAACTAATCGCTGAATGCCACAAAGAATATATTAGAGTAAAGCTTTGCAACAACTATCTGGGCAGGAACATATGCCAAACAAATAACGAAACAGACACACGTATAATCCAACTACTCAATAACAGAAATAGTAAATGCACAGTGGTTCAAGATTATAACGAAAAACTGTTAGAAATTGACGAAGGCTCAATATTACTGGACGGAGACCACAATGTCAACAATATTACCACCACTGGTATAACCTTAATAACATATACGGACGAAGTCACGATAGATAACAAGATATTTAGGAATATTCATGATACAATAAACAAAGCTATCCATATGAAACATAATGAAAATTTCGAAATTCTAGAAATAATAGAATCTGATAGCACACTGGCTTTTAGCAATATAGATTCATTAAAAAAATTCACCATCCCAATTGAGGAACATCCCATTAGATCTTTCTTTTACAGTATATTTTTTCTTATACTACTAACAATAATAATCTACTTTATAATAAAAATTACAACATGTATAACTGAATGTAGGAGGAAGACGGAAATAGAAAATTTTAACAGAGCATACAAAATAGAATTACAACGCATTAGGAAAGATCGGGACGATCTTGCTTAACCCAGGGGGGAGTTAGGGTCAGTCTCTATGGTATCACATAATATTAAGATTTAAGATAAGAATAGCATGCTCAGACATGCATGATGATATTAAGTAAAAAACTATGAGTCATAAACAGATTAAACAGAAATGAACATGTTTAAATATTTAAGACAAAGAAATATAATGTAAAATATAAGACAAAGAAACATAGATTAAACAAAAAAATAAATATGTTCAATAAGACAAAGAAATATAATGTAAAATATAAGACAAAGAAACATAGATCAAAAACAAACATGTTCAATAAGACAAAGAAACATAATGTAAGATAAACACCATAAACAACAGTTTAAAATAATAATAAGAAATATTGTAAGCACGTAGTTGATAAGAAACTAACATATAAATTAAGATTTTTGTAAAATTAGAATTAGTCAAGAAAATATAATAAAGAAAACAACACGCATAAGCGTGAAGAAAAAATATTTTTTTGAACTCCGTGTATTACGAATAATTAACTGGCGATCCTGCCAGGAGGATAATTATACTTATCCTTCAGAGGCGGACCATCGTGGAATCCTTGTCGCAGCAAGGACGCGAGTGAAAAATTTATTCATAGGAAGAAAAAATAAAAAATAAAATTTTCCATAGAGAAAACAAAAATAAAAAATCTCAACAAATTTTAATATAAAAAAAACTTATTTTAAAGAATTTATCAAAAATCGTTTAATAAAAAGAAAAAAACAAAATCCTGCATAGAACAGGATATATATATAAAAAACAGTGAAAGCAAAATATTCAACAAATTCATGCACGCATTTAAAAAGAAACGTGAAGGGAACTTTGACGAACAGCGTCCATTGGAAATGGCAACCAACGAAGAACGCATAGCAGTTCTCACTGCAAGACTACTCGAAATGGAGCAATATTGCCAACACTAAATGAGAAAATGGCAAGTATTCGTGTCAACCCGCTGTTAGAACCAGCACCAGTTGTGAAACTCAAGGATGTGGTAACAAACTACCAACAGCCCTCTGACATCTCCCTGGAAGTATTTAAAGCCCTGCAAACATTCAGTGGTAACCAAGCAGAGTATAGGCCATGGCGAGAAGACGCCTCAAGATTAATGAACGACATAAAAAATTTTGAAGGACAAAGCCGTTACTCTGAAGCCCTTTCCATAATTAAATAAAAAATCAGAGGCCAAGCATCAGATATATTAACCAACAATAATACTCCGTTTAATTTTGAAGCTATTCGAAATAGATTGGATTACACATATGCTGACATGCGTCCACTATATGTCCTCCAAGAAGAAATGAGAAGAATAAAACAAAATAAATCATCTCTGTCAGAATATCATGACAGAATAAATCAAGCATTGAATTTAGTTACATCCAAAATTTCAATGTCTGGTGACCATCCCACTGCAATAGAAGCTATGATAAGAAATGCTAATGATGAAGCAGTACGTGTATTCGTTTCTGGGGTAACTAACGCTTTCATCAGATCTACTTTATATGCCAACTCTTTAAATGATCTAGAACATGCATATGCTGTTGCTAGAACTATTGAGCATGATAACCATCATCAGAATTTATGGGTTATCATACGATAACGAAAACAAACAACCTCAGAGCCATCACTCACAGAAAGAGCAGTCCTATCACCATACACACCATTATAGACGTCCAAATTTTACACCACAGAAAGGACATTTTCAACAACACTATAATCAACGAAGCTACAACAATCAACAACCTAAACCTGTCCCTATGGAAATGGACTCCAGGCAGATTGTACATGCACAAAGGAGAACTAATGCCAATTACAACACTCCACATCAACCTTTCGTAGACAACCGACCATGGAAGCGAGAACACAGTGGTAATCATTACATCAATAAACAACAACGAATAAACCATACATCCCAAGAAGATGACAATTCAAGTATGTACGCGGAAACAGGAAAAAATGGTAAATAACATAACATTAGATAATTTAAACTAAGAGACGGCTTGCCCTATCTCACCCTAACTAGTGATGTAAGTAATAAAAAATATGATATTTTAATTGATACCGGTGCAACCCATAATTATATAAATATAAATTGCGACTCTTCAGATAGGATAAAAATTAAACCCATTAAAATAAAAACCATACACAGTTACTCTATAATAAACACGAAAAGAATAATTAAATTAATGAATAGGGAAATAACATTTTTTGAATTAAGTAATATTGAATCATTTGACATGATTTTAGGATTAGAAGGACTAAATGTATTAAATGCTAGTATAAACCTTAGGGAAATGACCTTAACCACCATAGATAGTGCGAGTCAACCCAAACTGAATTATATCGTAGGAGAAGAAAAATATAGGCAAAAGATAGATAAAATTATGAAGGAGAATAATGGAATAGGACCATTACCCTTCACAACGACTATTGAAGCCACCATCAGAACACAAAACGAAGAGCCAATATGGACGAAACAGTATCCATATCTCATAGCGGATAATGAGTTCGTCAATAAAGAAATAAAAAAATTACTTAATGAAGGAATTATACAAAAAAGCAATATCCCATACAACTCTCCAATATGGACAGTCCCTAAAAAGGGTATGGATGAACAAGGAAGACCCAAAAAACGAATGGTCATCGATTTCCAAAAATTGAACGCCAACACAATTACAGATAGGTACATTATTCCAGATGTGAATATGACCATACAAAACTTAGGTAAAGCCCAATATTTTACCACTTTAGACTTAGAATCTGGCTTTCACCAGATAAGAATCGCTGAAAAAGATAGGGAAAAAACAGCATTTTGTGTAAATGGCGGTAAATATGAATTTATTCGAATGCCCTTTGGCCTAAAAAATGCACCTGCAATATTCCAGAGATGTGTGGATGACATTCTTAGAGACTACATAGGTAAATTTGCATACGTATATATAGACGATGTAATCATATACTCCTCTTCAATCGAAGAACACATGAAGCATATCGAAATAATATTTGAAGCATTAAATAAAGCAACACTCAAGGTATCTGACGAGAAATCTTAATTCTTTCAAACGGAAGTGGAATACCTAGGACATGTTATAAAACATAATAGGATTTCAACAAACCCTGAGAAAGTAGAAGCAATTAGTAATTACCCTATTCCTAAAACTCTGAAGGACTTAAGAGGATTTTTAGGAATGACGGGATATTATAGAAAATGTATTAGGGGATACGCCAGCATAGCCAAACCATTGACAGTACATTTGAGAGGAGACAACGGCCAAGTAGGAAAAAATAAGAGTAAGAATACGTATATAAACCTTGATAAGCAAGCATTAGAAGCCATAAATAACTTAAAAACATGTTTAAGGGGACAAGTAGAACTTTTCCAACCCGACTATTCTAAACCTTTTGAACTAACAACTGATGCATCCAACATAGCACTTGGAGCAGTTCTTAGTCAATACAAGAAACCGATATTTTTCTTATCACGCACTTTAGGTAAAACAGAGGAAAATTACAGCACCAATGAAAAAGAATTATTGGCAATTATTTGGTCATTACAAAAACTTAGAAACTATATTTATGGTGTAGCTGATTTGACAATTTACACCGATCACCAGTCCTTAACATTTGCAATATCTGAAAAAAATCCAAACACAAAACTAATGAGGTGGAAAAACATAATCGAGGATTTTGGAGCAAAACTGGTATATAAACCAGGTCATTTGAATGTCGTAGCCGATGCACTTTCAAGACAGCAAATAAACTCTTCAATTATCAGTACAGTTCACTCAGCAATAAGTTCTCCAACAAATGCTATTGAAGCAGTATCCCAACCCTTCAATACATATGCGACTCAAATCGAACTAATACCAAGCGTAGACACCAACAAAACAATAACAAATACGGTGTTTACAAACAAAATCCGACATCAGGTACATTTTACAAACGAAGAAAATTTAATCTGTGAATTAAAACAGATACTAAACCCAAATAGAATAACTGCAGTATATACAAATATCGAAACAATATACCGATTTGGTGGGAAAATAAAAGAAATATTCAATGGAATGAAATTCGTTTATACACAAAAGAAATTAAGAGATGTTTCTGATAAAGAAGAACAAATTAAAATAATCAAAGAAACTCACGATAGAGCTCATAGGGGCTATAAAAACAACATTAAGGAGATACTTGAAACATTTTTTTGGCCAAATTTAAAAAGAGAATGTAGAGCATACAATAAAAAATGCGTAGCATGCCTCTTTGGAAAATATAAAAGGCAACCTACACGAGAACCTCTGACAGATTCAGACATACCAATAGAAAAAGGAACACATATACACGCAGATATATATTATAACGATAAGAAAATATTTTTGGTTGCAATAGATAAATATTCAAAATACATAGCGATAAGAGAGTGTGAATCAAAAGAACGAATGAGTGATAAGCTAGAAGAATTAATCACAAATGATTTTCCAAACTGCAAACGACTCATGACTGATAATGAACCCTGCATTACATCACCTTCAGTAAAGCAGATGTGCGAAAAATACAACATAGAGAAAGTAGAGACACCAGTCTATAGATCAACAGCAAACGGTCAAGTCGAAAGAGTACACAATACAATATCAGAATTATCTAGAATATTTAAAATACAGAATAGTACAACGATAATAGAAGAAATATTTAGGACAGTTAAAGCACTCAATGAATCGATACATACGGTAACAGAACATAAGCCCAGCGACATACATTTTGGTAGAATAGAATACAACCAACAAGACATATCAGAAAAAATAAAAACAGCATCAAGAAAAACATTGGAAAAATTAAACAAGGGAAGAAAACACCGCACATTTGATCCAGGTGAACAAATACTAGTAAAAATATCAGGATTAAGAAAGAAAAATAACGCAAGATATAAAAAACACATAGTAAAAGAAGATCGTGAGGACACGATTTTAACACAGGGAGGAGTTATCGTACACAAGGACAACATAAAAAACTATACATTAAAAAATGAAGACACTCAAATTCCTAATATTACTCGTGAATGCCGTATTAGCAATAAAAGCAGACGTGGAAATAAAAAAATTAGAAGATAGAAAATTCTTGCTAACTAAAACCGAAGACGCTTTGCTTTTCAACGAATTTTCATATCTTTTTCACGTAACTAACTTGACAAAAATACTCACACCATACAGAAATATCGTTACAAAAGAATATAAGCCTACTACTCAGGAAAAAGTTTGGATAAAGAAAATTGAGACACTAGCAGGACAACTGAATGAACACAAAAGATATTCAAGATCACTTAACTTCCTAGGGTCTGCACTAAAATTTATCACTGGGAACCCAGATCATAATGACTTCATAGAAATGGAAAAAGAAATAAATGTATTAATAAACAATAATGAAAAACAACGCTTAATGAACTCTAGGTTTGAGAAATTAATCGATTCATTACAAGGCCACACTTTAGAAAACCACATCATTATAAAAGAAGTGCACGAACAGCTACTTCTACTTGTTCGAACAATAAATGCCGCGAAGAATAATGAATATCTTACAGAATCTTTGAATATGGACGATATAAAGGAAATATTAGAACATGAATTAATCTCGGTACCAATAATAAACATATTGGAATATGCAGATGTACACGTAGCAGGTACAGGGGAGCTATTCATAACAATGTATAAATATCCCATACTTAATAAACACTGTATAAGCTTTAGACATGGAAAAGTTCAGACAGATCAACTAATCGCTGAATGCCACAAAGAATATATTAGAGTAAAGCTTTGCAACAACTATCTGGGCAGGAACATATGCCAAACAAATAACGAAACAGACACACGTATAATCCAACTACTCAATAACAGAAATAGTAAATGCACAGTGGTTCAAGATTATAACGAAAAACTGTTAGAAATTGACGAAGGCTCAATATTACTGGACGGAGACCACAATGTCAACAATATTACCACCACTGGTATAACCTTAATAACATATACGGACGAAGTCACGATAGATAACAAGATATTTAGGAATATTCATGATACAATAAACAAAGCTATCCATATGAAACATAATGAAAATTTCGAAATTCTAGAAATAATAGAATCTGATAGCACACTGGCTTTTAGCAATATAGATTCATTAAAAAAATTCACCATCCCAATTGAGGAACATCCCATTAGATCTTTCTTTTACAGTATATTTTTTCTTATACTACTAACAATAATAATCTACTTTATAATAAAAATTACAACATGTATAACTGAATGTAGGAGGAAGACGGAAATAGAAAATTTTAACAGAGCATACAAAATAGAATTACAACGCATTAGGAAAGATCGGGACGATCTTGCTTAACCCAGGGGGGAGTTAGGG
This sequence comes from Linnaemya vulpina, assembly GCA_963675445.1. Lineage (NCBI taxonomy): Eukaryota > Metazoa > Arthropoda > Insecta > Diptera > Tachinidae > Linnaemya > Linnaemya vulpina. The sequence continues at coordinate 48,999,186 of OY776278.1, forward strand.
TCAGTCTCTATGGTATCACATAATATTAAGATTTAAGATAAGAATAGCATGCTCAGACATGCATGATGATATTAAGTAAAAAACTATGAGTCATAAACAGATTAAACAGAAATGAACATGTTTAAATATTTAAGACAAAGAAATATAATGTAAAATATAAGACAAAGAAATATAGATTAAACAAAAAAACAAATATGTTCAATAAGACAAAGAAATATAATGTAAAATATAAGACAAAGAAACATAGATCAAAAACAAACATGTTCAATAAGACAAAGAAACATAATGTAAGATAAACACCATAAACAACAGTTTAAAATAATAATAAGAAATATTGTAAGCACGTAGTTGATAAGAAACTAACATATAAATTAAGATTTTTGTAAAATTAGAATTAGTCAAGAAAATATAATAAAGAAAACAACACGCATAAGCGTGAAGAAAAAATATTTTTTGAACTCCGTGTATTACGAATAGTTAACTCGCGCCTGCTATATACAAGTAAGATTAGCAAAAAAAATGCTTAACAGAAAGTCATATTAATGTCATTGATTGGCTCTCACCCAGTCCAGATCACATTCCAATTAAAACTGTATAGGCAAAAATGAAGTGTAGCACGGTGGCTCAAAAGCAATTTTCATTGGCCAAAACCTATATTTTTTAATATTTGATCTCATATTAATTACGATTTCTTTAAAAGTATTATTGAAAATGGGTTGCAGTTTTTTTGTGTTATGTTGGGTGGACTATGTAATATATTTTAAGCCATCATATATTCGCAAAATTTGAAGTTTAATGGTATATAACTTTTAAAGGACGAAAAATCGAAACCATTCAAAGAAAGGCAAAAGTGTTTTCTTTATGCCTATACATGCTTTTGCAACCGCCCGGACCCGCCCGTAGAACACTTTTTTTATTTTAATGATAATACTCAAAATTTACACAAATAAAATTCTATCAAAATTGCTAGTAAATTTATTTTAGAAACCAAACAAATTGCAAATAGCAAAACGCAGGCAGAAAGAAAGGAAAGCTATTTGTGGTATAAATTTTTCTTCAAAAATTTTTTTCTTTTAAAAAATTTCCTAGAATTTTTCATTAAATTTTGAAAATATTGCATTTTTGCACAGATAATTCAAGTACCTGCTAAAAATTATAGAAAAAAATTTTAAAATTTCTTTCCATAATAATACAGAATAAATTTTAAGAGGTAAAATTTTCGATTTGATTTCGTGGAACGCTATTTACGTACAGTACAATAATGTACTGTTTATTTTGACAACTTTCATATGATTAAAATATTGCAGTTATCCAACCCTGGAATCGAAGTTTTGTTTTTTCTAATATTTGATAACAATTTTGTTTTTCCTGATTAAAAAAATAATTTTAATTAGTAAAAACACAACGTTAATTGCCTTTTGTTACTTTTGTGTATAAAAAAATAAATTTCCCACCCCTTAAACCACATTTTAATATGCTTGGTTTTTTTTCTACCAATGCAATTTATTATGAAGCATGAAATAGTTTTATTAAAAAAAACACTTAAAATTTGTAACCATCTTGGTCACTTTCATGTATCACAACCCTGGAATGGAAATATTAATTTTGAAACCAAATTTGTTTTTCCTGAATTAAAAAATAGTTTTAATTAGTAAAAAAAATAGCGTTAGTTGCTTTTTCTGTTACTTTTATGTATAAAAAGTTTCAATTCTCCATCCCTGGAAGCAAAAATTTAAGGTTTTTGTTTTTTTACCATTGCCACTCTTAATGAGGCATGTAATAGTTTTATTTAAAAAAAAAAACTTAAAATTTTTAACCGTTTTGGTCACTTTCATGTTGTACCAAATACAGCAGTTATCCAACCCTGGAATCGGAATTTTGATTTTACTCTCAATTTTTGATACCAGTTTTATTTTTCCTGAATTAAAAAATAGTTTTAATTAGTAAAAAAAAACTGCGTTAGTTGCTTTTTGATTTATTTTTGTATAAAAAATTTAATTTCCCATCCCTGGAAGCTGAAATTTATTTATTTTTTTCCCCATTACCATAGACAATTGAGGCTTCTTAAAGCACGAAATAGATTCAATCTACAAATAAACAAAAAAAAATTGGTTTTTGGTGTTAGTTTTGCGTCGAGAAATAGGTGTAAGCTTTCCAGACCTGGAACCGTATTTCTGAATTTCTATACTACTCTATTTAAGTTCATTACCAATTCGGGTTTTCCAAGCCCTCTCCTGAGGGCTTGGGAAAACCAATTTCACGTACGCTCAATCGTCATCGCTATTCATAATTATCTAAAATATATATACTTTATGGGGTCCCATATTAATATTGAAGAAATTACACACGGAATGACAAACCCATATATACCCATTTCACTTTTTTATGAAGGGTATAAAAATAAAGAAGATGTTCTAAGCCATATTCACAGAAAATTTAACATAAATGTTATCAACAATGAAACATAATTGGAAACAAAAAACAAAGAATCTTATTTTGTCAAAATATTGAAAAAACGCTACAAGGAAGTTGACTTTAGTAAAAGTAAATTTTACCGGCGCTTTGCGAATTGGTTAGAAGGTGAACTTCGTATCCAGGTAATTTCAGAAACCACAAATGAGGAGAGTGGTGGAAGACCACAAAAATCGCTAGATAATTGTAGCGATAGATCTAAAAGACGAAAACTGAGTAATATAAATAAGGAAATCGGGTGAGAAAACATTAAAGATAGTTTTCTTCACAAAATGCGATCTTTGTGATCGCAATTAACGAAAGTGCATATCATTCAAAAAGTCCTTTCTGGTAGTCCGGAGAGAACAACGGGTGCTTAAAAGCATTCCAACACCAAACGAGGAAAAAAAGTTCACAAATCAGGAGGCACTTGCTTTATTTCTGGATTTAAAGTTACCAAAACAGCAGTATACAAATTTATACCCATCATATAATCACATAATTGCAGCTAAATACATCAATACTATCTACTGACTTTGTTGGTTCTTGATTTAGCGGAATTGATGTTCTTTTACATATAATACAGCTGGATGAAGCTTTTGTATCAGTCAAAACCTGGGCAGTTTTTCCGTCTATCATTGAAAGTATTAATTGATAATACAATTTAGTAGTCTGTTCATCTATCTCTAACTCTAATGGCTTTAGTGTTGAAATTTGAACTCTAATTGGAGACGGCCATCACGTGACATATCAGAAGTGGGATAAAGAATTACATCGCCGTATTCTACGACAGAGAACATTCATATACTCACGGTAAAAATGCTTCAAGCAAAATGTAAAGAGATGGGTTTGCCAAGTTTTGGTAACAAGTCCCAAAACTCAGAACTGTCGTCCCGTAGCATGACGCAACGCATAAAACAGCTGGAGAATCAATTGTCCAACACTCATTTGTTAGTAAAACGTTATAAGCTATCCAAACTTGATCTAGTAAACATGTCATCACTATATCAACCGTTCTTGACACCAGAAGCATCACCGAATCGTCATCACATCAAGTTTCCTTCAACATCGGAACAACAGAATTTTCATCAGACACAATGAACACTCGTATTATAACGTCCCACACATATCGTCACATAGCAAAATATTGCAATTTACCGCAAATATCGTCAGCCACAACTTACGACCAAAGTATTCCTCAAACAACGTCAGGTTTGTCGCAATGCATCGTACCCAACGATGCACCAACGTCCAATTATATATATAGTGCTCCGCTGTTGACGAACCACAGCGCAATGTACTGCCATCGATTATTCACGCGCAGAATGTGTCGTCAGCCACGAAACCCGTAACATCACTCTACAATGCATCCAACGAATATTCACATTCAGAATATTCCATCAACAATCCTGTCAACCTATCATCACTTCACAACGTATTCCCCAACATACGAATATTTACGTCCATAATATTCCGTCCACAAGCACTTTTTCGTCACAGGTAAAACCAACTTTCGCTTTTACCGGATTTTAATCCATCCGTGGATGAGTCCATTAATTCGTCGCAGTTCGTCAAACGTGTTGAACTTCTTAAGTCTTAATTAGAAATAATAGCAGTTTCATGATTAAAATGTCTCTTATGAGCTGAATGCGTGGCATGAAAATATCTAAAAACATAGGCTAATAGACGCAGCGCTCTAACTAGAGAAGAAAACCTATCCAAAACTTCTTAAAATTTTGAAAAGTATGAAGCATGAAGCTTGACACTTCTACTTTCAACTTCGGTAGTGAAATTTCGTAAGGTGGGAGTATTCCAATTATTTTTGTTTTGGCTCAACCATGATGGACCGTGCTAACAGAGCTAACTTTCCGATAAAGTGATCGGATCTACCCCCCGACTACCAAGATCGGCAGGATTGTCTTCTGATCGAACATGAAACCAGTTATGATTTCCTGTGTTCTCTTGAATTCGGCATACTCTATTGGCGACAAAGGTGGACCAAGAATTTGAGGTTTTGCGTAGCCATGCTAAGACGATCGTAGAATCTGTCCATCAACATATGTTTGTAATTGGAATCTATATTTCCCTTACAATATTTTTAAAAATTTCAGAGGCTAATACTGCACACAATTCAAGAAGTGGTAATGAAACACATTTTATAGGCGATACCATCGTTTTAGCTGTCAATAAATTAGAATCTATTTCTTCGTTGTCATTTTCAATTCGTACATAAATTGCTCCCGCATAGGCCTTCTCGGATGCATCCGAAAAAACATGAAGTTCAACTTTAGAAAACTTGTAATATTTTACCCATCTAGGTATTTTAATAAAGTTAACTTCATTAAAGGATTTGACAAATTTTGTTCATTCCTTTTCAGTTGAAATTGGAAGAAATTCATCCCAGTCAATATTATCACGCCAAATGCGTTGCATAAGAATTTTTGCTGCGATAATTACTGGACTAACCCATCCAACAGGATAAAAAAATTTGGCAATAGCCAAGTCGTATATCCTGACTTCACTTCCAGAGGACATACCTGGAAAGAGAATGAATCTAACTGAGCATTCTAGAAAATCCCTAAGGTTTTGGAACAACTAGATTCTTCAAATTTCAAAAGTTTGGCATCCACTAAATATTCGGATGGCAATCCCTCTAAAATAGCGACATTATTTGACGTCGTTGAGTAGTATTTTTATAAAGATCCTCACAAAATTTATCAGATGGGGACATAATTCCCAAAACTTCAACAAAGTTTTGTTTAAGTTGTCCTTTTCAGAAAATGTGACATAAGTGGTGAAAACATTAACTGAATTATTTTTTTTTTTACAAATTTATGGGCCCCGTCAAAACCCAGCCAAAAGCTGTTTTTTGACCCATGAGAGATCCAACAACATTGCGAGGAACTTCATTTAGAACTATGCTAGGATATAAGCCAGCCCCTAGAAATATATCAACAGTCCTGCTTTTATAAAAATTAATATCCGCTAATGGTAAATTGTTCAACGTGCCACTTATTGCTGAAGGACAAACAAATGATGGCAAATTCTGTGAAATCGACTGTAATACGAGAGCATCTGTTTCTAAAACAATATCTTTGACCAATGGAGAACCAATTCTAATTGGACAAACTTTTGTTGACGTAATAGAAGCATCTTTATTCACACCGGATATCTTTACATTTGTCGAACGTGACGTAAGTCTCAATTGATTTCGCAGGTGTTCAGACATAGTATGCAAGTAACTATAGAGCTCTTAGTAGAAACGTGAGCTTTTACTTTCCTTTCATTTTCCGATTTAGTAAGATCACGTATGCAATCCAGTGTTTGAATTTGTTTTGTCAAGAACATGTCTAAGTCTTTCCAAAGAGACTAAGCAGTTTTGTTGTTTATGCTTTGTTCCCACAGCGTAACTGTTTGAGAAGGCAGACGTTGAATACAAACTATGATCGGATCCCAATTTGTGGTATCAATTTCGTAAATTGACATAGCAGTCAAAAATCCACTCAAATCATTTCTCTTTGTAGGATTTTCAGTGGCGAACTACTTTCTTTCGCGATAGTTTCTAATGAAAAAAAGGACACTTCAGTTGATTATTAATTAGCATTCAAGGATTATCATAAGTATCTTTAAGATTTTTCCACGCTATATCGAAACCTTGATTCGACAAAGGGCATTTCGATACAGTTTCACTTGCGTAAGAAGTGACATAGCCGTTCAATATTATTAAGTCTCGAATTTTTGACGTATATCGGGGAAAATAAATCTCGAAATGTAGGCGAAGACAAATAATCACCAACAAATACATCTACATCACAGGGAGGTAAGCTCATAGAGTGATTTGAAATATCACCTCTACCACTATCTGACTGTATATCATTTTGTTTTTTATCTAACATATCGCATTCGTGTTTTTTCTTTCTTATGTAATTACCTCCGCATCAGTAGTCACAGTGTCTTCAATGGCATCAACGCCTTTCGGAGTCTTTAAACCGTAAAGACACTTTTCATAAGTCTGTTTGAATTTTTCCCATAAAGGAGTTAATTCTTCGTTACGAAGCTCTAGAATAAACGCCGTATGGCTATCATTCTCAACTTTGTCGAAACAAGCTTCAAACATGACAATAGAGCCACTGATGCTCTAACAAATTTTTCCAATGCGGTAGTAGCCATTTTACATTAAAATTCGATTTGTATAATTTTGTAGAGTATCTACGAAGTCTACCATTTATGATACACTGGAATGGTAGATAATATTTTTGTTAAGGTTTATTACTCTAAGTTAAATTAAGTTATTGGAAATATTGTTATTGTTTAAGGAATGCAAATAATATTGTTATTGTTTTAGTTAAAGGAATGAAGTTAATAATCCCGTTATATTGGTATATAAGCGCTTGTTTGATGAAATAAAGATTAATCATACGTTTAGCCTCTAATCGGCATTAAACCCTTTTTTTATTACTAAGAGCATTCATCTGCTTTTTTTTCAATCCTGTCATAATAACTGCCAGTCACTAGAGCCAGTGGCGTTCATTAGCGCCGGTTACACATCGGGTAGGCACTATAATCAAAACACAAACAACCAATAAACACATTACAATTTTTCACTACCAATCAAATAAATTTCAAATTCAATTAAATAACCAAATAAATTTGGATTAAATTATAAAGAATTTAAATTTAAAATACTTGCTTCGTTTAAGAAGTGATGAAATAGTCAAACTGACCGACAATCAAGTGACCACAAACTTTATGGAAAGAAGAAACAAACAAATGTATAAATGTTCGTACTCGTAATAATTAATATTAATTGTATTAATTTTAATAAAGCTTATTTTACAAATTAGCCTAAATGTTATAAATTATAAATAAATTGAACATACTCGTACATGTGATATACTTTAATAATAAATTTTTGTATTAAGTTATATGTACACGCAAACGCCGAACAATCTTTTTATTTATGTATTGGGTATACATTTATGTGTGTACAGACCCACACGTAAAATTTCAATAATAAAAAGCGCGGACGCTTTATAGTTAATTTTTGATTAAAATTAATCACTGGAATAATTATTAAATTATAAACAAATTTTTTATTTATTATGGCTGTCCGTCTAAATAAAACAAGTAAAAGTGCTATATTCGGCTGTGCCGAATCTTATATACCCTTCACCAACGTACGTCGGGCATTACACATATTTTTGAGTACCAATTTTGTGCTTTCTAATTTATAAGCGCAATAAAAACAACTTCAGTTGCATATTTTGGTTACTTTTATACATAAAAAATATTCAAAATTTCCCACGCCTGAAAATGAAATTTTAATTTTTAAAATTTTGTTTACTAATACAAACAAGTCTTCATAATTTGTAAAGCGGTTTTATTTAAGCAAAACTACAAATTTTTAACTATTTTGGAAACTTTCATGTTATACAAAATATTGGAATCGAAGTTTAGATTTTTTAAAATACTTGATGTTAATTTTGTCTTTTCCTGAATTAAAAAATAGTTTTAATTAATAAAAACTATTTTCCCACCCCTGGAAGCGAACAATTTGTTCATCAATGCAAATCTTCATGATGTATAAAACGCTTTTATTTAAGAAAAACTTGAAATTTTTAAATATTTTAGTTATTATATGTACCACGAAATACCGAATGTACAAAAGTAATTCAATTTCCGATCCCTGGAAACGAAAATTTAATATTTTTAGAATTATTTTTTACCAATGGAAGTCTTCATGATGTATAAAGCGGTTTTATTTAAGAAACACTACAAATTTGTAACCATTTTTGTCACTTTCATGTACTACAAAATATTGCGGTATCCCTGGAATCGAAATTATGATTTTTTTTATATTTTTGATACCAATTTTGTTTTGCCAGAATAGAAAATAATATTAACCACGAAAAAATGAAGTTACTTCATTTTTGGTTATGTTCATGTATGAAAAGTTTAAATTTCCTAACCCTGGATGAGAATTTTTAACTTTAAATTTTTTTTCCATATTTGCAAATCTTCCTGACGTATAAAACGGTTTTATTTAAGAAAAAGTTAAAATATTTAAACATTTTAGTTATTATATGTACCACGAAATAGCGAATGTGCAAAAAAATTCAATTTCCGATCCCTGGAAGCGAAAATTTAATATTTTTAAAGTTATTTTTTACCAATGGAAGTATAAGCGGTGAAGTATAAAGCGTTTTTATTTAAGAAAAACTACAAATTTGTAACCACTTTAGCTACTTTCATGTACTACAATATATTGCAGTATCCAACCCTGGAATCGAAATTTTAATTTTTTTTTTTAGTTTTTGATACCACTTTTGTTTTTCCGAAATAAAAAATTATTTTAACCAGGAAAAAACGACATTATTAAACATTAAAACAAATTTTAAATTTCCTAACCCTGGATGGGAACTTTAAATTTTTTCTTTCATCGATGCAAATCTTCATGATACCAAAAATGGTTTTATTTAAGAAAAACTTAAAATTTTTAAATTTAAAATTTTATTATATGTACCACAAAATACCGAATGAACCAAAAAAAATTTAATTTCCCATTCCTGGAAAAAAAATTTTTTTAAGTTTTAAATGAACAATTGAAGAGTCCCAAAGCATGAAATAGGTTTAATTTTCAAATAAGCAAAAAATAATCGGTTTTTGGTGTTAAATTTTGCGTCGAGAAATAGGTTTAAGCTTCCCAGCTCTGGAACGGTCCTTCCGATTTTTCTGAATTTCAATACCACTCAATGGTTCATTTCCAATCCATCAGTCCAAGAATGAAGTCTCTAGCTCTTCTGGGGGCTTGGGAAAACTGATTTCAATCGTCATCGCTATTCATAAAGATCAAGAATATATATACTTTATGGGATTGCATATTGATATCGATAAAATTACGCGCGGAATGACAAACCTAGATATACGCTTTCTTATGTTTGTGAAGGGTATAACAAACACAGCTTTGAGTGTGAAGGTAACTTAATGTACCTCTATCAAGCACTTTTTTGCATGTACACAAAAACACATAAACTAAATATGTATATAAGTATGAACGATATATATTTGCTTCTACACAAATAAAATACATATTCTCTACCCTTCATTAATACAAACAATTGTAATGCTCATTTTCTTATTCACACACATTTTTATGAAAAAAAAATATTGCAAATATACAGAAGCACAAACATACATATGTATGTACATATGTACATCTGTATACCTTAACATATTCTCCTTTGATATACCTCTTAAGTTTCTCTCGCTCAGAATAAAAACTTTTTACTCTCTTTAATGGTCACTTTCAAAAATACTATTAACATTTTACTACCGGCAAATCAATGTATGGAAGTGCAACATCTTTATATTATGTCTTTGGTTTTCGCCAATGAAAAACGATTCTGAACCAACACGCGTCGTCTGAGAAATTACCCACAGACAACAATATTCGGATTAAAAGCTAAAATCAAAGAAATTCGGGGCTCATTACATCAATCAAGGGTTAAAATTTACTTAATTTTATGAATAAAAGAATAAATGCAATAATTAAAGCAAAGGAAGATTTAACTCAATACTAATTCATTTTTCACAATGTCGTACGAACCTTTAGTGGTCAAGATAAAGAGAAGTTACTAAGAACTAACGAATGTTTTTGGCTTTATTTGTTCAAATCATAGGCTTACCACACTTTGAAGAGGAAAAAACCGGAGATTTCTAGAGATTTAATGAATTTGTTGAATAAGTAGTAATTGATAAGAAGAATTTTTATTAAGAACTTAAAATTTAGTAACATGAATAAAAGAATAACAAAAAAAAAACGATTCATTTGTACTTCATTGTTTTAAAGTTGTACTTCAAATTTTAGTAGATTAAAGAAAATAAAAAAAAAAATAATAACAATAATAAAACAACGAAAAAAAGTCTAATACGTAGGTACTAAATAAATTAATAATTTAATTATAAGAAATTCTTTTTTTTTTCTACAATTATGTATATTTTCGCTCTTTTAAGGTTGCATTGAGATGTTTTTGGTCAGGTTTTTTTAAATAGTCAAAAATGTGTGTGAAGATAAATATGCCGAGTTAAATATGTTTTGACGTAAGCCGTTACGTCATGACATAATTAGCCTAAAAATTAAATATGTTATGAAGTAAAGAAAAAGAATCAATGACGTTTATACAATAAAGCAAATATAGCATATATAATGAAATTTCGAACATTTTTAATATCAAATTCCAATATTATTATAATTAATAAAATAGTCAAAATGTGCGTTTTATAAAACTGCAATCTTACATGATCTTGGAGGGATTTTAGCCAATGAGGCCAAATAAGGAGTTGGCATGCATCGCCCCTTATAGGAATTGATTATAGGACTATATTCTATCAGCATCGCGAATTTATGGGCTACCAAAAATTCACAAGCCGGAAATGTCGTTAAGACCCATAGTATATTCTATCCAAGCTCCGTGCTATAAGCAACCAAAATATGTAGGACAAATACTTAAAAATATGATCTCGAAGGAATACAATGTATTGAATTCGAATAGACTCAAGAAGCAAATAAAATACATCAAAATAGAAAAAGAAGAAATGCTGATCTCACTAGATGTCGTTTCACTGTTCACCAACATCCCAGTGAACAAAGCAATAAACATAATAATGCAAATATGGACGACCATCAAGAACTACACAAAAATATCTAGGTCCTTATTCGAAAAAATTCTGAAATTTTGTCTCTGTGCAAATAATTATTTCATATATAAAAATGACATCTTCAACCAGACTCTAAACTCTAAAGAAACTTGGTGTAGAAAACATTCAACTTAAATACATAACAAAATATGCAAACATTTCCACGAAAAGAACATAAAACACATCAGGAAAATATTAACAGAAAAGTTTCTCCAACAGCCTCATCAGCAAAACGATTAGCGAAGCCAAGAAAAAACTTAACAATAACAATATAGATAACAAATCCATACCTGAAAAAGAAGAAAAGACATATCACAGCATACGTTACATGCCAGGATTAACTGATATCAAAAACTTAAGAATTACATTAAAAAACAACAATATCAATTTCGCATACAAACCAAACACAGCAATAAATAAAATTTTCTCAAAAATAAAAGCGCCAATTAACAAACGACATCAATGTAATGTAGTCTATGAAATAAAATGCAAATTCAATGAAAACAACAGCTGTCATATGATATACATTGGAACCACAAAAAGATATCTAGAAACCAGAATAGAACATAAGAAAGACATAGAGAAAAAGAAACAATAAACAGCGCTAGCACAACACATACTTGACACTGGATACACAGTTGATTTTTAAGAAGTAAAGATTTTGAAAATATTGATAAGACAAGATACACAATACAAAGCTTACGTATTCAACAAAACAGAAAAGACGATGAATCTGAAGGAAGACACATACAATATACATAGTTTGTAAGTAAAAAATTTTCAAACAAAGAATTTCATATATGTAAATTTTTAAAAATAAAACTTTATTAATATTAAAATAACGTCGGGAAAAAATTAAATAAAACTGGTTTTTATTGTCATTATAACTACCTAGGCCTTTTTACCTTAACAAACAAAATCATACAAATGTAATCTTTTTTTTTTAATTTTTGGCGTTCTGTCAGATTGTTTTTAAAAATGGTTATAACATGTTGTACGATGGTAGTAGTGGTAATTATTGTCATCAGCCAATATTCCAGCTCGTTCGCCACGAATTCTGGCCAAGAGTATATAGATGGTTCAGAAATTGGTATTTAGGATCAACCAAATTAGCTTCACTGACTTCCTGAAGAGCCATCACAACAGAACTCTGGAAACGCAAATCAATTTTAAAGTCTTCAACAATTTCACGAGCAATTTGCAAATCAACGATTCACTACTATTTTGATAGCGACGAATTTCATTCAAAGCTACTGTACCAGGACGAAAACGATATAGTTTCGTACTACCGCCGGCGGCTGCGGCACTTTTACGAACTGCCTGACAAAGTAAAGAAAATAAAAAAGAAATTGTTTTAATAAGGGTGAAGAATTATGAACAAAACTAAACTATTACCTCAAATCCACTTCTGCTTTCTTCCCAAATTATACTCACATTGCATCAGTATTTCACTTATGCAAACTCCTATTGATCCATAATCACGTAGTGAACGAATATAATAATTTACTACTGGAAATGCAACAAAGGTATGTACTTCTGCAGGAAAATTTATGAGTGGAAATAATGCTTGTCCTGAATCAACTCCAAGCACTGTCTGCCACTTACAATTTCCGGAAGGTGTTTATATCTTTCACACACTCTTTTCGGATTCTTGGGGAACCAATGGAGTATCTGAGCTCCTTAGCAACCCACAACACGTCTGTGTCCCCTGAAATATAAATTTTTTTCATTTTATTTCATAAATTTTACTACAATTAATACTTACATCATCACTTTGGTATTTTAAAACACAACAATGAATAAAATTAATTTTGTTTACATAACATTTTATTTTAATTGAGAAAGGCGAATTAATTAATTCGCCTTGGATTTGACATTGTTTAAAAAAAAATATTGTTGTAATGAATTCGCTTTGCATATATGTATGTACGTGATAATTGTACCACGACTGCGACAATACTAAATTTCGTACCAGTTCAAATCACATTTTATACTTCATTTTACCTTAAAAACACTTTAACTACTATCCAAGAGATAGCAACGGATATTCCATATAACTTAAAAATACATATGCATATGTATGTATACAATATATGCATACTTTACTTTGATATCAGTACATCTATACATTCATATGAGCATAACTACTTATTACCTCACTTTTTCTGGAACCTACACGTATTATATTTTGATCAGTGCTCATTCTTTACTTATATAGCAATTCTACTTTTTCAGATATCTGTGAATCCTGATGGTAATATCACTTTATAATTCTATGAGTGAACTAATAAGGTCCACAATGAATATTTTATTATGTTCATAACGTCACTGCGTCACGAAGCTTAAACGGGAGCGGCGGCCAATCGGTGTTCTTCGTGGTGGTTATGGCCGGTCATAGAAGGGGTATTAGACAGGCATACATGTACGTTGGTGCACTTTGTGTTTTGCTATTAAAAAGGTATTAGACAGGCATACATGCTGGCAGACATGTACGTTGGCGTACTTTAGGTTTTGCTATTACACTGTCGAACGTTGACAGAATACTTCATTACCAATGTAGCCAGTGTGAATTAGGTAACCAGACCATTGTTAAATATTCGGCCCCGTCTGTGATACCGACTAAAGCTGGATTCACCCATGGTTTCAGAACAAAATTTGTTTTAGAACATTTTTAGTTCTTTGAAATTATGCTCTGAAGATATTCACCCACTTCGCGGTTTTGTTTTGGAACATCAAGGCTACCATATGAAATATTTTTCTAAACTATGTGTGTGAGTTTTACTATTGGGATATGCCACTTTATATTGAATTTTATTTATAACAATATTCACCAGTTATTTATATTTAATGCTAAACAATAAAAAACAAGTGCTCCATATTCTATTATATACACAAGCAATATGAAACAAGTGCGTTGTTATACATACAAATATATAAAACAAGCTCTATATTTGATTATACATATGTATATATAACATGATGTGACATCTCAGTTCTACTAAACTTAAAAAATCAAACTTACTGGTAGTGCAGTGGCAATGTTTCGGAATGCCAATTAAAATTAAACCAATTCAGGTTCCGAAACATGTTACTCTTTTTCGATCTCTCTCTCTCTCTCTCTCTCTCTCTCTCTAACTTAGGGGTTAGACGATCAAGTTTTGTCTCAGTTTTTAATACACTCACACTTTTTTACCAATTCACGCATACTCTTAAAAATTGAAACGAACTTGCTTTCAATTTCTCTTTCAAGCTGAGTGTTTGAATTTACGTTCAAGAAAATAGCTACAATTATTTAGAATAATTTTTCATATTAATTTTGCCGCCATAAGTTTTTGTATTGTCTTTATACACATATTCAGCCACAATCTTAAACATTTAAATTAAATAATATAAATAAATAAAGAAAGAGTGAAATATGTTTCTGCATAAAAGTACTATATACAATGATGTGTTGCGGTTCATTGAGCTGTACAGAAGCCATGATATCCTATGGAACATGAATCCGTCATCATTTAAATATAATATATGCATATAATTACACACATATATATAAAATGCTTTCAAGTTGCGTGCAGCCTACGTCAGAGTTGTCAAATTAAATAAATTTTGACGGGTAGTATGTGTGAAAAACTTGAAAGGAAAACTAGATCGTGTGGCTGTAGGGTAAAAGAGAAACGTCAAACTACATTAAAAAAAAATTTTTAAGAGCATAAAATATATTCTGAAATCAAGGGTGAATCCAGTTTAAAACTTTCAACTGTTGCCGACGTCCAGTGTGACCAGAACATAAAAATTTTATTATGCAATAAGGTACGTAAGTTGTTGCGGATTGTTTGCCAATTATGTATTATTTGTTTTTTTAATATGAAATGAAATGCATATAGACATTGCTTAACCACCCAACAAATAAATTTCATATTATAATAGTACAATGACAATATGTCAAAAAATAAGTTTATTAACAATTTGTTTTTTTTTATAATAAATGTTTGATTAATTACGTCCCGTGTGGCGGATAGAAAATGACATAAGAAACGTCAAAATGGTTACCTTAAGCATGTTGTCTGTACCAAGGCGCATTAATAAAGGTGACCTTATCGCAATTCACCTTATTTCACAAACCAGTCCTTCAAAACCAATTGTCAAAAAATATTATATATGTGAATTGCTTAACAATTATATATGTTTGAAAATTGAAATATATTTGATATTTATTTGAAAATCATATAGCACACAGTCATATATTACTCAACCAAACACTAAATTGTTCAACAGAAAATTTCATACTGCTCGCAAAAATATTGATGATTGACAAATTAGTAAATTTTGAAGGATTGTTTTCTTACGGCTCAAGGCGAATCAATCAGCTGAGAATCATCTGCGCTAGTAAGGTCTCCTGTATTAATTCGCCTTGGTCTTTACTGCTATTTTTGCTGCAATTCGCCTGGTGTACGCCATTGCCTACACGAACAAAAAAGAAACTGGAATGGTGTTTTCATTCATGGGTGCGTAGACTACAGCAAAAACGGTTAGTTTGAATAAGTCCAATGTTTTACATATTCTGGAATAGAAAGAATTTGTGTGGATAGATAACAGATATCACAAAGAAAATTCCAGAAATTCTTTTCTATAAAAGATGGTTGAATTGGCGGGAGATCCGATGGGAAGATTGGAAAAACAGCCAACGCTCTTTGAGTTTCGGGATATCAGAAATAGTTTTGGGGATCAGATACTAAAATACAATTAAAGCGTTCGCACCTAATTATCTCGGGATATCAAAAACAAAAAAAGGGAAAAAGGTTAAAATAAGACAAATCAAAATTAGACACACATAAGAATAGGTAACAAGTGATAGTTAACATGTTTTGTGTAAAATAGTGAGGAGAATAAGTGTAATAATATTAATATTGTTGGTGGTGGTGAAAGGCAGTAACAAAAGATTTAATCTACCACGGTATACAAAGTGGGAACCAACATACAAAAATTAAGGATCTGGCTAAGCGATACCTCGACATCAGGTAATAAAAAATAGGAGGTGCAATAAGAGTTAATCAGCTATACCGAGTACCTCCGTGCTGAATACCCAGGTAACAAAGAGATAGTATTTATAGTGTTTTGATTAAAATTACACCCGACAAAGGGATAGCCAAAAAAAGGCAAAGAAGGGTAAAATGAACGCAGTGTTCGCCAACAATAAGAAAAAACATTTTTTTTAAAGAACGAATACCTGAATTTTATAAAAAAAGAGAAAATTTTATGTATATATGTTACTATAGTATGTCATAATCTTAATCGCATTGTGTTATATATTTTTATGTCTGTTAAAAAATCTTTATATACATATTTATTGTGTGTCGATAATAAGCCTAGGTTGCATAAGAAGTAATAGATAGCTTAGAGTAACCACTGTCCGGTAGATGGTTAATAAAAATAAAGAACTTGTTAATAAAAATTTTAATTCACTCTATATTTTCAATTGTTTTACATTTAATTATTTCTTTTTATTCATTGAATAATCATTTTACATGTGCATAACATATTATGTTTTTCAGGCTTTCATAAAATACTAAAAGAAATAAAAATTATTGATAATTTTGTTTATTCTTATAAAAACAAAAATTCATTTGATTCTTTTTTTTTCTTATTTTGCTTACATATACATATGTATGTATGTAAGTACATAAATTTGAAATTAATACTTTCCTAGAATTCGTTTTTCTTATAGATCTATAAGTATAGGCTCTCAGTTCATTTATTATCTGTTTGTTATTTTCCTTATCAGGGTTATTTTTCGAATTGCTTTTATTTATATTTCGTTTTCTTAAATTCGCTCTAATTATAGGGTTTTTAAAGCGCTACAAACTTTGCCGAAGCTCGTTTACAAATTAGCTATGTGATTGTTCCTTCTTTTTGGATGCATCTTTAATAATAAAAAAAAACAGATATTTTAGAGCTAAGTTAAACCATATGAAATGCTTACCATAAATAGCCTTCATTATATTTTCATAATTTTTTAAAAACTTTTTACCTTTGATGCCATCATAGTTATAATTTGATAAAATATATTGATAAGGTTTTCGGAAAAAGTATTATAAGTTATTGTTCAACTTTTTTATTAATTTATTAGGTTTATTCAAGCAAAAGGTCTATTATTTTTTTTTTTTATATAAATATATATATTCAAAACTATAATGCCTGTATATAGCAAAGATTGGCGACACTCCGTCGTCTTCCATCTCAGGATGGCATCGCATATGTATGCCTAACAGCAACAGGAATATTTTTATTTTTTATTACTATATCAGTAGCACTCAATGCTGTTATGTTGTTTACAAAATCATGTAAAAATGAGATGACGTTCAGTGGTATTTAATCTCCACAAAAATTCCAATTGGAAAAATACATATTGTTTTTAAATTAACAGTTCTCCCTAAAATTGGCCATAGTTGGACTGAGCTATTTTTAAATAATGGGAGACCGTCTATTCCTATATCTAATATAACAGAGTCAATGTCATAGTCCATTTTTTCGAATTTTTGAAGTTGATTTTTCAATCCAAAATTAATGTATTTACATGGGTTAACGGTACGAATAATTGGAGAAACTATTCGTTTTGCAAAAAGTTTTTTGTGTTTTTTGGTGCTTTGATATCAAATTCACATAACACTTTTAGCAAATCGTTCCCTAGTCTTCTTCCAACGCAATGCTCTAAAAATATTTGTTTCAAACAAAAGCATAAATCTACACGCTGATTGTGGTCAACAATATTTACTAATTGAGAAGCATCTTCAGTAATATGAGAAAGAGTTTGTCTTTGAATGTGGTGGATATGTAGTCGATTTAAAGAATCTGTTTTCTTGTGAGATATTTCTCTGCGTAAAGATCTAAGCATAATTTCTTCGAATTTGTGTTTTTTTATTCTACAAAAATATTTTATCGCACAACTTTATCACTTTCTTTTTATTATATATGTACGTATATGTATGTAAGTATATTTACAAAATTTTGTTATTTATTTTTTAGTTAATATATTATATAAGAATCAATTTATTATTTATGTATATATGTATACAAATTTTTTTGTTGCAATTCCGAAAAATAAACAGAAAATTTCATACATATATATAATGCCAAACTTTAGCAGTAGTAAATGCCAACGTTAGCATAACAAGTCGATAAAGTGGCCGGTATCAACTTTTCATTATTACAACTTGCCAGTAATATTAAATGTATATTTCTTATTGCGTGGCAATACCACTAGCAATTACCGACTACTTTTGAAATTTACCATTTGAATTTACCTTTTAAAAATATATGCATCTTTTATTTGTGAAAATATAACTTTGTGTTATAAAATAAAATATGTCAGCATCTAAGGAAACAATTGTGCGAGCTGTGAGAAGACGGGCAAAAAACTTTTCAAATAAAGAAGACCTACGTTTGGTGCTACCATATTAAAAAACAAGAAAATATGGTAATATAAACATAAATCCTCCTGGTAAAATTTATCGCAAAGTCGAACTTGCCTCGCACATACTTGGACTAAAGGAAAGTTGTAATAATGAAAACGTGTTTATCTGACCAATAAAATCTCACTTTAAGATAACACCAAGTTGTAATAATGGCCCTTAGTCTTTTATCATTCTTTTTAAAAGATCAAGCCACAGATTTGTGTCTTCGATACCACAATTGGGATTTTTTTTTGGATAAGGGACAAATCATAAAATGTCTTGAAGACATCGTCGAGAACATGTGTCGTCGACACCAGACTGGACAACTGGGATATATACACATTCATACATACACAAGTACAATTTGTTAATGTTGAAAAAATTTTTCATTAAATAGTTTTTATAATAAACAATTTTGTAACAAGTTAGTTGTATCCCTGTCGGAATTTGAGTTAACCATAAGCTAACTTATGATTGATCATAACTGAGCTAGAGGTGACCCACAGGATAACTCATTTTCTATACTAACCCCTGATCATTTTTAACATATAATGTCCTACGAATGAGTGCACTCACTTTACATCAGTTTCAGGCTAACCATAAACTAGTTCATTTTTAGTTAGCTTATTATCGATTCAATACGGATGCGTCATAAGTAGGCTTGCCAGATTGAGAGTAACAAAATGCTGGACATTTGAATTTAAAAAACGGGATTATTAAAAAAAGCTGGGCATTTTGATATATTTCACGAAAAAATAGTTACTCTTTTGTCATACAAACAATTTTCTTAAAAAAATATGTTTACATTGCTTTTAACATTAAAAAAACGATTTCATTTGTCTGTACATGAGTGTAAAAAATTACAATAAAAATTTGATTTAAGGCAATAATTATTGAGAGCTTTTTGTGGAAAATTGTTATAGCTGGACAAATTTTATTTCAGCTTGAAACTGGACAGATACTTAAAAAGCTGGACAATCCAGCCAAAACAAGCCTGACTGGCAACCCTAGTCATAAGTCAGCAGTAAGCGTGTTGGTGATTTGCTAAACTCATATGAGTTGACTGTAGGCGCATATAAAATGAATGTACCTATGAATAGCTAAACCATTGCTTTAATTTAATAAAAAGTAGTTTTATTTTATATTTTATTTATTGCATTTTATTTAAAAGAATATTATTACATAATAATACTAATAAAATTAATAATGTCGCTTTTTAATTAGTTTTATTGCATTTCTTAATGCTTTTTCTGGGACGTCTTCACCATCAATATGAATTGCATCTAGTTAATGATAAGAAATTAATTAAAATTTAAAATAATTCGTTAAATCAGATAATTATCTCACCTTTTAAAGCACCAATAATCCTCAATGTTACATCATGGATTCAAAGTAAGAACTTTCGTCAGAGTTTTCCGTACTTTCACCTTTCATTAGAGATGACATACAACAAACCTGAGATTATTTGTTAAGTGCCCAGGAGACGTGCAAAATAAACCAACAAGCGGTAAGAATGTGTTAGTATCGTTTAATTGCTGACTTTTCGGAGATGAACAAAGAAACTCGTCAATCAGCATTTGGGTTTTGGCTTCGTAGCGTTCGTATGCAAGCATGTCGTCATCGGATGAAGATTTTTTGTAATTGACTACCTGTGCAGTTTTGCTTAAATATATTTATTGTTTTACATCTATTGTTTCTTTCGGATATTTTTCTTTCAATACACTTAATAACATCTGATATTGTTTTTTTTTTCTTTCTTCTCTATTGCTCTATGCTTCTAATTTTACATTCCATACATTTATTTATTTTATATATATATATATATATATATATATATATATATATATACATATATATATATATATATATATATATATATATATATATATATATGTATATATATATATTTATTTATTTATTTTATTTATTAATTCTTATGTCCCACACACAAGACATTGTAGTCTTATATTGCAGTAAAGGATTGGGTTAACAATACGAAACAAAATATATATATATATATATATATATATATATATATGTATATAAAAACAATTAGATTGAAGTTATATAAAAAAAAGTTTATAAAAAGAAATAATATACATATATATGAATGAGTTTAGAATTTATAATAAGAAACCATATTAATCAAAAAAGTATAAGTGTGTATGTGTATGTGTATTATGTATTCAACGTGAAAAATGACAAGAAACATACATAATTCCTGAACAAAATGAAAATAAAATTTTTTCATCCGCACACTTCTCCATGTCTTCACGCAACAAATTCAATAAGCAAATGACGTTTTTTCCTTCAATCAGATTCGTTGACGTACAAAAAATCAGGCGACAAATAAAAATATCAAAATATATTAATTTTCATCAATCAGAGCCGAGTACGTGTAGCCGAAAAAACACTATTGCTATATGTTTGTTGGTTTATTTTGTACGTCTCCTGGGCCCATTAGGTTAAATAATTACTTATTTTTAATTTAAAAGTTGAACCTCTACCCACTAATGACAAAACGTAACTGACGAAATAAAAATTTTTTTCCTTTATTTTGTTTTGTTTCTGAGCGTAAAGGGATTTTTTTATTCTCTTGTGATAATATGCTAAATTTCTCTTAATGAGTATTTAATATACATGATGGGTATTTAACATGACTTCACTGAGTCAATTGCAATTGTGTTGGGTCTTTTCTTTTACATTCACAATGAGCGAAATGTGAGGTTGCGAGGCCTAGTGAAAGGTCTTTTCTAAAACAGATGTGATCAGGAAGCATATATTTTCAAATCGAATTCACACGTATTTTTATTCTCTTTCATTTGCCCTTATTTTAGACAAATTTTTGCTTATATTTTTCTTAATTTTTCTCAAACAAAAAACACACCATATAATAGCATAGTAGTATAAATATTTTTCTATTCAGAGCTCGCAAAACCGGCCTTGCGTACTTCCCTGTGAATGAGAGTGTTTTTCAGCAAAAAAAATATATTTTACGATCGCAAAATAAAAGAACGTAACCGTACGTGTGAGTTTTATTTCCACAATTGTGTATGGCGCTGACATCCCTGATATATATATATATATATATATATATATATATATATATAAATTTTTGTTGTTTTCTTTAAATTTTAAACATTATGTCACAAAGAGCAATGACAACTGGCTCACTTTTGCATTAGATATTAGATTGTTTATGAGCTAGTCTCAAATGAGTTAGCTTATTATCAACGATATTATGAGCAAAGACTATAGATTTATAAAGTTATTACACTGCCATACATTCTTCATAAATTTTTGTGCCCATGTAAATTTTCTTGGTGGATTTAGCCGCTACATCCACTTGTATAAGACAACTGAGAGAATTGAAATCAATGGAGAGTAAGAGAACAAAAATATTATAAATTCTCAGCAAAAAGAATTCATACGTATAAAGTTTATACAAGTTAACGACACAAAAATTAACTACAATGAATTCCAATGCAACAAAGCAAAAATGTTTGCTGACGCTATGTCTGCTACATTTAAGAGTGTTGTGGGAACATTCGCTGTACAATTCCAGGAATAACATCAGGTGATGTTGGGCAACAGCAAATTATAATTTAATATAAAATATAGTCTTATTTAATTTTAAGTCAGTGTTAATTGTACTTTCAATAAAAGAGTTCACACCCTAAAAAATTTATTTATTTTATATAAAAGAAAACTCCGAAAAGATTAATTGGGACCCAACGGGATCGTTTAAAGTAAATTTACGAACCGAAGTTGGGATAATAAAATCCTTTGGTAAGTCTTGACAAGGCTCCTTAGTAGGAAACAAAAAGGGGCGCACGTGTGTCGCAGCCTATCAAGCACATTCTAATAAGTGAAAGTTAAAGTAAATTAAATTAAATGACAATTAAATACAAATTAAATTACAATAAGAATTAAAGTGAATAAAAATTAAAATAAATTAATAAGTGTAACGCAATAAAATCTAAACTAACAATAAAATAATAAGTGTAACGAAATAAAATCGAAATTAACAATTTATACAACAAAGAACATAAAAGAATATAATTAAACTAGAAGCGGAAATAAGATTAAAAAAAACGAGTTTTCATGAACCTTACTAAAAAATAAAAAAATAATATAAAGAATATAATTAAACTAAAAGTGGAAATAACATTAAAAAGAAAAGTTTTCATGAACCTTACAAAAAATAAAAAAAATAATAAAATACCACTAGCTGTATGAAGAATAAACAAGGGTCCACAACATCATCACAAGGATATTCAGCAGTCATCTGTATTCAGCAGGATATTCCAACAATAAAAATGATACGTATTTTATATTATTTGTAAGTTATTATTTTATCAAAATTGACCAAAAAAGAAAAAAATCATATATAAACGAAATTAATTTTTTTCATAAATGTTTTTAATAAAAATTTGATTTACATAATTTAGTGAATATCTTAGTGGAAGCTGCGATTCCTACGGGACCCTCCAGTTTCGTTAAATAACTTCTATAATATCTGATTAACTTTAAGTTTAAGGAGAAAAACCATGTTAAACCCTAGTAACCTTATACAACCCCCCCCCCCCCCCCCCGCCTTGTCCCCGGCACTTCGACACAACCACCGACTAACCAATCTGGACAAAGACCTTCACCACAATTTGCCTAAATGATTTCGGGAATAGTTCAACAAGTCCTGGAAACACAATTCCAAGGACTGATTGAGGCAAACGTGAATCTGAATCAGAATTTCTCTAGTTATTCGGATCAGGCAATTGATCCATCTCACGCTAACAATATGTCAGAACTAGATAGAATTCCTGATGTTTTTCGATGCTTGCGCGAATTTTCAGGAAACCCAGGAGAATTTAGTTTCTGGAAAAAGAGCGTAGATCGTATCTTTCAGATCTATCAGCCGATAGCCGGCACTCCAAAGTACTACGGAATTTTAAGCTTGATTAGAAAAAAAATTGTGGGCAACGCCGATGTAGCCCTTGAGTCTTATAATACGCCTTTAAACTGGAAGGATATTTCAAAATGTCTCATGCTTCATTATGCAGATAAACGGGACATACGCACATTGGAGTACCAAATGACATCATTGGAAGAAGGAAACCAATCCGTGCAGGAATTTTACCAGCAAGTCTAGAAGAAGAACCTCTAGAACTGTTCACCCAAAGCTACCGTGATAAGATGCTCGATACCTTTGTTAGAGGCCTTAAAGGTGATTTGTCACGCCTATTAGGCATGAAAGAACCAGTGGATTTTCCGCAAGCTCTCCACTTGTGCTTAAAGCTCGAGAACCAGAATTTCCGAACGAGCTATGCACGTAACACTCAAAATTTCTCTCAGAAAACTTCAAGATCTCCACCGCAAGTACCAAGAAAAAATTTCCAACAGCTGAACTTCTATCTGCAATTAGCTTATATACCACGGCCATTAGCAAACGCTTATCATCGAAATAGTTTCCCAATAAATCCAAATAGAATTTCCTATAATCCAGCGGGTAATCACATGCAGCAAATGCGATTTGCCCCTCTACGACCAGTAGGGCCAAAACCCGAAGGAAGGCATGAGCCAATGGATAAGCTCTAATAGGGTTAATTATATGAATAGGCCAAAACCTAATGACCTTTTCGGTAATAGGCCAGTTCCTCCATCCTTCCAGGCACAAAGAACTAAAATCCAGAGAAATTACCATATGGACGCAAATTATGCGCCAGACAAAAACAACTGCGATGATTATTTGCCAAAAGATTCTGAGTTCGAAGAAGCTCAACAATATTTCCAAAATATTCCCGAACAGGAAACTCCTGTTGAAGAACAACCATTAGACTTTAGCGATTTACATTTTTTAGGCTAACGGACTCTTCGTTACCATACGTAAAGTTCAAAACGAGGAGTGGGCAGATTTTAAACATTTTAATTGACACAGGTTCAACAAAAAATTATATCCAACCCTCTCTTCCAAAAAAAGCATTCCAAAATAAAGAACCTTTCTTTGCGCGATCAGGAGCAGGAGATGTAGAGATTAAGAAACATACATTCATAAACCTTTTTAACATTCGTGATTCGAAATTCAAATTTTATATGCTTCGCACATTAAAATCCTTTCATGGAATTCTGGGGAATGATAGTCTTAAGAGATTAGGAGCGGTAATACATACTAGGGAAGATTACATGACAATTGAAGGTGGAATGAAGATTAAGATTTGTCAGAAGAAATCTAATTCAGTAAATGAAATAAAAATACGGGACGAACATATGATAAGTCAACAGAAGAAAGGCATTAATGATTTAGTGACAAAAATGCCTAACATGTTCGCTGAACCGAACAGAAAATTAACCTACACTACTAAGGTAGTTGGCGAGATTCGCACAAAAAAGTATATACCGGTCTACACACGCTATTACCCATATCGCATGTCATCAAAAGCAGAAGTAGAAAACCAAATTCAAGAAATGCTTCGGGATGATATCATTAGACCATCTAGATCACCGTACAATTCACCCGTTTGGATTGTGCCCGATTCCACGGGTAATAAACAGTACAGATAGTGACCGACTACAGGAAGCTTAACGCAGTTACTACAGCGGACCGATACCCAATTCCAGATATTACAGAGGTCCTTGCACAATTAGGAAATACAAATTTTTTTTCTGTCCTAGACTTAAAGAGCGGCTTTCATCAGATCCCGCTAAAAGAATCTGACATAGAAAACACAGCATTTTCCATCAACAATGGAAAATATTAGACTGGCATTTGGCTTGAAAAATACCCCTTCAATTTTCCAGAGAGCTCTGGATGACATAGGTACTTTCTGTTTTGTCTACATTGACGATATTATTGTATTTAGCCCTACCGAATCTGATTACCTTAACCACTTAGAGAAACTCTTCAGAACACTTGAGGAGGCTAACATGAAAACCGAACTTGATAAGTGTGACTTTTTTAAGAGATCCCTAGAATTTCTTGGTTTCATAATTTCAGCAGAAGAAATAAAAACTAATCCGGCCAAAACGGAGGCAATATCAAGAATTCCTCCACCAACAACGTTAAAGGAATTGAGATCATTCGTGGGTCTGTCAGGGTATTATCGCCGATTTGTTCAAGACTACGCAAAATTGGTAAAACCTCTGACATCTTTTTTAAGAGGGAAGGAGGGACGCGTGTCCAAAAATCAATCTGCTAGAACCAAAATAAACTTAAATTCTGAAGCTATTATGGCATTCGTCTCAGAAGACATTATGTTAGCATACCCAAATTACGATAAAGATTTTGTTTTAACAACAGATGCGTCGAATTTCGCTATGGGCGCTGTACTTGCTCAAGATGACCGCCCAATAATGTTTATATCTCGGACTTTGAGTAAAACCGAAGAATCCTACGCCGCTAATGAAAAAGAAATGCTGGCAATTATATGGGCTCTAAACTCATTAAGAAATATCCTATACGGTACGGCAAAAGTAAAAATTTATCCTGATAATCAGCCCCTTGCGTACGCCCTAAGCAACAAAAATTATAATGCCAAAATGAAACGCTGGAAAGATGATGGAAGAATATAATTATGAATTGCATTATAAGCCAGGAAAAGCAAATGTGGTTGCTGACGTCCTATCAAGAGTTTCATATACGCAAATAAATACTTTAACATCTAGTGTGCATAGCGATGTGAGCTCTTCTCATAACTTAATATACTCAGTTGAGACACCAATCAATGTATTAAACAATCAAATTCCTTTAAAGACTTCTCAGTCTGAATCTTCTTATCAATTTAAAATATCCTACGACACTAACTTTCTCATAGGACTCCTTAGGCGTTATCTTAATCCCTCTGTGATTAACTGCATTAAAGCAGATGAAAGCATCATGGGAAAAATTCAAGAAATATATCCTATTCATTTGAATAATTATAAAATAAGGTTTATAAGACAGCAGGTTGAAGACATCACAAATGAACAAGAGCAGGAGAATATTATACTGCGCACGCATAACCGAGCTCATAGAAATGCCCGCAAAAATAAAGTTCAGATCTTAGAAAAATGTTATTTCCCTTCCATGCGCCGAAAAATCGACAGAATCATTAAAAAATGTGTCATTTGCAGAGAAAACAAGTACGACCGCCACCCAACTAAACCACATATTCAGGTCTCCCCTATTTCTCAATTTCCAGGACAAATAGTCCACTTAGATATTTTAATTACAGACAATCATTACGTTTTAACAGCAATCGATAAGTTCCTTAAAATCGCAGTGGCAAAAGTAATAAAATCTCGAGACGCTGAAGATATAAAACAGCCTTTGAGAGATGTCCTCTTCTTCCTTATCCCCGAAACTGTAGTTGTGGATAACGAAAAATCGTCCAATTCGGCCGCAATGAACCATATGATAGAGATTGAATTCGGTATTCAAATTTACCGTACGCCGCCATACACCAGTACTTCAAACGGCCAGGTAGAACGTTTTCATTTTACACTCTTACAAATAATGCGTTGTCTCAAGGTCGAAAGAGTTCATAACACTTTTGAAGAATTGTTGGAAAGATCTGTCAAAGAGTACAACTTGTCGGTACATTCAACAACAGAAAAGAAACACGTTGAGGTGTTATTTGGGCGAAGAGTAGCCAGTGACCCAGAGCAGCTTAAAAGTTTTCGTAGAGAAACGATAAAAAAGCTCCAGGAAAAACAAGCATCTGACCTGAACTTACACAATCGTAAGAGAGCTCAACCTACTCTGAAGGTGAAGTTATTTATGTAAAAATTAATAAAAGAATTGGCAATAAATTGACCCTAAGATTTAGAAGAGAAATAGTCGCTTTAAACAAGAATTCTACAGTTGTAACTAGGTCTGGAAAGACTGTTCACAAGACCCTTATTAAAACGTGATCTTCCTTTCTCTTTTTATTTGATAAAAATAAATAACGGACGAAGTAAAATTCAAGACGGAACTTTTAGTATAATTCACACAATAGACTTGACACTATACGACGAAATCCTTCGACAGATGAAAACGTACATTGACAAGAACATTCCCAAATCTACCCTTTTTTATCTTTCCTTAATCATGAAGTTAAACGAACCTTAGAATTAGTCCAAAATATTATACCTTTTGATAACAATAATTATAAAAATAATAGTAAAATTAATATAAGCAAAAAAGGTTAATTAATACAATTGGAACAGTATGGAAATACATCGCATTTCGAAATGCTGAAATTTTATATGTTTGAACTAAATGAAAACACTAATAAGCAAATTGTAATTAATCAAGCAATTAATCAAAGAATAAATAATATAACAGAAATAACTAATACAATTTCAAATGTAATACGAAAAGATGACTACCTAATTAATGAAGTAGTAATCAGTTTGCAAAATAAAGTTAGATTAATAAAAGAAGAATTAATAAATATAAAATATGCCATTCAATGGGCAAAAAGCGAAATATTGAATTCCATGATTTTAAATAATTTTGAAATGAAATTAGCCTTAGCGAAAAAAAGAAAAGATGCCATTTGCATCACCAGTAGAATACACCAGAGTATATGTCGTGTATAACTACGGTGACCATCCGTTCTGTATTATACAGAACAGTTCTGTATTTCAGAGCCGTGTTCTGTATAAATTATTGATCTGCGAAAAACGCTAAAATGTTCTGTATTTCATTTACTGTTCTGTATTTGTTCAGTATTTTCATGCCTGAAAGTGATATTCAAAATATTAAAAATTTTTCAACCATCAAAACGAATTGAGGCGTGACTATGAATTTTGATTTGCATTTTCACGTGTAAATGCTGTTTTAATAAATATGTATGTGTATCAAGGCGAATAATAAATTTGCCATGATGTGTATTGTATACTTGCCGCCGCCAACAATACATAGTAGGCCTAGCGTTTAGGTATGAAGTGTCATTACAAAAATAACATTCATCGAGTAATTTTTCAGAAAAAAGTAATCATGTCCCGCAGACGAAAGTGCGTTTTTAATGATGAACTACAACAGCAATATAGTTTTATTAAAAAAACTGATATTGATAGCAAGGTACGATGTTCTAAGTGCATGACAACTTTCAGCATTGCTAATGGAGGCAAACTTGATATCCAACAGCACTTACGAACAAATAAACACAAGGATTCCGGCATCGCTGCCCCTTCTAGAAAAACTCTATCCTGCTATTTTGGGTCTAAGGATTTTAACGACAGCAAAAGGAAAATTTGCTTATCAGAAGGAACATGGGCATATCACGCTGATAATCATAACCACTCATTTCGCTCCAACGATTGTACTTCAAAACTTATAAGAAGCTGTTTTGATGAGAGATATTCTTCTGTACGTACCAAGTGTGAATCGATAGTTTGTAAAGTCCTAGCTCCGAATTCCATTAAAGAAATTGAGAATGATTTGCATATTGTTAATTTGATAAAAATTTTTTGTGATTGTTCAAATCATGGTAACATAAAAATATGTCCAATACTTATTCGTTATTTTGTACCATTGCATGGTATTCAAGTCAAAATATTGGAAGTTTATAATTTGCCCGGAGAATCCTCCGATATTTTAACAAAATATATTTGTGATCTGCTTATTAAATTTAATGTAAACAAAAAATTACTTGCTTTATGTGCAGATAACACAAACTGTAACTTTGGTGGAGCAGCCAGGCGAGGCAAAAACAATGTTTTCAAAAAACTTCATTCGTCTACGGAAAATGTTCTTATCGGCGTGAACTGTGCTGCACATATTTTAAATAACTGCATTCAAACATCAACAGAATGTCTCCCCATAGATATTGAAACGATTATTGTAAAAATTTTTTCCTACTTTTATATTTATACAGTACGTGTTGAAGAGCTTAAAGTAATTTGTGACACAATAGAAGTAGAATATAAAAAACTACTTGGATTTAGCAAGACAAGATGGCTAACTCTTAAACCATCCATTGAAAGAATATTAAAGCTTTTTAAGCCTTTGAAGGAATACTTTTTATCCCAGCCAAAGTGTCCAACTATATTAAAAAGCTTTTTTGAAGATCCTGTTTCAGAAGCATGGCTTTTCTTCGTTCATTGTCAAGCTACTTTGTTTCATGACTACATAACGCAGATAGAGTCCCAAAAAATATGTATGACTGAGGTTTCGCTCATTATTAATGAGCTGAAGTTTAAAATTTTACAACGCAAAGACGAAAAATTTTTCCCTATTGCAGTTAAAAAAAAAAGTTCTCGATATTAATGAGTTTAAAAGTACCGCAAGCCAATTTTATGCAAATTGCATTGAGTACTTAAATCAATGGGACACTGCTTATCAAGAAGTTGAAATACTGAAATGGGTTCTTTTACGTGAAACTCCTGCATGGGAGGATGTTGAATCCAGTTTTGTTTTTACTATGGATAAGAGAAACGAATTAAACATAAATAATACCGAATTATTTGATGAGCTGGGTCTTGTTAAAAGATATACCACTTCAGGAAAATTAAAGCAATGGAATGAAAACAAAAAATCTGCTGAAGAGCGCTGGGTAGACGTTTTTAAACATTTCAAAGAATGAGCTATAAGTTTCCAAAATATTTTGAAAGTTATCGAATTCAGTTTATGTTTACCTGGTTCTAATGCTCCAACAGAAAGAGTGTTTTCTATTTTAAATAACATATGGACTAGTGAAAAAGCTCAATTGAAGGTAAATACCCTCAAATCCATTTTAATTACTAAATATAATTATGATTTAAATTGTTTAGAGTTTAAAGAATATATAAAAAGTAATGAAGGCTTACTAAAACAAATCTATTCAGCAGAAAAATACCAAATTTAATTGCTTTGTACATATACATATTAACGCCTAAAATTTCTCTATTAACCCATTTTACTTAAGAATCAGAGCATTTTTGTCATTGATGATATGTACTGAGTACAAATTAATCTTAATTTTATAGTTCTTACAAATATACTTATATATGCAATGATCTCGGAAACAGTCAAGCTCTATTTTCTTTTTTACATCAGCGTGTGATTATGTTTTTTTTAAGTTTTGATTTGTATTTGTTAAAAAATATCTATAATAAATTGGTCTTGAATGTGCATTTAAGGTTGTTTGTACTTTTTAGTTGTTATTATGAAATCTTATCCCTGTTCTGTATTTTGGTTTCAAAAATATGGTCACCGTATGTATAGCAGTTCAATGATACTGTATGTAATTAAGATACCATTAACAAATGAAGAAATCTGTGATAATATTATAATTCGTCCTATTAAAAGAAACGGCGTTAAATTGTCATTTAAAGAAATAATTCAAAATAAAAAGTAAATATATGGATTAAAAAATAATTGTATGGAATATAATTCAGTTAAAATTTGTAATAATAATCAATTGTTAGATTTAAGTAATACTACTTGTATACCTAATATTATAAAAAGCCTAACATCCTCCTGCACCTATAGCAACAGTCAATACATCCCACTAATTGAAGAAATTATACCTGGCATACTCTTATCAATTTCCACACGCAATAGAATCTTCCGAAACTTAGAAGCGCCACAAATAAAAATTAAACCAACCATATTTCAACCAACCCCGATAGAGGAAAAATTCGAACATTTGCTAACGATCGAAAGCCTAAATGAACTACTTCGCAACAACGCGAAAGAAATTAAGACGATAAAATACGGGTCAATCATAAGTGGCATATCAAGAATATTTTTCATCTTCTTATTTGCCGTAATTGGCCTCCTAATATTCCACGTGTTCAGCACACTAAACAAAACCAATCTTCCTGGCACAGTTCTTTCTGAACCATAATTACCCTCACCTCCACGCGTAATCTTAACTAATATTCAACCCATGGGCAGCAGATCGACATCAAACATGCGGCTGAATGATATCCCATATTTTTAAAAAACAATTGAGGGCAATTGTTTTTAAGAGGGGAGAGCGAACGCATATATATTTTGTTATTGTAAAAACTAAAGTACGTTAATTCTCATCGACTTTTAGACACTTTAATTAATACTGAATTATTGGGTAGATATTGGTCCTAAATATATTAAGATCATTTACACATATTGAATTTAACTAGTAGCATATTACTTAATACAAATAAAACACAAACAACGGTTTTTCTAATGCATTAATGATTTCTACACTTGATGAAAATTTATGAAACAAGATGTTTTGCTATAAATTACTATTTATGATAATTTTGTATATTGAAGATCTATAATAGGAATGAGCTAAAAATACGTAATTGACAATATATATTTAATTTACCGTTACTTTACTTCAGCACTTGTATGAATATATTGTAAGTAGTGAAACATTGATATATACATACATACGTATATGTATATACCTACCAACGATGAAAAAGAGGATTATGAGTTCGGTGTGAATATGCATATTTCTATATATATTTCTATATATTAATATATTTGTTCTACAATAATAAAACTAGTCGTGTTATCTTCAATATAACTTGCTCATTTAAGTACATGGTACGTATGTACAATATATTCAAAATGTTTTTTTATATATTTAGGCAAGAAAGCCCTAATAACAAAAACAAAGTAAATACATACACACATAGCAAGATCACAATTTATAAATTTTTGTTTGAGAATATTGTTTCTTTGTTGCATATATATATATATATATATATATATATATATATATATATATATACATATATATATATATATATATATATATATATATATATATATATATAAATATATATACATATATATATATATATATATATAAATATATATATATATATATATATTGTTACAAAGATTAGAAATAGCTTTAAATAAAACGACAATGTGGCTATATGTACTTGGCAGCACTGCCAATTAATCTATAGTTGTCAAAATGTTACAACCCTGGTCAACACTATATAGATAATATTCAAATTAACGGAAATGGAATACTCCAGAATATACAAGATCATTCAAGGCTGTGCCAATAAGAGTAAACCACAACAACAACAAAAATAGCAACATAAATGCTAAGAGATGTTATTCTTAATGATCTTGTATGCAACTATTCGCTGCTAATAAAGCTAAACAGATCCACAAGTATACACAGCCATATACACGTGGAAGAAACAAAACCACACACTCATCCATACAACCACTCATAGTTACCATAGGCAAAACACACAGAACACTCATACATTCAACCACACATAGTTACCATAAGCAAACCAAACAAGGCAGCATTGTCATGTATACAAACACACACATGCCAAGTAAAATACAACCACCATACCCAAAACTTTCGCGAGGTTACCAGACGACGTCATTTTTGCTATATAAAGGCGCTGCCAGAGCTCAGAGAGAATCAGAGTGATTTGAAATACAGACGTGTTAACATCGCTAAGTGTGGAGTAGTACAAATACTCGTGTAAATAAAGTGTTGCCGCATTATATTTCTAAAATTAATTTGTCCGTGTTTTAATTTGATGCAATAAAACGAATCCTTGCAGGATAAATAATAAAACCGTTTTTACGAAAAGTCCAAAAACGTAACAATTGGTGTCAGGTGTGGGGTTGCAAAAATAATTAAAAGGACAATTTAAAAAAAAAAAAAGACATTATAAAATTAAAATAAATAATCATGAAATTTGATGAGCTAAAAGTTGAACTGCTGAAAAAGGAGCACAGTAAGCTGGAATTGCCAACTGCAGGTAACAAGGCTGAACTGCAGAAGAGGGTGATAGATGAGTTTAAGAATCGCGGCATGGACATCGGGACATACGAATTTGAGGACAAAGACGATGTGCAGGTATGCCCTCCTGCCACGACCAGCAGTATGGACATAAATTCAATGTTCGCTGCTATGATGATCCAAATAAAACAGAACTCTCAGCAGATGCAGGAAAAGCTTGTAGCCGAAATAAGTGATATAAAACAAAACTCTAAGCAGATGCAGGACATGCTTGTTGCCGAAATAACTGAAATAAAACAGAATTCTCAGCAGATGCAGGAAAAGCTTGTAGCCGAAAATCAGCAGATGCAGGAAAAACTTGTAGCCGAAAATCAGCAGATGCAGGAAAAACTTGTAGCCGAAATACAGGAGTCAAATAAAGCCATGAACGAGACCCTGGTAGAGGTTTATGAAGCCAATTACAGGAGGGTGGATTCTATCGAGAATAAATTCTCAGAGCTGGCGGATAGAGTCCAAGATCTAGAACGCGGTGGCCTGGAACAGCATGCAAAGGAGTTCGAAGAGAAATTGCATGCTCTAGAGGACAAAGTGAATAACCTGGAGTGTAGCGGCGGACCAGTACGAGCAGTTGCGGAGGTTTCTTCGCGGATAAAAGCGCCATGCTTCGACGGCAGCATTAGGCATCTTCAAATTCCAGTTCGAGACGGTTGCTAGCAGAAATGGATGGGATGCTGAAGAAAAGGCCATAGATTTGATCTTGTCCTTAAAGGGTACAGCCGCAGAGGTACTTTAGACTGTGCCAGTAAGCTGCAGAAACAACTATAATGAAATAATGGCAGCATTGCTGCGTAAGTATGGTGGTGAGCAGAAGCGCGATTTATACAGAATGGAATTGCGATGTAGAGTTCAGAAGCCTAACGAATCTCTACAAGATTTCGCAATGGAAATCGAGCGTTTAGTGCAGCTCACATATCCAGGCGAGAGTCACCCCTTCCTGGACCATTTTAAAACTGAGGCTTTCGTTAACGGCATTCGCGACTCTGATGTTGATGAAACTGTGTCATTTGCGCTGGCTCAAGAGACTGCCAGAATGGTTTTCAAGCCACAGATATGTAAAGTGCGGAATGTGGATGTTTTGTCTGAGGAGAATAACAACCTAGTGGCTACCGTTAAGGGCAACTGGCAAGGTGGATTGAGCGGCTGCAGAGCTACGACTTCAGCATTGAGCATAGAAGGGGCACAAAGCATAACAATGCGGATGCTCTTTCGAAAAGGCCGTGCTGTTTAGAGTGTAAACGTTGTGTTAGAACCGAGCAAAAGGAAGGCGTTGTGGATATTCGGCTAATGCACATCGGCCCTGATGAAGACTGGTCAACGGCACAGAGGGACGACGATATACTAAGGAAAATTATAGCGGCCAAAGAAGAGGACAGACGACCATCCCGGAATGAAATTTCGGCTGAAAGCCCGCTCGCCAAATCTTATTGGGCTCAGTGGAACAGCCTTAAGGTAATAAAAGGGTGTTTATACCGTGTATGGGAAAGTGTAGATGGCAAAACAACTTCAAATTTAATAGTTGTGCCTTACTCCACGATAAGTAAAGTTTTACAGGAGTTTCATAATGGACCCAGTGGCGGTCATCTTGGAGTAACAAAAACACTTGAGAAACTGAAGCAGCGTTTTTGTTGGGTTAGCTGCCAACAAGCCGTAGCCGACTGCATAGCAAACTCCCCATAGTGCAATACAACTCAAGAGCACCATTCGAGCACATCGCAATGGATGTAGCAGGTCCCTTTCCCGTCACCGAAGCAGGAAATCGTTATGTTCTTGTGGTAATGGACTATTTCAGTAAATGGCCAGAGGTATATGCTATACCTAACCAGGAAGCAAAGACAATTGTAAATGCATTCGTCAACAACTGGGTATGTCGCTATGGTGTCCCAATAGAATTATATTCCGACCAGGGAAGGAATTTCGAGTCTGCCATATTCAGGGAAATGTGCGAGTTGCATGGGATAAAGAAAACCAGAACGACGCCGGTGCATCTACAGTCTGATGGCATGGTAGAAAGGCTCAATCGCACCTTAGAAGAGTACCTACGAAAAGTAGTAAGCACCCATCAGAGGGATCGGGACGAGCACGTCCCCAAATTTTTGATGGCATATAGGTCAGCTGTACACGACTCAACATCGAGAACGCCAGCCAAAATTATCTTCGGGACGGAATTAAAACTACCTGGTGATTTGGAATTTGGTTTTAAGCCAACTGTAGAAGAAGAAGCTATTACGTCCCAGGAGAAGGAGGACTTAAACGAACTGCATGAGTTCGTGCGCAATAGAATCAAGATGGTCAGTGACGAGATGAAGGCTAGGTATGACCGCGCAGCAAACTTGGACGGATTTATGGAAGGACAATTGGTTTTACTGTATAACCCACAACGGAAGAAAGGATTGTCCCCAAAATTACAGACTCACTGGGATGGCCCGTATAAAGTGATTAAGAGAGTGAATGACGTTGTATACCGGATACAAAAGCACAATAGCCCAAGGTCGAAAATGAAGATAGTACATCTCGAACGATTGGCGCACTATGGGAGAGATGGTTGTATGCCTATTCGGGTCGAACAGGCTTAAGTGGGCGGCAGTGTTACAAAGATTAGAAATAGATTTAAATAAAACGACAATGGGGCTATATGTACTTGGAAGCACTGCCAATTAATCTATAGTTGTCAAAATGTTACAACCCTGGTCAACACTATATAGATAATATTCAAATTAACGGAAATGGAATACTCCAGAATATACAAGATCATTCAAGGCTGTGCCAATAAGAGTAAACCACAACAACAACAAACCTAGCAACATAAATGCTAAGAGATGTTATTCTTAATGAGCTAAACAGACCCACAAGTATAGACAGCCGTATACACGTAGAAGAAACAATACCACACACTCATCCATACAACCTCTCATAGTTACCATAGGCAAAACACACAGAACACTCATACATTCAACCACACATAGTTACCATAAGCAAACCAAACAAGCCAGCGTTGTCATGTATATTAACACACACATGCCAAGTAAAATACAACCACCATACCCAGAACTTTCGCGAGGTTACCAGACGACGTCATTTTTGCTATATAAAGGCGCTGCCAGAGCTCAGAGAGAATCACAGTGATTTGAAATACAGACGTGTTAACATCGCTAAGTGTGGAGTAGTACAAATACTCGTGTAAATAAAGTAATAAATAAAGTGTTGCCGCATTATATTTCTAAAATTAATTTGTCCGTGTTTTAATTTGATGCAATAAAACGAGTCCTTGAAGGATAAATAATAAAACCGTTCTTACGAAAAGGTCTAAAAACGTAACAATATATATATATATATATATATATATATATTTATATAAAAGAACACTATTTCGTTCTCTATTTTGTATGAGTGTATATGTGTGCACATGTATGTATATTTATGTATATATATATATATATATATATATATATATATATATGTATATATATATATATATATATATATATATATATATATATATATACTAGCGAACCCCCTGCACACTTCGTAGTGCAAAAAAGAAATTAAAAAAATTAATTCGAATTCATTTAAATCAGTGATAAACTGCTTTTATTGTAATGCTCAGTGGTAAACATTTGTTGTTTTCCCATTTTCGGTGTGAATATACAAAACCGAAACGCGCGAACACGCTACATAGAACTGTCCATGTGAGAAGACTGGATGCAATAAATTCACTCCACAATTTTCTAAAGATTGGCCTTGCGCCTAATTAACGGTAATCGCAAACGCAAGGCGAACAGGAAACTAAAGTCGTTTAAATTCAAATGGTATATCAGACGGAATCATTGATATACGTGGAATGAATACATCTTCGCCTTTTAATTTTTCAGTTAAAATAGTAGTTTTATTTACATAACCCATCAACCTTTTAATAGCAAGTGTTGTACCATTACACAAACGGGGTCGATTGATATTACGAAGCATAATAATAGTAGCTTCAACTTTCTATTGGAGACTCCAGGTTTGCCAGGAATCTTTGATTGTATAGCCATGTTTAATTCAGTAACATCTTTGTTCTTTGCCGCTAAAATTGCTCTGGCACTCAACCATGCATGGCATGTATATTGTTATGCTATGTTAGTGAAAACACATTCAATTAATTCCTTTTTTGACTGTACGAAACAGCAAACAACTCTAATATATCTCGAAGATCTTTCATTGTTCTTTCCAAAGTCACAACAGATTTCTTATTCGAGTTCTCATGCATACGACGTGGGCTGTGCATGGACCGTGTATCATATTTTACACAACAACATTATATAATTCCGGATCACTTATTTGATCTGGAATTTCAGAACATATAACATTGTTAACTTCATGTGATGTGATTTTATTCACCAACTCTATTGAAATGTGAGCGTGTGGCAAACCACGCTTTTGCCACTCCACATAATACATCCAGCACTTCACTTCACCAAACACCTTAGATATCACGCTAAAAACCATAAGCGCTTTCAATTTCTGTTTAAAAACACGGGCAGTGATATCATGGCGGTCGGTGGGACTTTGGCCAGCGAATATATTATCTTTAATGTCACTCCATTGCAGATTACACATAAATGTTATAAATAAATCTGGTCGACCGTAATGACACACATGGGCTGTGCATAATGTATTTAAATATTTAAGTGTTTAGTGATTTATTTGTATGTAATTTATTTCATAGATCCCCGAAGTTGTGATTTAGAATAACTAAGTATGTAAATATATAAATTAAATTAATGGTTTGACTAACATTTAATTGTAATGAGTTTCAAACCGAATTGTATTTCAGTTTTCCAAAATATTAACTCAAATATTTCGAAATGATTGCAGTGTGCACTAAAATGGTTACAACTCATGAACTACCGAAACCGTATGTACATAAAAACCTTTGTTTTTGTATTGATGTCACCTTTCATATAAATTTTGAAGAAACAAAATCGGTTCACGTATTCCGGAGAATATCAATTATTAACACAATGCAACATATTTATATATATATATATATATATATATATATATATACACATATATATATGTATATATATATATATATATATATATATATATATATATATTTATATATATATATATATATATATATATACATATATATTATCCATATACTCCGTCGAACGTCATGATGATTCAACGTGAAATTCAGTGACTATGTTAAATCTTCAATGACAGGTGCTGAGTTTTTGTATATATGAGATGAAAGCTGACACTCCCACGATTCCAGAGGTGGTTTGATTTTTAGTGTGCGTTACAGATATAAAAAGTTATACGGCCTTAAAGTCGAACTATTTTCACATGTATTTCATAACTTTTAAGTAACAAAAAATGGGTTTGGTAATACTAATATAAAAAATTCATTTTTCAATAAATATGCTTGCAGTTATATTTGTTTTATTCAGAAATGTAGCAGAAACAATGAAAAAATCCTAAAATCCTACTATTTATAGCAACACTGTAAGACAAATTGTAAAGATTTTAGCCAGAATATGTACTTAAAAAAAAATAGTCAGCTTCGTTAGACCCGAAAAACTAGGCACATCACAAAACGACTTTTATGCATCAATAATCTTATTTTCTGATATATATAGTAAAATATGTACACAAACGTTTAGGTGTTTTCTATGCAAACCTTTGAAATATAATCACTTTAGAAATCGTCCATATTTGATATTTTTATTAAAATTATCAGATGGTATTTTTAATGTTTGATAATGAATGATAATAGGCTTCGCTTAAGACCAAGAAATACCAAGTAGGATGACTCTAACATATATAAAACCTTATTCTCACATATTTCGACACCATGTGAAACTAATCCTTTATTGATACAAATACATAGTGCTTTATATGCCAAGTTAAACCTAAAGATATGAACAAACTTAGCACTACTTATTCTCTCAGCGAAGACCATTATAGATATGGAATTCCACCTTTACATTGTTTGCTTAGATGCTTTGAGAGCATGTTACACATTGCATATCGCTTGCATTTTAAGACTTGGCAAGTTAGGAGTGATAAGAAAACAATGTATTACAAAAGAAAAAAATTCAAGATAAATTTCGATCTGAGGCGGGATTAACAGTTGATAAAGTGAAGTCCAATTTTGGCAGTAGTAATGATGGCAATACAGCTCGAAATTTTTTTAAAGAATTCAAAAAAATCGTCTGAGATTACAGGAGTAAATGAAATATTGATATATAATTTGAATTTAATCTTAAAAATAGTATCCCCAGAAATATATTTAAATAACTATGATTGGTATTATATGGCACCTACATATGTTGCATAAATTTGTCATTCATGGTTGTGAAAGTATAAAAATATTTTGATTTACCTATTGTATGAAATAAAAATTTTGTTTCAAAAATCTTTTTTGTTTATTTTAGGAATGCTTTCTGAAGATGCTTTAGAATGTCTACAAAAAACCAGTAGAAAGACCAGACTTGAACACAGTCGAAAAAATAGCAAAGAAAATTGTAATCAAGATTTAATGAATAAACTCTTAATTTCTTCCGATCCATTAATTTCGTCTGATAGAAATACAATAAATACAAGCAGATCTTTCTACAATAATCAAGAAATTATTAATTACATAATAGCAGATTCAGACTTAGAAACTTATTTTAGTGATTAAGAAATTGTTGTGTTATTTGAATAAGTTTGTTACTTTATTATTAATATTTATATAAATATGTTTTTTATCTTAAATTATAATTTAATTTTAAAATATTTAGTGTTGTCAATTTGACAACCCTATTTATATAATGTTATTTGAATACCAATGGTTATTTTCAAAACTGTAAACAAAAAAGAAATACTAAAAAGTTTAATATAATATTATATTAAAAGAGGTATACGGCAACCGTAAATAATTAGTGATTGTTTATATTCCATAAAAAACTATCACGCTATATAATTTTATATGTAAAATGATAGATTAAAATTCAAAAAAATAATAATTACTGAAATGGGAGAGTTTTTGGTATTTAATTGTCCCGGCACCAGGTACATAAAAGAATTTCTAAAAATGTTAATTCATTTTCGAAAACAGTAGGCCAAAAGAAATATGTGCCAAAAATGTCATTAAGCTACCACAACTCCTTCGACTCCTTTCACTTTTACTATGGGGACCGTTCACTGTGCAGTTGTCCAAAACATCATAGATAATCCAATTTGATTTTGTTCGTTGTGTCTGCGTGTCAGTGAGCCCTAATAGACAATGTCATCGGTATTTATATGCGAGCTTTTATTTTATTCCTTGCCAACACAGAGGTTTTTAGCAGACAAAATCATTTTGACTCCTACGTTAATTATTCTTTTATATGTCGTTATCGTAGAGAACTTTTCATGAATGAATTTTTATGCAAAGAGTTGTCATCCTGGAAACTCTTAGCAGACATAAACAACTTGACTCACTATGATGTTTTTTCAATGCGTCGTTATAATAGAGCTTATTTGAAAATTATCTAGTGATGTGCCTATTTGGGAGACATCCATATAAAAACTGCCATACGCAAAGTTTCAATACAGCGAGTTTGTATTAAAACTTAAAATTTTTTTATTGAAATATAAAGGCGTTTATGTTTTAATAGTATAAAGTATTCTTTGAAACGTAACTAGAAAACAAATAAAATAAAAATGTAACACAAATTAAATAAATTCAAATTTAGTTGTTTGAAAATATACACCCCTATTCTTCGTTTCGATTACGTTCCCGTTCTCAGTTACGCTCGAATCGAAAATTGGTATTCTGGAAAAAAACCTAATCGAAAGAAAAAGAAGAAGAGAAGGGTATGCTTAAACTAGCTGGTTTGTTATGAAACGTATCAAATAGAAATATTGAAAATATAAAATTTTGTAAACATTCGTAATTGCTAAACTATAAAAAATAAAATTTTATGAGTAAACAGTGAAAAATACATATATAAAAACTAAATAGTGGCCACTATAATTAAATAAACCCATCAGTTAAGTGCAGAAAGGAAAAATTAGCCAGATTATAAGCAAACAGTATTTGTGACCAAACTATTGCAGTGTGAGGAATCCTGAAGCGCCGGAGTTAAATTTTCATTTGCTAAAATTCATTATAAAATAAAAATTTAGTTGAGAGAAGATATGGAATCGATAGCAGCGGCGTTGTTGCTGGAAGAGGAGGACAACCTGGTTCAGAATGCGGAATCAAGAATAAAAAAACGGAAATTGAGAGACAGTTGCAATCCATTCGAGATGAGTGACATTCTGTAAGATATTTGTGTTCAGTGTATGTGAAACAATTAATTCAATTATTTTTTATAGATTTGAAAAAAACTTTCGCCTGAATAAAGACGCCTTCAAGTATGTATTAGATACTTTTGCAACAGAAGCACCATCCAATACGTTAGCATCTTTATCACCGCTCAACCGAGTTGCAGCTGCTTTGAGATTCTTCGCTGAAGGTAGCTACCAACACGGAGTGGGTGCAGATTATAACGTCGGGATGGCTCAACCCACACTGTCTAAGTCACTAACGTCTTTTTTAAATATAATGCAAGCAAAGCTTTGCCCTCAGTGGATTAAATTTGAACAGACTGAGGAGGAAAAGACGCAATCAAAGCAAGACTTTTATGCTAAAGCAGGCTTTCCGGGGGTCACTATGTGTGTTGATGGCATACATATTAAAATTATAAAACCATCCGAAGAGTAGTTTCTTTATTACAATAGAAAAGGATTTTTTAGTGGTGAGTATTTGTTTTAAGGAATAGTGTTCTAAATTTAATTATTTTATTTAGGTGTGCGATAACGAAATGCGTATAAGATGCATTGACGCAAGATATCCCGGTTCCAACCACAATGCATATATATGGAGTTTGAGTAAAGCGAGGTCTCAATTGGAACGGAGATATCAAGAGGGAGAAAGAAACACCCGGTAGTTGGGTATTTATTCGCATAACACTGTTTAAATATAAGGTAGTAATAGCTTTTTTAATAGGTGATGCGGGATATCCCCTGGAACCCTGGTTAATGACTCCATATAGATCTACAAGTGCAGGTACACAGGAGAGTAATTACAACATGCGGCACTCAAAGACAAGAAATATTGTTGAAAGGACAATTGGGGGTTTGAAGAACCGATTTCGTTGTCTATTAGGTGCTCGAGAACTTCATTACTCCCCACAAAAAGCCAGTCAAATCATAAATGTTGTGTGTGCCCTCCACAACATTTGAATACATTACCGCGTTGGAGATTCTAATATGCTTGAACCCGAAGTTGAAAGTTCTACAGAAGAGGAAGAAGACGAAAATACCATATTATACTTCCGTAGCAAGTAATATTCGAAACAACATCATGTTAAACTTCTAGACGATTAAAGGATCACATAAATGAAAAAAAAACAGTTTAATTAACAATAAATTCATGTTTTGCACATACATACATATGTATATTCATTTTATGTTTAACAAAAATAAAACATATTCAGTTCATTTCATATTCAGTTAAGTATACATTAAAGATAGAAAACTTAAAAAAAAAAAACATATTTATTTCAAATATTGTACGAGGTATCACATTTTTGTTTAAAATATAATTGACTACTACGGGAAAGATTGGGTCATCACCATCTATTCTAAATCAATAGATGGATGCTCCAACTGCAACATTCTCATCTTGATTTCCACCTTCTTTTTCAGCAACTCTTCTTTAATTTTGTTGTGGCTGTTCTTCAAACTATTGTGCAGCAATGTCAGACTGCTTCTCTAAAGAGCGATTTATGAGTCTTAAATGCGTAGATATCTCGTCATATATTTTCAAAATATTTTCATTGAATTTTTTTATATTGTTGTGGAATTCTTTCTGCGCTGTTATTTGCTCTTTCAGCAAAGTCGAAGTGCTTTCTTTTGCACTCTGCGGTCGCCTTTTTGAAGTAGAAGGCACATCAGCGAGGTCTTCCGACCGAGCGCAAATATCCATTTCGGTGGCTGGCGTATTATCTGTCATCTCGGCTACCACACAAAATCTGTTGTACCACTAATGCCACTTGTACTGGTTACCAAGCCTGTCAACTGTATACATTTTTCCTCAAGGGGCTAATGCGCTGTAAACGACAGCTCATAATTTCTTTTTTGTTTGCTGTTAACTTCCGTTTTATGTAACTTTTCCAATCAATCCACACCTTAAAAATATATTTTTAATATGCATACATATACAAGGTATTATTAAAATGTCATACTTTCTTC
The DNA here is from genome assembly GCA_963675445.1 of Linnaemya vulpina. Classification (NCBI taxonomy): domain Eukaryota; kingdom Metazoa; phylum Arthropoda; class Insecta; order Diptera; family Tachinidae; genus Linnaemya; species Linnaemya vulpina. The sequence continues at coordinate 49,042,759 of OY776278.1, forward strand.
CATGCAACCTCTGTTTTTATTAGTGGCCCTATCGCGTTAAGTGCGCTTGCTACTTCCTCCCAGAAATACTTCTTCCTTTGGATGCTGATGGTATCCAGACGCAATACCTTCCTTCGTTGCCATTACACTCGCCAGGTTTTGATACTGCTGAGCTGTTGTGTTTTTTGACCTGCAATAAATTATATATAGCTTTAAAGTCACAAGAAAATGTAGTAAAATTTATTACAAAATAAATTTATATCATTTTATACTCACATTGTATTTAATTATGCACTTTTTAAACACAAAATCAAGAATCGAAAAAATGTCCGTTAGTATATAACCAACTTAGAAAAACTTAGCTACGATCGTAACACAGAATACATACAATCGAAAAACAAATCGAAAAAACACGGGAAACGGAACACAGAATACCAGAGTTGCCAAACGGAGAAATTTACGATCCGAATCGAAACGCAGATTAAGGGTGATAATAAAATAAAACAAGAACACAAAGTAGCAGTTTTTGACAATATATACTTTTGAAAAGTAACTGAAAATAAATTCATTATGTACTAATGAATTGATTTAATTACAAACATTATACTTCAATCCACATCTTGGGTCTCCATAGCTATTTTTAGGTCCTCTTTTCTGGATTGGCGTTTGGCAACTATATTTTTTACTTTTTTTAATCTCCGAGCGGAAGTCGCAAAGGAATTTTTCGTAGGAATCAGAGCTTGTACAATCTTATTAAAGAGAAAGAGAAAAATTAGATTGGCTGCTTAGTATAAGATTTGATGTTAAAAATACCTCTCAATGCCATTATTAGGCTTTCTTTCCTTTCGTTCCATCATAGTTATATATTGGGAGAGCAAATTTGCATCAAAAATTCTTTCTAGGTTAAGAGCCAAATCGTGACTTAGTAATCGCCTCAAACATATCGCATTAGAAAGATAAAAATTTTGTTAAATTATTCTTCTTTTATTTTGCTTTCAACATTTTTCCACTCACTATGTTTTCCTTATTTTCCCCTTAAAATCGTCTTCAAGTAATTTTAATTCCTCGTCGGATTTCAAAGGAAAGCGGTCAGAAACATTTGATATATATTCGTCCTAAAATTTTTGCCAATTCATCCTGTCGTTTTAAGCAATTATCAAGTTTCATATCAAATTGCACTTGCTGACGTATTATAACACAAATAGTAGCGGGCAAGTTTTCAAGTTGCTCCAACTCTTTTAAAATGGCATCGAATTTTAGTTCAAAGTCCATAGCTATTTATTTATCTATATCTATATATATATATATATATATATATATATATATATATATATATGTATAATTAACAGTATGGAGCAAGGGCATTAAAACGTAACTATTTTCAAGTGGTACTAAAATCATTTTCGAATGTATTTCGTTAATGTTAAACTTAATTTCTGTTCCACTTTCTTTTCCTTCGTTCTCATGCATTCCAATCGAATCTGATAAGGTGGGCAAATTAAATCTTTTTGTATTGGGTATTTCTTTTCCTTTGACAATGTCTCCAGAAAATTATGAAATTTTTAAAACGACTGTTTCTTTTGCTTCTCAAACTTAGTTGAATATAAGTTAATTTATATATTTGGGGTTTTTTAAACTCTTTAATTTTTATTATGTGCTAGTTCTTTTTCCCCAAAGTCTTATTTAAAACATTCAAATTGATCAGTTGAGGGGAAAATTGATTAGTGAGTTCTTGTTATGACTTTGATGTTTTTTTAAACTTTGTATGTTCTTTTTAAGATTTAATATTAGTATCGGTGGTAGGATTGTTTGTAATTTTTTATGTACAGAGCAGTAAGACAGTTATTAGGTTTTGATATAATTGTTTTCAATATCTTAATAACACTTAATACTTTTTATATACAATTTAAAATAGAATCCTTAAGGAGGAATAAAATAACACTATAATATATAAATAAAATAACTCTGTAATATATATACTCATGTTGTTTTTAAAATTTAATATCTGTGATTAGTAATAATTTCTTTTCTTGATATAAGAAATGTTTTGGAGTTAGATATGTTTTGTTTAAATAGCTTAGTAATACTTACTACCTCTTGTTTTTAAATAACAACTGAAAATAAATGTTACTTAATATTATATTTAATTCGCATTATATTGTAGATAAGCCATGGTTTCACAGCCCTATATCTGAAGAAGATAAAGTTTTTGTTTTTGCTGATATTTTGCAAGAACCATTGCAGACATATTAGGTTTTACCTCGAAATCGGATATGTCTATTACATTCAAGCTGACTCAATTTAAAATATATTATATGTGTATTTATTTTACTTTCTACTTAAAAACATCCAGCAAGACAAAAAGTAAAATTAGCTGCGCAACTATTTTCGAATACAACAGCTAATGCAATTAGAAGGTGTGAGAGTGTGGAAATGCAGATGTATAACCCAACTGCAAACTTCGGTCAACAGATAAATGAATGGTTCGACATTATGAACTCAAAAATAAGCGATTTTAATTACCCTGGTAAGGTAAGTTTTACAGGCATAATTTAATTCAGTTTATTTATTTATTTACGACCACTATAGCAACCATACGGGCTTGCACTGGAAAGCCAAGACGAAGTTTTATTAAAAATTATAAAACTTATGTCCTCGCCTATTTTTTATGGGCGAAAATCTTTACAACCATTTCAAAAGGTTATATTAATTACCACTTCTGCATTAATGCATCTTAAGAAATATGTGGACAAGTTTGATATGACATACCTGGTTGCAAATAGGCTTAATCAGGATGTATTGGAGCACTTCTTTGGTGCAATGAGGCATCGATGTTGCGTATATTTCGGAAAAATGTGTAACGTAAGAACAGGAAGTCATTGAAGATTCTTGTGTAGACGCGAATGACGATGAGCTTGGTGACGTACATGACACGAATTCGATGACATTGGTATTCTTTAAGAGGATGCACTGGAATATGTAAATACAAGTGTCATACATATTCGTTTTCATGGGTCGACCAAATATTCAAGTGCTCATTGAAGAAGCCAAAAGAAAGTTTTTTGGCAGATATAAGAAGATTGGAGGAAATTTTTAACCAAGTTAATGGAACAGAAATTTCTCATTGTGAGAATTCGCAGCAGCAACTTTTTGACCGCAGCAAGCACGTCCCTTTAGAGCAAAAAATAAAAAAAAATTCTTTTTCAAATGCCGTATACATTTTCGTGTAAGAAATTTAAATAGAAGGCTTAAGGTGCAAAACTCAAAGCAACGTCTTATGGGTTTCAAAAAAATGCTTAAGATAAATATTTTAAATTGTCAATATAATTATCTTTTGACTTCCCACTTTGTTTCCTTAGTTATTCCTAATACATAAACATATTTCATTAATTAGACACTTATTAGTTATTAATTTTTTATTATTTTATTGAACACAATTCTATTTTACACATTGTTTTTTTAATTATTTCTAATACATAAGCCTATTTCATTATTTAGATACTTATTACATATTATTTTTTTATTATTTTGTACAACAAAATTCTCTTTTTACTTCTCACATTGCTTTATTAATTTTTTATTTCCAAAAAAATCTTTTAAATTAATTTTATCATAGTTAATTGTTACACATATTCGTGCAATTATCTCAAAGGTATTGAAATGTACTCATGCTTTCTTTGTATAATATATTATAATATTTAAAATTACCAATGTATTATGCTGTTATAAATATACTAAAAAAAGTTAGCATTAAGTTGAAAATACAACTTACCTTAATTTCTTAGCAACACTAAAAATCAATCAAGAAAATATTTTAATTATATATATCGTTTAAAATTTTTCAATTTTAATATTACTTGAAAATGTAGGAAGCTTTAACCCTTAACTACAGACCACCGATAATTTTTACCGGTTATATAAAACATAGAAAATTTTTGTAAAACAATTGAAAAATATTTTTAGTATATATCTGTTATATTATATTTCTTGTATATCACGATCTAGAAAAAGTTGTAAAACTTTTTACGTTAATAAAATCGCACGAGTTTTTTAACGCAAAGTATATTCAGTTACCTTTTTTAGTAATTTTTTGAAGGTTGTAAAAAAACGACGATAAAAATATTTAAACAAAACACAAATTCGTTTTATTATAGAAACTTAAAATACAATATATAAAAATAAAAAAGATAAATTTGATTAAAAATTTTGATCGAAAACTCCTAACAAATTATTTCTGTACATTGCAAACGTACATACGTGTGTTTTCCTTTCTTTGCTAGCCTTGCAGTGCGTGGATTACTAGTGTCCTCATCTTCTGGCTCTATTCGTGGTATTCCACGTAGTCAGATTCTGATTCTAAATCACTAATATCAGAATGAATTTCTTCCAACCATCTTTCCACAAATTCTTCAACATATTTTTGGTCCATTTTAACCCTCTTTGAACGACCCGAACTACTTCTTCCATCCATTATTATATCTTCTTCATCTATCTTCTCTTCTTATATATATATATATATATATATATATAAATAAGTTGCATGGTGTTAGTAATTGATGTTCTCCGGAATGCGTGAACCGATTTCTGCAAAGTTTATATGGAAGGTGACGTCAATACCAAGGTTTTTATGTATATACGGTTTATGTATGTGCATTGGTTTATGAGTTATATGCATTTTAGTGAAAAATATTTCTATACATTATGTACAGCAATGATCTTTCTTATATGTTATTTTAACGAATATTTCACACATTAAATCAAACAGCTTATATATACATGTAATGCTGATTCAACCTGTTAAATCAAATAGCTTATATATATATATATATATATATATATATATATATATATGTAATGCAGAATCCAAGCTGTTAAATCAAACAGCTTATATATAAATGTAATGCTGATTCAACCTGTTAAATCAAACAACTTATATATACATGTAATGCTGATTCAACCTGTTAAATCAAACAGCTTATATATACATGTAATGCTGATCCAACCTGTTAAATGGCAAGCTCTGTAAATGCGTACTTCACTGTAATAAAACATTGCACTAATGTTACGCGACAGTGATGGACTGAATGTATGTTGAATGAGAATGGGGCACAAAAGAGCTTTTTGGTACTTATTTCTCTTTTGATACGTTTAGCATATACATACATATGTATGTATAAAGACTTGGCAAATGTATATTATATGTTTAGCTTTCTAAATACATGTATTATTTTCAATGAACCATTGAATGTTTGTGTATGGTTCTTCGTTGCAGAGTTCTATTAGTATTCAACATCCGTTTTTACATAAATTTTATTAAAATGTATATTTTTAATCATAGAAACTTGAATATTTAAACTTCAATAATATGTATGTATATACATACTTAAATATTTATTCATTCCATTTGTAAACTTTTATTGATACACAATTCATTATTTTCTTAAATAAATTTTGAATTAAAAATCGTATTTAATTATTCCAATTATAAGAAATATATACATTTGTGTCATATTAGAATATATTTCATATATGTACAATATGGAATTAAATCTGTCCAATTTATTAAATATGTGGCAAGGATTGACTCACTGTCCGATTAGTTGTATAAGGCAATGTTTCTGCTGTCTATAGTACCTTTTATTTAATATGCGCACTGTTTCAACACCAACGCAAAATATAAACATGTTGAAGTGCGATCAATGTTGCATGTATGTATAATAATTGTGTTGTGTATACATAATTATTTGTTGTATGCAAAGCGAATTCATTACAACAAAGCATCTTTTTTGAGAATCACAATGTCAAAAACAAGGCGAATTAATTAATTCGCCTTTCTCAAATAAAATAAAATTATTTGTAAACAAAATTAATTTTATTCATTGTTGCATTGTAAAATATCAAAGTGGTGACGTGGGTATTAATTGTAGTAAAATTTATGAAATAAAATAAAACAAAATTTATATTTTAGGAGAAACAGACGTGTTGTGGGTGTCCAAGAATCTCAGAAACTCTACAGGTTCCCAAGAATCGGAAAAGGTATGTGATAGATATTTTGAATTGATTCAGGACAAGCATTGTTTGCACTCATAATTTTTCCTGCAGAAGTACATACCTTTGTGGCATTTTCAGTAGTAAATTATCATATTAGTTTACATATAATTATGGATCAATAGGGGTTTGCATCAGTGAAATAATGTAAGACGATGGAAGTCAAATGTTCAAATGAATATATTAAATCGAATTAAGATTCTCAGAAAGACATGATGATAAATATTCCAAGGCACAAAGGAAAGTAAACATCAGTTTTATTCAACTAACATAGCAGAGCATAGAATATAGTTTGGGAAGAGAGCAGAAGTGGAATGTGTTTAATGATTTCAGGTAATATTTTTGTTCTGTTTATAACTCTTCACCTTTATTAAAGCAATTTATTTTTTATTTTCTTTACTTTGTCCGCAAACAAGGCAGTTCGTAAAAGTGCACCAGCTACCGGCGGTGGTACGAAAGCACATCGTTTTCGTCCTGGTAGAGTAGTTTTGAATGAAATTCGTCGTTATCAAAATAGTACTGATTTGTTGATTTGCAAATTGCTGGTGAAATTGTTGAAGATTTCAGCATCATCTATATACTCTTGGCCAGACGAATTTGTGGCGAATGAGCTTGAATATTGGCTGACGACAATAATAACCCCTACTACCATCGTACAAGATGTTATAACCATTTTTAAAAACAATCGGACCACAAAACTTTTTATAACAAAATATTATATCTGTTTATTCTTACAAATATTAAATAAATAAAAATATTGTTGAAGTGATTGCTCAAATATTTGTATATATTGTATGTAACTTATTTTGCAATGATATCACATCGCCAATCGTCCGTTTGTATAGAATTTTGGGAATGGTATTTGGTTTCAGATACCGATAAAAGGACCATTTAAAATAAAAAAATACTCATATAACTTTATTTTGAAATCAATTTATAAAAATTTCAACTTTTTATTTAAAAATTTCAAACAACCAAAACATAGTAAACAGAAAACAAAAATGCGGCGAATTTAAGAAATTTTGACAATCAGTTCTCTATCACCTGTGCTGATACATATACCTGTTTATTGTACCATGGTTGCTGGCTTATGTGAAAAAAAGATGACATATTTTTTAGGGTTCTAAAAGTGTAGCAACATTTTTTACATATAAAGATAACTTACGTTACATTTAACATACATTTAAAATTTCTACTTTCGCTTATTCCAAGCTTTATTCAACTAACATATCGAAGTGTCTCAATTTTTACGAATAATTAAAATTTCAATTACTTCATATTTAATTGCTGCAGCCACATTTTTTAATACAAAATGGTACGTACGCGCAGTGATTTGGGGCGTCAATCACGTAATGCTAGAAATGTTTCCGCATCTAGAGCATCTCAAAGTGACGAACAGCGTTCAAATAATACTTTGGCTGCTCGAAATGCTATGGCACGTAGTAGGGCTCGGCGGAATTCAGTTCCACGTCCGTATGTGCGACGTACTTTGGAGCGTGCTGCATTTAATTATGATGCAAACTTTGATTATGCTTAATATGGCAAGTTTCAATTGGTCCAATGACTACTGTTTGCAGTCATTGCAAGGCATTTAAATTTAAACATGAAGTATCTGGATTGTGTGGTTCAAATGGACAAGTTAAATTACCAGAATTGAATCCACCACCGGAGCCCTTGCATAGTTTGATTACTGGTGGCACACCAATTTCAAAGCATTTTCTGGCAAACATACAAGCATATAACTCCGGATTTCAAATGACTTCATTTGGAGCGACAAATATTATTCGGGACAATTTCATGCCAACATTCAAGGTATTTTTGTTTGTCTTGATGTTTATTTAGGTGATCGTGATACGTACTATTGTGAAAATTTTAATCTTCAATAGATTCAAGGTCAAGTTTACCATCGACTTGGTTCTTTGTTACCCTTTCCTGATCAAAGCTATAAATTTTTGCAAATATACTTTGTGGGTAGCTCAAATGCGGAAACCGATTGTCGTTGTCATGTTTCATCAAATTTGCGGAGGGATATTATCGAGCGTTTGCAAAATATGTTACATGCTGAAAATGAGTTAGTGCGACTTTTTCAAACTGCTCTCGATCAAATGCCATCTGATGAATATGCAATTGTGATTCGAGCTGATAAAACGCCTCATGGGCAACATATTAGACGGTTTAATGCGCCCACAATGGATGATGTCGCTATTGTTATCGTAGGCGATGAATTCAATTCCCGTGACATTGTGCTGCGGCGTAGAAATATGCAACTGCAACGAGTATCTGAAACTCATCGCTCCTATGATGGATTACAGTATCCATTGTTGTTTTGTCGAGGAGAAGACGGTTATCATTTAAACATCAAAATGAACAATAAATTTTATTAAATTTTTATCTGTTTTCGAATAATTTTTCATGCTAGGAGCGGAATCAAATAAAAAAGTTAGCGCAATGAATTTTTATTCATATCGTCTTATGGTCCGTCAAAATGATATTAACTATATTTTACATTGTCATAAACTTTTCCATCAATTTGTTGTTGATATGTACGCCAAAATTGAAAGTGAACGACTAAATTTCATACGATTTAACCAGAAAAAATTACGTTCGGAGGAATACATCCATTTGCGTGTTGCTATAAATAATGATGGTAATATTAATGATCTTGGGAAAATTACCATTTTGCCTTCAACGTACACAGACAGCCCACGTCATATGCATGAGTACACGCAGGATGCAATGACTTATGTGCGTCATTACGGTCGACCAGATTTATTTATAACATTTACGTGTAATCCGCATTGGAGTGACATTAAAGATAATTTGTTCGCTGGCCAAAGACCTACCGACCGCCATGATATCACTGCCCGTGTTTTTAAGCAGAAGTTGAAAGCGCTTATAGATTTTAGCGTGAAATCTAAAGTGTTTGGTGAAGTTAAGTGCTGGATGTACTCTGTGGAGTGGCAAAAGCGTGGTTTGCCACACGCACACATTTTAATATGGTTGGTGAATAAAATTACATCGCATGAAATTGACAACGTTATATGTGCTGAAATTCCAGATCAAATACGTGATCCTGAATTATATGATGTTGTTGTGCAAAATATGATACACGGTCCATGTGGAACATTCAACATTAACTCTCCATGTATAGTTGATGGCAAATGTAGTAAACGTTATCCAAGAACTTTGATTTCCGATACAATCACTGGAAATGATGGTTACCCATTATATCGTCGGCGATCAACTCATAATAATGGTGTATCAGTTACCATAAGAGTACAAAATCAAAACGTTGAGGTCGATAATCGTTGGATTGTGCCGTATTCGCCTTTATTATCGAAGGTATTTAAAGCTCACATTAACGTTGAATATTGCAATTCTGTCAAGTCCATTAAATACATTTACATATGAAAATATGTAAATAAAGGTAGTGATATATCCGTATATGGAGCTACTGTTCCAAATAGAAACGACGAAGTACATCAGTATGAAATGGGGTGTTACATTAGCAGTAATGAAGCGATTTGATGTATTTTTTCATTTAAAATTCACTAGATATATCCAGCTGTTGTTCATTTAGCCCTTCATCTTGAAAATGGCCAACGTGTGTATTTCACTACCGGAAATGCTGTACAGAGAGCTCTACCGCCACCCCATACTACTCTAAATGCATTTTTTAAATTGTGCGAAGTTGATGCTTTTGCCAGAACATTATTGTATGCAGAAGTCCCAACGTATTTTACATGGAGTGCATCAAAAAAGGAGTTCGAACGGCGCAAGCAAGGAAATCGTGTTGATGGACATCCAAATTTATATTCAAGTGATACTTTGGGACATATTTATACTGTTCACCCAAATTATGCTGAGTGCTTTTATTTACGTTTACTTTTAATAAACGTTCGTGGGCCAACATCATTTCAACAGTTAAAGACAGTCAATGAAGTTTTGTGTACGATATATCGACAAGCTTGTCAACAGCACAATTTTTTGGAAAAAGATATTCTTTGGGAACAAACACTTGCAGATGCAACAGTTGTAGCTCATCCTAATCAAATTCGAGCTTTGTTTGCAATTATTTTGTCTACCTGTGCTCCATCGAATTCATCGGAATCGTGGACAAAATTTCAAGACTGTCTATCGGAAGATATTCTGTTTCGAGTGCGTCAAGAAAATCGTAATCCTGCAATGGACTTCACGCCGGAAATTTACAACGAAGCATTGATTCGTATTGATGATTTTTGTTTGTCAATTACTAATAAGGCATTAGTACAATTGGGAATTCCATCACCTAATCGTGCAATACATGACATTTCTGAGTTTGAACTGCAACGTGAAATGCTTTTGTTCACGCAAATCTATGTACATTCAATGCAGAGCAAAAAAAAGGCGTACGATGCCATTATGCAAGCTGTCAATAGTGAAGCTGGTGGATTTTATTTTCTGGATGCACCAGGAGGCATCGGAAAAACGTTCTTAATTTCATTGTTGGTGGCAACGATACGTTCCCAGAATAAAATTGCATTGGCATTGGCGTCTTCTGGCATTGCAGCCACTTTTTTAGATGGTGGACGGACAGCACATTCTGCTTTGAAATTGCCATTGAATTACAAAGTTAATGAAACTCCGACATGTAACGAAAAAAAAATCTGGAACAGCAAAATTATTGAAACGTTGTGGTATCATCATTTGGGATGAATGCACTATGGCGAACAAGAAATCTGTTGAAGCTTTGGAAAGAACAATGAAAGATCTCTGAGATAATTCTGAGTTATTTGGTGGTGCGTTAATTTTATTGTCAGGCGATTTTAGGCAGACATTGCCCGTCATTCCTAGATCGACAGCTGCCGGCAAAGAACAAAGATGTTACTGAATTGAACTTGGCTATACAATCCAAAATTCCTAGCGAAGTGGTGTTGTATCAATGAAGAAGATGTTGTGAATTATCCAACAGAATTTTTGAATTCGTTGGACTTACCAGGATTCCCTCCGCATAGTTTCCAATTGAAAGTTGGAGCTACTATTATTATGCTTCGCAATATCAATCAACCTCATTTGTGTAATGGTACAAGACTTGCTATTAAAAAATTGATGACTTACGTAATTGAAGCTACTATTTTAACTGGAAACTTCAAAGGCGAAGATGTACTTATTCCACGCATCCCAATGATTCCATCTGACATACCATTTGAATTTAAACGACTTCAGTTTCCTGTTCGCCTTGCTTTTGCGATTACCATTAATAAGGCGCAAGGCCAATCCTTAGAAATTTGTGGAGTGAATTTAGAGTATCCAGTTTTCTCACATGGACAGTTGTATGTAGCGTGTTCACGAGTTGGAAAACCATCGGTTTTGTATATTTACACCGAAAACGGAAACACGATAAATGTTGTTTACCATAATGCATTACGGTAAAGCAAATTTATCACTGATTTAAATTCGAATTATTTCTTTATTTTCTCTTTTTGCACTACGAAGTGTGCAGGGGTTTGCTAGTTCTATATAATAAAAAGACAGAGTAATGGTATAAATAATGTTAACTGTTATTCAGTTTAATTACAACACAAATTAAAAATATACTTACGGTAAGACAGACGACCGGTAATTTTTACCGGTTACAAAATTTAAATAGTTGTAAGTTAAACAAATCGCACTGCACATAACTGGCACCTTAGCAAACAAAGTTACACTGAACATTGAAAACGTACATAAACGTATAAATGCGTAACTAACAGGGATCCCTCGAAATTGAAAAATTGTAACTGCTTACCGGTAAAAAATACCGGTCATCTGCAGTTAAGGGTTAATAACTAGGATTTTTCGTTACAAATACATACAAATATGCAGTTAATGTGGTCACGTAGGTATAAATTTACTGATGCATTTTACACCAAAACATATTATAACCTAATATATTGTCTTCATTATATTACACGCTTATCGATTTGTATCATAATCAGAATAAAAAACTAGCGACTTTATACATTTTGTACATTTATTTTATTAGCCAAATACCCACTTAACCTACACTGTATAGAAATATGTATGTATTTTATGATGACTGTTGCAATAAGCTAAAGTTACTAATTATTTAATAAATAAGCAAATGACAATTAATAGAATTTATAGACAATGCCAAGTTTATTCTACAATATACTTACGTATGTAGTTATATTTTGCTTACAAATATTGTTTTTCCAATTCCTTGTCGAATGTCCAGACCTATAATTTTGTGCCACAAGTTATAAGCAAACATTAGAAACCCTATCAAAATCTACAGAAAAAACACAATATATTTTATACATGTTTGTGTACCTATAATGCATACTTACATCTGGATGAGCTTAATATTGTGACTCATACACATTGTTCATGGTTAAAAATTAAACCAAATAATATTTGATTATTAAATGAACATAAAATATTTTTTAATTTTCAAACAATTATATATTATTATGCAATTTCTTTATATTTAAGTGAAGTCAATAATTTTTATAAGAAATGGGGTATAAGAATTAATCCAGGTAAAAATAAAGTTATTTGTGTGAGGGATGCTTTCTTTTGTTTTTAATTTAAGGGCCATTATTACAACTTGACGACAAAATGGGTGGTAGTATATGTCAACGTTAGCATATCAAGTCGATAAAGTGGAAAGTTGTAATAATGAAAATGTGTTTATCTGACCGATAAAATCTCACTTTTAGATAACACCAAGTTGTAATAATGGCCCTAAGATATTTGGGAGTAAATTTTAACAATCTCTTGAAATGTTTTCATCATGCTAGAACAGTCCTTATTACACAAAATTCACATAATATTACACATATTCACATAAATTTATAAGATTGTCACTGTATAACATTATTATCATTATTTCAAAACATTATAGATTTAAGTGATTTTATTTTTATTGAACATTTTTATTTTACTATATTAATATTTATATAGGCTAATTGTTCTAACTTAGTTAAAATCTCAGAAAGACATGATGATAAATATTCCTAGGCACAAAGGAAGTCAACATCAGTTTTATTCAACTTACACAGCAGAGCAGAACAGCTGTTTTCGAAAGTCGCTACACTTTCATCTTCAGTGCTCAGGTGTATATTGTGTTTATCACCACTGTTTAGGTGGCTTAGTTGAATGTGATAACAGTTTTCTATTTACACAAATTTTATTGTGAAAAACAATCCAAGAACTGTTTCAACCTGATGTTAACACTTGTGTGTTATGATACCTGTGTTACCATTTGATTATTTTCTTCATGTCCCATTTTTTTGAATTTTTTGTTCCATTATACATTAAGTCAAACTTTTATGGTTTGAATTTTATACTTAAGTATATGTGAACGTCATAACACACAAGTGTTAACATCAGGTTGATACAGTTCTCTGATTGTTTTTCACAATAAAATTTGTGTAAATAGAAAACTGTTATCACATTCAACTAAGCCACCTAAACAGTGGTGATAAACACAATATACACATGAGCACTGAAGATGAAAGTGTAGCGACTTTCGAAAACAGCTGTTCTGCTCTGCTGTGTAAGTTGAATAAAACTGATGTTAATTTCCTTTGTGCCTAGGAATATTTATCATCATGTCTTTCTGAGATTTTAACTAAGTTAGAACAATTAGCCTATATAAATATTAATATAGATTTAAGTTTCCTTTATAATGTTTTTGGAAGCCTCAAATAAACTTGACTTGTCATTTTTTTGACAATTGTGTTTGAAGGATTGGTTTTTTTGAATTAAGGCGAATTTCATGTTGTTTTTGTTATAGTTGCATTGTTGTAGCGATAAGGTGACCTATATTAATTCGCCTTACACAAAATAAACAAACCATTAAAAAAATATTTCAAGCAACCCAAAATTTGCCACACAAGGAATTCTTTTCCTATCTTCAAATCTACCAAAACGCTTTATAAAATTTATCAAAAGGATATTTTGCTTACTAAATATTGAAATATAAAAATTAATTTCGTTATTAACAAGACTATTGATCCAATTGCACTACTAACTAAATATTAATAATATTAATCATACAAGATTAAAACACAGCTCTAGAAATTATTGTGGAACGTATGGATTAGCAACCTTTTCATAGGGAAATATACGTCATCTATCATTCTCGAACGAAAAGATTTTTATAAAATCGCAAAAATTGTTTTTTGTACAAGAGCATGATTATATTGATTTCGTTGTCGTAAACCCCTTTTTTAAATGTTCAAAAATCCATTTAAAGTTTATGTATGAGTTTGAAATAGGAACTTTTTTTTACTTTTAAGAAAGCAAAAGCAACAAATTAAACGTATGTGTCTATGCTAATGCTCTGTGGCAATTTCGCAAGAGCAAAATATGCTTTAAATGTTGGGAACTCAGTTTATTCCTTTGATTTGAATTTCAAATCCGAAAAAATGTTTCGCACATATAAGTTGAAGAAAATAGAGACATTATCTTCAAAGCATTATTTTTTAACTCTGAATATGTATGTTAATTTATCCAAGTTCTCCCAAAATGACAGCATATCATTGAGCGGTTGCTCTATTATTTAGCTTCGCAAAATAATCAATAAATGGTTCAAAGACATCAAAATCCTTAAACCTGTCTTGGAAGTTGAAAAAAAGGGTTTCAAATATATTAATATACTCTTCTGTACAAATATTGTTGTGTTCCCTTAAAATAAAATGTGTTTTCGAAAAGTTCGTGTAGTCGCCCATTTTAATATCTGCCAACAATAAATATAATTCTGTTCTGAAATGTAAAAGGAGATTAATTGAAATTTATTGGATTTTTTACCAAGAAAATGTATACACACCACAAATTTACTGCCGGCCAATTGAATAGGTTCACTAATTTTTACACTTTATATCTCGCTTCCAAATTGTATCGTCTATTTGAAGTTATATCGAATAAAGGTGGATGTACTCATTATTAAATCATTACCAAAACATTATAATATCTTGAAAAATCAAAAAATTAATACAAAAATCCTCTTTTTCTGAGTATTAAAATTGCAGATGGTGAACCAGTTCAAGTGGCACAATATATTATGTTTATTAGTTCTGCAAAAAAATATTATTAAAATTCAGTTATTAATAATAGAAAAAATTTCTTTCATACTAATGACACACAATCCAATACTTTACCGTTTCAAAATAAAATGTAATTAAATTAATTTGAATGCATTGAATACAGAGAACCTATTCAAGTGGTCGGCAGTGTACATATATGAAATTTCAAAACAAAATATGACAATATTACGTTAAAAAACTTGAAGCAGCTGAACTAGTGGTGTTACCTGATTATTGTACCATTAGCAGGCCTGCCATATTTGCCAATTTGTCGGAATTTTGCAGATTTTTTCTCTTAAAACTATCAAAGTGCTGGTTAGACGATTTTTCTTTCAAATATGCTAATATTTCGATAAACTCCAAAACCATGGTAACTTTGGTTAATTTAGTCTAATTTATAACTATCGGCAACATTTTATATTAAAAAGAGACAACTATAAATAAATCCGCGCTTACACTAAACAAATAAGGTAAGATATATGTATTTAAAATTACATTCAGTTTATGTATGTGTGTGTTGTCTTAGTACATTTTTATTTGCAAGATATGCAAGTATGAAGAATGAAAGAACGAAAGCAAAATAAAACAAACGGGTTTTTCACTAAAGCTACTTACAAGAAAAAGTAATTTTTAAAAACTGAAACAATTCAATTGAACTAAAATATAATAATCAAAGTTTTTCTTGTGAAAATGGATAGATTTTTACAAAAGAGTGAAGGTAAGCCAAATTAAAATTCACGATGAATGAAATTAATTTAAGTTAAAATATTTGATAGATTGTAAAGTAAATGAACATAGTGCCAGTACATCAGGTAGCCAATCTATTGTAAGTACTTTTGAAATAGAAACACAAATGACGTACAAACATATTAATAACATAAAATCTTTTGAATGTCCTTAGGAGATGAAAAAGAAAAAGCGCCAGTCAAAAGCTGAATGGATTGATGCTGACATCAAATGCTGGGCTGAAAAAAGAAGCAATCTTTTTTTTGCAAATTGTGCAATGTTCAGCTTAAAGCTTTTATTGTTGAACACAACCTTCCATTTACGGTTTCGGACCATTTAGCTAAAGTGTGTCAACGTTCTTTTTCTGACTCATGCGCCAATAATATGATGATGGGACGAACAAAGGCAAATGCCTTTATAAAAAACGTTGTTGGAAAAAACAGTTTTTAAATGTCTGTGAGCTATTGAAAAATAACAAGTTCTCCCTGTGCGTAGATGAGTCAACTAACCTATCCAACAGCAAGTCATTGTGTTTGGTTGCGATAATATGCATTAATTTTAAAATACAGGACTATTTTTTCGGATTATTAAAAGTTTACCAATGCGACGCCAAAGGTTTGTATTGTAAAATTTAAAATTTATTGACATTTCTCTACAAATTGTGTTTTGTTCTAGTGAAATAACAAATTGTATTATTACAGGGTTGGCAAGATATTTTATGCATGTACCTTTTAACAAGGTGACATTTCTTTTGCAGAAAAGAAAACACCATTAGTAATTCTAGGCGATTTCTTTCCAAATTCTTCTGGTAACACTATTAATAAACAAAAGTCAATTACTTTTCAGGGCACCATCAACACTGTCGATTTGTATGGGGCATAAAGTGCAATGCCTTTCACAATTATTGAGGGAGACATTTTTTGAATCAAATGCACTAAATTTTAATGGAGCAAAACATTTTTAAGAAGCGAACACGAAATTACTCTTTTTACATGGAAATGTAGTATATTTTTGTAGAAAAGAAAACACCATTAAAATAAATATACCTTCAGGTACAAAATACACATAATATGTAATATATGTATATGTTATTATACATAATTTTATATTAGCCACAATTTGTTTTCAAAACGTTTGTTTTTAAGTTTTTTAATGTCATTCGTATTTGGAATAGCTTCGCTATTCATCTTCAGGGGAACACTATTGGGTACAAAACAATATATGATAAACATTAAAATTAATTTTTGATTATATCTAATAAAATCACAATTACATACATTTAAATTAAAAATTAAATAAAAATAAATTAAGTTGACATATTTTCAATATGTCGATCGTCTGTAGGCCTTAGCTGCGAAAACTGATTTTTTATGTTGTTTATCACACTTCTGTAAATTTAGGCGCATTTTTCTGTGTCATATTTAGATGCAATTGTTAGTAGACACCAAAATATGATGACGGTTAACTGGTATCAAAAACCCACTGCATGAGTTCGTCTGACTAATTTTCATTCAAAACCTCCGAGAATAATTATAATACTTACAGCAAATAATTTCATCAGACGAGTACTCACTATTAGTGACGATAGGTATAAAAGAAATCTTAGACATGAACAATTTTCCGAAAATAATTATAAACAATTTAATATTTAAAAAAAGGGACACAATGGTAAGAAGAGGGACTAACATATATAAATGGTTTTTCAGAGAGGTTGAAAAACTCAGATCATGACATCGAAAAATTTAAACTTGCATTTAAAACAAATAATACAATGCAGAGTCTATATAGCAATACAAAGACAAAATTAAAGAAAGAAGAAAAATGCAATGTTATATATAGCATTAATTGCAACGGTGAAGGCTCAGGCACATACAAAAAAGATAAGTAGGAACAACTAAAAATAGACTAAAGACCAGACTAACATCTCATAAATCAGACATAAGAATGAAAAACAAACCCATGCAGCAGAAAACTGCACTTGCGGCCCACTGTGCAAAGGAAAATCATGTGCCAAATTTTGATAATGTAAAAATATTACAAAAAGAAAATCATTATTCCAGGAGATTTACTTTAGAGATGTTACACATAATTGACGTTCCTGCAGAGAAAAGACTTAACTACAAACAAGACATAGAAAAATGCGCTTAAATTTACAGAAGTGTGATAAACAAACATAAGAAACCACATAAGCAAATCAGATTTCGCAGCTAAGGACTACAGACGATCGACATATTGAAAATATGTCAACTTATTCTATTTTTTATTTAATTTTTAATTTAAACGTATGTAATTGTGATTTTATTAGATATAATCAAAAATTAATTTTAGTGATTATCATATATTGTTTTTACAGTGTTCCCCTGAAGATGAATAGCGAAGCTATTCGAAATATTGGGAAGATAAGATTAAATAATCAAAAAATATTTAATGTTTATTGACTTTTTCAAAACATGACCTCTAGCCGAACGATAGAATTACGAATATTATTATAACACAACAGGTCAACGATTCAACTAAACATATATAATCATATAAGCATTTGTTTGTACTGAATTGTTCTGTTTTGATATATTTTGTTAATAATAAAATATTTTATTGAACTTAAAATTGATATATTTAATATGCCGATTTTTTGTAAACTAAAATGCCGATAGTGCTGATTTTATTTCGAATATGCTGATTTTTTTAAGAAATTATCTGGCAGCCCTGACAATGAGTGATGTTTGTATTGGTGAGAAACTGAGAGTAATTTATACGTACATGAAAAGCAAGAATGATAGAAAACAGATTACGACATCACGCACACAAAGTTTTATTCTTCTGCGGAGGTAGATGAAGTAAGAAACATGGGAAGGTTACAAATATGTATATTTTATATTTTTAAGGTTTCCGGCTAAAATATTCTAAAATTTATGTCTCCCGGAATTAATAATATGCAAAATCGT
The DNA here is from genome assembly GCA_963675445.1 of Linnaemya vulpina. Taxonomy (NCBI): domain Eukaryota; kingdom Metazoa; phylum Arthropoda; class Insecta; order Diptera; family Tachinidae; genus Linnaemya; species Linnaemya vulpina. The sequence goes on from OY776278.1 coordinate 49,061,528, forward strand.
TTTATTGCAGCTGCATTCAAAAATAATGTTTTAAACATCAAAGGTAACAAAATTACAACAGAGAACGAAATACTGTACTTTTTTAGCCTTTGTGTACACAAGTTTACATCAACGACATCGAAAAAAAAAAGACTTTGAAAAATGTATACATGCCACACTTTATACTCAGATACATCTTGAGAGGACTGTGCATTGAAGCCATTGAAAACATTGAATTCACTTTATGTCCGTATACACATTTGAGGTGATTGTTTTTCTACATAAAATTAATGGATTTGTGCGCAGCAGAGAATATTACTTTTTGCGTCTTCAAAAAATTAGTGTGTGTGTGCGCAGTAGAGAAAAATAACCCCCCACCCTTCGTTTGCTTGTTTGCAAAAGCACAATGTCGGAATTTGAGCTAACCATAAGGTAACTTATGGTTGATTGTGAGTCAACTTACAAAATCTCATCAGGGCATTTACACGAGGTGTACACAACGAAAGAAAGGCAATGTCTATAAAGTATTGAGGATCTACATTGTACAGCAGGTATGTACATTAAATTTTCGTGTACAGTATTTCGTTCTCTGAATTACAATGACGAAAATGTCCTATATTGCATATTATTGCAGGTAGTTTGTTAAAGGGTTTATCATATTAATTATATTATTGTATGTATCATAATTTCTTCTGATTACCGCATCCCAGTGTCCTTTAGATTTCTTACAACACAAAAGGCATTGAGGATTGCCAAATGCATAATATATATGTATATCACGAAAAATTCTCATAATGGTACCACCATCCTTTTTACATACTATTTTGCACCCTTTGCCGTTTGAAAGAAACTTAATTAAAAGAGCATAACAAAGTGGTGGGCGTTAACAATAAGCAATTGCTCTATGAAATTACCCCGTAGGAATTTGAGCTAACCACTAGCTAACTTATGGTTGATCATAAAAGAGCTAGGGGTGACTCGCGACTAACTCCTTTTCTATACTGTTAATAAATAAAAAGTTATTTTTTTTTAATATTTTATCTATTGAATTTTATTTAAAAGAATATTATTATTTAAAAATAAATACTAATAAAATTAAAAATGTCGCTTTTTTATTTTTTATTTGCATTTCTTTTATTGCATTTCTTAATTCTTTTTCTAGGTCGTCTTCACCATTAATACGAATTGCATCTAGTTAATGATAAGAAATTAGTTAGAATTTAAAATAATTCGTTAAGTCACCTTTTAAAGGACCAATAATCCTTTTAAACTTTTTAACTGGCACCTTGCCATGCACTCCGTCAATGTTACATCTCACAATTAGATCCAATTAAAGAACTTTAGTCAGAGTTTTCCGTAGTGTTTCACCTTTAATTAATGATCACATACAACAAACCTGAAATTATTTGTTAGATTATCAGGGGTGTCATAGAATCCAAGTCGGTTTTGCAAAACAATATTGGTTTCATTTGGTGTCAGGAAACCAAGTCAGTTTTGTTATTTTGGAATGCAAATAAAACCGATGTACGAATCAGCTGTTTTGAATGTTTATGTAAATGTTTACATTTTAGTTTTATTTTATTTTTGTCAAATACAAACTGCGTTTATTAAAAATACTACAAATTTGTAGTTTTATCAATATAAAATATAAAAATTTAGTGTTTAATTAATTAAATTGACGAAATAAAAGAAACTTATAAGTAAATAAATGAAATGGCCGCTGCTGTTCTTGCATTTTTACTATTAGAGGAAGAGCCTTCAGAAAAGGTAAAAAGAACAATATTACGTGACTATAGCAATCCCCTTGAGCCGCCGGAGACAACGTAAGTAGTTCTCTTATACTTTATATACAAACATACTTAAATGTACTTTGCAGATTTGTAGGTGTCTTTACTTTTTGTGTGGTACTCAACACAATTAAAGAACATCTTACCCGTTCTAAGATTCCGCCTTTACTGCAACTTGCAGCTTCTTTGCGGTTTTTAGCAGAAGGGTCGTATCAAAGAGCTGTTGGTAACGACTCTAGCATATGATTGGGTAGAAGTACAGTGTCAACTATTTTAGATGATGTGCTAAATGCTATAGAGCGGTTTATTTATCCGCAATGGGTGCAATTGGAAATGGAAACTACCGAAAAGCACAAATCAAGGGACTGTTTTTACAATAAATACAAAATTCCTTCAATAGTTGGTTGCATAGACGGGACTCGATGTCCCGAGCATTTATTTTATAACCGCAAGGGATATTTTAGTATGAATACCATGATTGTAAGTAATTTATAAGTTACAAACTGAACTTATCAAAGTAATATTGTATTCCTTTTTCTGTGATCATGACATGAAAATACGAGCAGTAGATGCACGGTATCCCGGCTCTAGTCATGATGCGTTTATGTGGAACATTAGTAGAGCCAGACATCATTTTCTTCAGATGTATGAGTCAGGAGAACGATCTTCCATACTATTGGGCGATGGTGGGTATGGTATTGAGCCTTTTTTACTAACGCCGTACAGAGATCCATCCTACAACTCTAAAGAATATAAATTCAACATGTGTCATTCATCGGCTCGTAAGATTGTGGAAAGAACAATAGGCGTACTGAAAAGACGGTTTCGCTGCTTGATGAGTACCTTACATTATCATCCAGAGAAGGTTGTTAAAGTCATCAATACTTGCTGTGCTCTGCACAGTATATGTAGAAACTACAATGACACTGACATAATTTTACCACAAAATGACACTGAAGATGATGTATTATTGCCATCAAACACATCTTTGCAAAGCGAAGGTCAGAGGATTAGAAATGAAATAGCTAATACCTTGTACCAAAATTGAAAAAACAAGTCATATTCAAAAATAAAACAACATTTGTTAAAAAAAAACAAAAGCAAATTAAAAATTCAGTCTTACAATTTTGTAAAAAAAAGGCACGTTTGTAACAAAAAACTTAATAAGTAGGGCACTTTGTTGAAAAATAATTAAAAAATCACAGGTTTTTTTTTGGTATTCAAATTTTTGTATCTCGAGATTATTACTTTCCATCTCTACCATTGTCCTGTCTGTGAGTATGCGATGACGGCTGGTTATTCGCGAGTGTAGTTCCACATCAGCTGCTGGTGGTAAGTACGTACATGACTGGCCAGATTGTTGGCAGCGCTGGCATGCTGGCTTTTGCTCCGGCTAGAGCTCGCCGTCTTGGGGCGTGGTTCTTGCCAACCAATCTGCCTCCATCTCCTCACCACCTAACACCACACCAGCAGGAACAATAATAAAAGAAAATAATAAAAAAAAAAATCATGCCAGCCAATTGGTGTTAAAACATAAGCAAATTTCTACATGATAATTTAAAATAAGGAGCCCGAAAGAGACAAAAAAAACGGCAACTACTAAAGAACACTATTGTCTAATCGTCGACCCAACTCACCCGCTGCTTCGTCCACTCATCACCTCAATTGTTGGCCGTTCTTATGCCAACATCGGCTGCCCACCCCATAAGAAACATCCTTATATATATATCTACACATGTATATATACATATGTATCTATATATATGAGGGAAATTCTTCCATGGTGCCTCATTTGCCGCAAACCCGTTTGTGTCACCCCTACTACGCACTCTCACCTACCTATCACCGTCCTATGACATCACCTTCTAAACCCTTTAAAACTTCATATTAAAAATTACTATACTTTTCATATATTAAAATTAGAGTACATTTTTTATCATATTATTTTAAATCTAACAAGGTTTTTTTCTTCTTATCTTAAACTACTAAAATTTTTAATGTATTTAGTTAAACTTTTATCATCAAACAAAAACTATAAAAATTTACACAATCAATTCCAAAAAAATTATAATATTTTCTTTTCCTGTTCAACAATTTCTTTTGTAATTACTTTCTTTTATTTTCTTTTTCCAGGCAGTACACTCCCATAAAACCTAACCAGACTATCTACGTCGAGCTCTTCCTAACCAAGCCGGATTGCTTTTATTGGATGGCTACCCGATAAAAATCTACTTATTTAAAAATGAAACTTAAAAATTGCATATAAATATATATATGAAAAAAATCAAATACAATAAAAAGGAAATATAACTAATGATAAATATAACAAAAATAATGAAATAACTAAAAATAATAAAAATAAATAAAGTAATCTAACTAAACATGTCTGTCGAGTCAGTAGTGTTTCTTTTGTCCGGGTACCTGACAATATATAATTTTGGTGTTAAACAGTCTTCTGGTACAATAGCGGATGCTGGAGAAGACCCTCCTTCCTTTCCCAGGGTTTGGTACGGTTTTCCCTCTTCTCGACTAATATATGCAGCGGATATATGGTGGTTTCTTTGTGAAGTAGGTATATCAGGTTCACACTGGTTCCTTTTCTTTATATGTATTTTATGTCTGGTTTCTATATTTTGTGGTTTGCACAGTTTTGGTCTGTTTTTCTTTTTTCGGTGTTTATTGGTATTAATTGTTTTTCTTCTTTAAATGTATTACAGGTCTCTAATGTTTTTCTCTCTGAGTATTGAGTTCAAATTGTTTTGTTATGTATTTTTCTGTTTGCACCTTTTTTAATTTTTTCTGTCTGTTCGATTTCAAAAATTTTATGTTTTTTTTCACTAATTTAGAGGGCTTATCTCAAAAATTTCTGTTAATCCACTTTATCAAACTTTTTTTTTTGTAACTATTCCACAAATATTTTTGTTTCTCGACACCGTTTTCTCGCTTTTTCTTTCTTCTTTTTTTTTTTTTTCTTCAAAAACAAAACCTTCCTTTTATATCCCGGGCCAAACAAAAAAAACCCCGTTCAAAACGGATTCCTAAAATTCCTCACATTCCCTAATCCATTTCTTCCCCCCTAAACAAACAGCTGCCATTTTTCCTCATCTTCCAGTAGTGTCCCCGTATTATCAGCTGATCGCCAACAGCTGATGTTAAGAGGTTGCCACTTACTGCACTGCCTTACCATGTTTCATGTAAAACAGGGTGCACACAACAAGATCCAATTGTTTTTTTTATCTAAATTTTTTCCTGCATTATTTTCAAAATTCCATTGTTCATCCGCATAAATTCATTTTTAAATTCCTCCACTGCATTTGTTATAGACTCTTGTCCCTTTTCTAACGCCCTGTAAACCCGTCGTATGCTGCTGGCATTTTCTTTTTCAAGTTTAATAAGTTCGTCCAACTTTTCACTTAGTTCCGCTTTTTTTTTTCACTGTCGTCGTCTAAAAATTTCTTATTCGCTCAGCCGTGGTTTCTGTTTTGAGCCTTTTGGGGGTACTTTCTGACAACAGTGGAGACGGTGGACGTTTTGATGACGTTGACGGCATTTCTTCCTCTTTTCCACCACCGATGCTGTCATTGAAACCAATATCAATGCGCAATGCTGCAAATGCGTATAACTGCTTCGTCGCTGCTCGTTAGTTGATGCTTCGAAAACGGTCCACCACCGGTTGCTCTGGACTCTGCTTTATTTTGGGCGAGTTTTCTTTTAACATCGCTTTTCCATTCAGTCCATGCCTGCAAAGGTTTAAGCAACACAATTTTACAAGAGTAACGTTTGCTACACAGCTTTTACGTACCTTTTTTCAACCATTCACATCTTTTTGCGGTGGACCTGCGCTGTTTAGTGACTCTGTCAATTGTTGCCAAAGATCATCCACAGCCAGCTTACCCCGCCTTGTAAATCCGCGCGCAATATCTGGATATTTTTCCATAAACTCTATAATTATGGAGTTTTGCGTAAAGTTGTTATGCTTTCTCCTGTTGAAAAATAAAAATGTATGAAAAAATTGTCTTTTTTAAATAAATAAATTCAATTAACATACATCCGTACTTAAATTTTTTTTAAATATCCAAAAACAAACAGAATTAAATGAAAATGGCCGTGAACTTTTTTAATTTGTTAACAAAAATAAAAAAACTGACAGCTGTTTGCTTTATTTCCAATAACAAACCGATAACATTGGTTTCTGTGACACCTAAAACCGATAAAAATTCAAGTTCGAACACAAAACCGATAACATTGGATTGAATGACACCAACAAGATTTTTTTGTCCGTTTCAAATCCAATTCCAATAATATCGTTTTCTATTCATTACTCATTTTTATTTTAAATCGAAAAAGACTTACATAAGTTGAACGTCTATCCACTGATGACAAAATGCAACTGACGAAATAACAAGATTTTTTCCCTTCTTATGTTTTGTTTCTGAACGTAAAGTAATTTTTTTATTCTCTTGTGCAAAAGTGTTAAATTTCTCTTGATAGGTATTTAACATGCATAAAAATATATATGTTTCTTGTTTTCTTTTAACATAATGCTACAAAGAGCAACAACAAGTAGCTCACTTCTGCATCAGATTTTAGCTAGTTTATGAGCTAGTCTCAAATGAGTTAGCTAATTATCAACCATATTATGAGCTAGTCTCAAATGAGTTAACTAGTTATCAACCATATTATGATCTAGCTCACAAAATTCTTCAGGGGAGCATCACTGGTATAGATACATAATAAACAAACACAGTGCAAAAAAAAACAGGAAAAACAGTGAACAGTAGATGACAAAGTTTAGAAGTATAAACAAGTGACTATACCAGGACTGTAAAATGTAATTATTATTGTTTGTAAATAATTTCTAATTAATATTAAGTAGTTTATTGTTTTTGTTTCTTATTTTTTGTTTAGAAAAATGACTAAAAGAATTGGTCGAAATATTAAAATAAAAATATATTAAAAGAAAAGTTTTAATTTTATTTTATTATAAAAAAAAGACCTCAAGCCGAAAAACAAACAACGAACGAACAAATATTTTCATCCATCTATAAAAAAATTTTACCTAACAATTCCATAATTTCTATATATTACATTGGCTTACAGCCAAAAAATACCAAGAACGCCACATGCCTAGATAAGTTTATTGGGACCTACTGAACAGGAAAAACGTTGTATTTTTTTTTCTTAAGTACCGTTTTTTAGATAACGGCACTTTTGTGTTTTTCTGTTTATGGTCCCACTCAAACCCTTGTGGAGCCGAACCGAAAAGTCCGATCGAGTTAAAAAAGTAAAACATTCCGAATTTCTATCCGAATACTATAACGTAGAAAAAAAGAAACAAAAAATTTTGAAAAAAACGTAACAAATAGGCAAATTTTGAACTTTGAGGTGCCATAACTCAGCCATTTCTTGTCTCAAAGAAATTTACAGTACATCGACAGAAAAGACATTCAATTAACTTTTCAACGATATGCGATCGGACTTTTCGGTTGGGCTCCACAAGAGTTTGAGTGGGACCATACACCGAAAAACACAAAAGTACCGTTATCTAAAAAACGGCACTTAAGAAAAAAATTACAGCGTTTTTCGTGTTCAGGAGGTCCAAATTAACTTATCTAGGCATAAGGCGTCCTTGGTATTTTTTCAAATTAAAAATTTGTAAAACTGTGTTATCCGTAAAAATTAATAAAAGAAAATTCCTTCGACACGACTGAATTTTAATTTTTATCTCCCACAGTAGTTTTACACATAAGGAGGCGTTTAATTTATACACGTATAAAATCATTTAAGCATTTAAAATTTTAAAATATTTGCTTGGATAAGTCCTTCAATCTGCTATAAGTTTAAAAAAATAAGGAACCTTATTAATTTAAAAAATGTATAACAAAAATTTTTCATATATGTACATACATATGTGAATATTTTAAAAATATGTTTTGAAAAGGTTGAATATTACTTTCTTCTCAACGAAATTGTCAACAGTTTCAAAACTAAAAATTTTTATAACTCATTTAGAGAAAATTAATAAATTTCAATATATGTACATATGTATATCAATAGAAGTTCGTTTGGACATAGTGGAATTTTAGTTTTCAATTTGTTAGTATCTTCAAAAATAAGAAAACATATAATTATATATACATATATATATATATATATATATATATATATATATATATAAATATATATATGTGTGTGTGTGTGTGTGTGTAGCAGACTGGATAGCAAACAGCCCGCTGCGCATAACAGCAAAACAATTTCGTGAGAGTTTTCCGTAGCTTCACCTTGCATTAAGAATCATATACATTGGTTACTACAGCATCCGCTGACCATGTGTAATCTTTGCCGTTTGAAAGACAACCCTACAAGAACAGTGTCCGTCATTTGACCGGTCACATGCCTGCCACTCGTGAAAACATTTCTATCAGCACGTAGAACAAAGTTTCTATCACTTATTAAGGCCAATGTGAGAAAAATGATAGAAACTTTGTGTACGTGTAATTTTGCATCCCTCTCTACTTGTGACTAATATCACCTGTAGACCATATATTCGAACTGCTTGCTCTAATGTTACTATTCTACATAAATTTTTCACTAATGACGGGTATGGTGTCACTGGTGACAGTTATCCCTGATTATTGCCATGTCACTGCTGACGGTCATCCTTAACAGCCCTACAAGAACACTACCGAACATTTGACTAGTCCTTTGTTCGATAGTGGTGACGGCTTAATACATCATTGCCTATACAAAAGTTGCTATCATGTTCTTAAGGGCATTATGAAAAAACTGATGTAAGCAATTGTATACATGTGAGCTTGCATCTCTGCCGTACTTATTAATTCTGCCGACATTAAAAATATAGCTCAACTTCTCACTCTAATACTATTTTGTAATCAGTATACTGAGTACTGATGAATCAAATGAACACTCAATTGACTAGTAAGTACTGATAACTATTAGCAACATACATGATTGATCAGATGATTACCCAAAACTGTTCGATGTTACCATTCATACTGACCGGTTGAATTCTATGCCTATTTCATTGTAATAAATAAATAAAATGCGAATTATTCAGGTATATTGGTGATAAAAGTTGAACTATAACCGTTTTTATATATATTCAAGAGGATAATATGTACCTGGGAATTCTTTATATTAAATATATATTAGTTAATATTTTGTTTTTAAGGAATTTTTGCGACTTCGTCCATACTTTTGTAGTATGTTGCCTCCGTCATACGACATATGTATTGCTCCACCTTTATCGCAACTTTGCACTCCATTATGATTTTTGTTTGTGCTAACATCTCGGGCTTCGAAACAATCTATTAAATATTTTTCTTATAAAAAATCAATGTATAAAGATACAATATTTTTGCATCTACTAATTGTTTAGCGAAAAAAGCGTAACCAACATAAAAAATTTGAAAGAAAGTTTGGGTAAAACTAGTGGTTACGCTCATTTCGTCAAATATTTGATAGATGTGAATTTATTTTTACAGTTGCTTCAATTTCTTCAATCTTGGTAGCAATTTGTTGCTGGTTTGCAACAATGACAGATTGGCCATGGCTCAAAATGCTTTGCTGGTTCATGATGGTGTTTGCTGAAAGAAACAATCCATTTTAAAGTTTTCTTTAATGTATATCTTACATTCTCTTCGATTTTACTCATTCTGGCTAGTAATTCGACCAAGATATTTGTGGTATCGTCTATGAAAAATTAATAATTAGTAATCAATGAATATAAAACATAAAACAGTTAATTACAAATTACCTTTACTTTTACCAGTTAATGCCACCTTCTCTGTTGTCCCACTCTCCAGCTCACGCTGCCTATAATTAAATCTGGGTAGAACTTCTTCTTGGCTGTCATTCCCAAATAAATTTTGAGAAACGCTCATGTAAAAGAAGAAAGTATTATCGTTAAGTTTTGTTCTTATTATTATTGTTATTATAAAAATAGTAAAGAGTTATTATTAGTATAACTATAATTGTTATTATTATTATTTTATTAACTGAATTGAAATGTGAAAATCAGTGGGAAAATTCATGGAAAAGGTGGTGTAAGAGGGGTATAAGGAAAAACTTATTACTATCCTGAGGAATACAAAAGTATTTGAATTCTATATCTTGCCTATTGACCGCTGTAGTTTCATCACTTAAGCTACTTGCAACTACTATGCCAAGCTCACTAAATGACTCAAAGGGTTGTTCAAAATAATTCTCGGTCTTTTTAAAAACTTTACATAAACGTTTTTTTGATTGCGAGACTTGAATACTAATTATTTTAAGCGGTCCTAATGTTTTGCTAAAACATTGACTATCCTTTTCTTTTTTATGATCAATATTGAATTGATTTATTTGCGAAATACTACAGAAATCTGTCTTAACTCCCTGTCTTTCTTCTAACCTAAGAAATATTTGCCGTAATATTTTGTTCGGTTTCTTTATTATTTTTTTTTATATATTGCATATAATTTTCAAATTTATATGCTGAAAAGGAATCTAAGGGACCGAATTGTTTAACGCTATCTGATAAATGGAGTAATCCATGTATATTAAAAATTACTAATTCATCACCATATAACGTACCGAAAAAATTTACAAAATCTTGTAAAACGTTTTGGGCAATATCTGCCTCTTTGGCATAGGAACATTCACTACATAGAAGTCTTATAGCACTATGTAACAATAAAAAGTGATGGTATTGATCACTACTAATGCAATCTCTGAGAATAAAAATTCCTGTATACAATAAAAACTGCCTGAATTCTGTAGACTTCCAATTATCAACTTCGTCGAAACTCCTAGGCACGCGACAAAATTCAGATGAAATATACCTAGCTACATAATTTATTTTTTTATTCAAATTCGCTATATTTGATTTACTAATTAAAATTTTTAGTAATTTCTGGTAACTCCTAAATCAACTAAATGCATAGAATCTAAAGGAAACTGAGATACCATCCCAAATCCAATTTCTTCTAATATGCTTTTTTTATCTTTAAATTCAGCTATGTGATGAGAAGGATGACATCTCGATCGAAATGTTATATCCGTTCTCGGAAGACCAACTTGTTTTGAAAAACATCCTCTTCTCTCCTTATATAATCCTTCCTGACAACACTTTGGGCAACCGTTCTTACTGTTATGGGACACTACACCTGTAATGAATGTCCTGGCTGGGGAGTCACAAATAAATATACGAACATTAAAGCACAATTTATTGTCGCTATTGCCTACTTTTAAGCCGTTGGCTTGAAAAAATTCAACTTCTCTGCAAAAGTTTGTAAAGAAACTGTCTAAATTTTGTGGCTTCTTAACTCCTGAGAAACATCCTATCATAAACGGACTAATGTTGTCGAAACCTACAATTGATCCTAAAGTAGGCCACAAAACTCTATTGGAGCTTTTAAATATCTTCAAGCCATCAATGCCTACGTCTATTGAAACTTCTTCTTTTGCGCGTAGGGATTCAAATGATCCCGAAAGAAAAACTTCTGTATACCTAAAAATAAATATTGCCCAGTGGGAATGGTAGATATATTAATTTCTTTCCTACTTTTATTTAAAAGTGTTTTTACTGATAACGGCAAATCTTCCACCCCTACACGCTTTAAGGTGTGCAATAAATCTTCTAAGGCTGTGTGGGTTATATTATTCCTTATAGCCCACGATTTTAGTTCTTCATACTTATCAACACTTGTCGTTTCCACAATAGGAGCTTCTTTAACTCCTGACACACTATCGTCACTATCATTGGCTGAAAATTCACTACACTCAACATAACGTTTAAGAAAACTACCTGCAGATGTGGATGGCAATTCTACGGAACTAACACTATCACTTATCACAAGCACACAATCTAAATTTTTTGAAATTTCACTACGATTTTCACCTTCACTTGCAATTATTCTTTTATATTTTCTTACATTGGACTTAAATTTTCTTTTTTCTATAGAAAGGCAGTTCTGAAGTTGCGTTTTTTTTTCATGCTTATCTTTTCGTTTTTATATATTTTGTTTAATATTTTCTTTAATTCACAAAATGGTTGAGCTCTCTTTTATACGTCAGAAAATTCAGGTTGAACGCATTTGTTGTCTTACTCTTGCACACAGTATTCCAGCCTGTAAGAACCAGCGTTGTCGCTGAAACTTCTTTTTTGAATTCCTATATATATATATATATATATATATATATATATATATTTGATGCTCCTAAAATTCCCGAAATCCCGTAGTATTAAATATAAATAATTAAATATAAATATCAGAACAAAATTTAATATATGTTAATTGGTTTATTACATAAATCTTTTTGCAACTTCTTTTCAAACTTGTACATACACAAACTTATTGGAAAAGTACATATGTGATAATCTAAAAACAAATCGTAAAAATTTAGTACGAAAAGTCAAAAGATGGTAACGCTGTTAGCAAAAAATATTTTTAATTTTGTTAGTGAAAATGTTTTGTAGAAAGCAGTCACTGCTGACAAATGTATTATTTTTAATAAAACACGATTTGTTTCAATTCAAATTACATATATGTACATACATATATTTAAAAAAAATTATTATATACAATAAAAACTAAAATTCAATAACAAAAATACAATTCACACAAAGTAAGCAGAACAATATGTACAAAACAATATATAATAAAAACTAAAATTCAATTCCCAAAAACCTAAAATATAAATATAATTAAACCAAAAATATTAAGCAAAACAATATTTTTTTATTTATTAATGTCTATGGAAAAATCCTTACAGACAACACATAAGAATAGTTGAAGAATAACAGATGTAATGATAAAAAACTAGTTATTCAAATAAGCAATTAAATTACATTTACATTGAGAGACATAACAGTCTGGATTCATAGGATGGCAAATTTGTTATACGGTTGGGATATAACTATGTATGTTACGTAATTCGAAGAGTACAAATTGTTTCTGTATCGACTCTAGGCGATCACAGTGGATACTATAATGACGATCCTAAACGATGGAGCAGTATTCCAGAATAGGTCTGACGAGAGAAGTATAAAGATGCTTCGTTACTGAAGGATCATTAAATTCTTTAGCCCAGCGTTTAATGAGAGCCCATATACCACTGACCTTATTAATATACGTATTTATGTCATTTGTAAAAATAAGTTTAGGATCAAAAACAACCCCGAGGTCAAGAAACTCATCGACGGGCTAAAATAAGTAATCTCCTAGAGTGAAACATCCACTTGAGCTAACTTTTCTGGAAAAATGGATATGTTTACATTTTTGGAGATTTAAAGCCAATAGGTTTTCATTACACTAACTCAAAAATGAATTCAGGTCACACTGTACATATGCTTGGCTAAGTTGACTATCTGAGCTCAAATAAATTTTGGCATCATTAATATATCAAAATATTGTAAGGAGGATGGTAAGTCATTAATATACAGTATAAAGAAAGTGGGACCAAGATGACTACCTTGTAGAACCCCTGATTTAACATCGATAGTTTTAGAAAGAACTTTGTTGAAGCGAACTCGTTGCTGTCGACCTTCCAGATACGATGGCATCCAATTTAAGATTCTGTTGGAGAATCCTATTATACATCGCTTCTTCAACAAAAGGCAGTGATTAACTCTATTGAAAGCGTTACTAAAGTCAGTGTAAATCAAATCTGTGTATCTTCAATTTCTAAATCCGTTCTTAATTACTGTAAATAAATGCAATAGATTAGTTGAAGTAGAAAGTCCTTTACGAAACCCATGTTGAGACTGTGAAAGGTGTAATTTGATGGCAGAGAGTCTCACAAATACATTGTTCGAAAAGTTTGGAGATAGTACTTATGTAACTCTGCTATACCTCTATAATTTTTTACATCTGACTTATATTCTGATTTAAATAACGGAATAACAAATGAATATTTCAATAGCTTTGGAAAATTGCCGCACTGAATAGACAGGTTATAGGGAATTGTGAGAGGATCAGCCAATTTACCAGCATAGTTTATAGGAATGCAACTAGCAACACCATCAGGTTCACTGGATGTTGAAAATTTAAGCTCCTTTATAAAATATATAACAGTTGATGTATCGATGCAAGGAAGTGAACCTGGTTGTTGTTCTTGTAAAGGAAAAGAATAGTTGCGAGATGTGTTATATGTATCATCAAAATAAGTTGAGGCGAAGAAATCAGCTAACATATTGCAAATTACTGGCGTATCAGAAGATTGTTTACCAGAGTCATTCATAATAGAGGGATAAATATTTGATTTCCTGGTAATATTAACAAATGTGTAAAAAGAGTTTAGATCGCGTTTGTTTTGTTTACATATTACATGGTGCTACCACATTTTTCGCATAAGTTAATTGAAGTATTTAAACATGATTGAAAAACTCAAATTATATTTAAACACAACTGAAGTTTATGCAAAAATCAACTAATTTTGTACTTAAATACGAAGGCTAAAACTGGGCATTATTCAAATACTTTTATTTATGTTTTGCATGATTCACAAAACATGTCGGATGGTCCATATAAACTTTCAAAGTCAGATTCATCTACGCAATATTTTATATGCATATACATACATTTCTGATGGGAATGTTATTCGCTGTGCTACATATATAGCCAGTGAAATATCGTCAATATGTCTACGTACCTGGCTAATTTAGGGGAAACCAGCCACGCCCTTAAAAAAATCTCGACCTGATGGAAAAAAACCGAAAACGGATTCGAGTTTTGCGCATCAAAATCCATATAGTGCAAATAGTTATATTCAAAGGAGGATTTTGCTGCTGCGCAGTGTAATCAAAGAGCTTTTTTTGTATCTAAAAATATCAGTGTCTGCCGACTAAGCATTGAGGAAAATAAAAATATACAATCCTAAAGTGCTCAAGAGACGTCATGGTACAATAAACAGGTATATGCATCAGCACAGGTGATAGTGAACTGATTGTCAAAATTTCTTAAATTCCCCGCATTTTTGTTTTCTGTTTACTATGTTTTGGTTGTTTGAAATTTTTATATATAAAGTTGAAATTTGTATTCATTGATTTCAAAATAAGGTTATATGAGTATTAATTATTTTATGGGTATCTGAAATCAAATACCATTCCAAAAATTCTATACAAACGGACATTTGGCGATGTGATATCATTGCAAAATACGTTATTTACAATATATATAAAGATTTGAGCAATCACTTCAACAATATTTTTATTTATTTAATATGTGTAAGAATAAACAAATATAATCTTTTTTTATAAAAAGTTTTGTGGTCCGATTGTTTTTAAAAATGGTTATAACTTCTTGTACGATGTAGGGGTAATTATTGTCGTCAGCCAATATTCAAGCTCGTTCGCCACAAATTCGTCTAGCCAAGAGATAGATGGTGCAGAAATTGGTAGTTAGGAAGAGACCAACCAAATCAGCTTCACTAACTTCCTAAAGAGCCATCACAGCAGAACTCTGGAAACGCAAATCAGTTTTAAGGTCTTCAAAAATTTCACGAGGAACTTGCAAATCAACAAATCAGTACTATTTTGATAGCGACGAATTTTATTAAAAACTACTCTAACAGGATGAAAACGATGTGGTTTCGTACCACCGCCGGTAGCTGGTGCACTTTTACGAACTGCCTTGTTTGGTGACAAAGTAAAGAAAATAAAAAATAAATTGTTTTATTAAAGGTAAAGAGTTATAAACAGAACAAAAATATTACCTGAAATCATTAAATCATATTCCACTTCTGCTCTCTTCCCAAACTATATTCATTTGACTTCCATCGTCTTACATTATTTCACTGTGCAAGCCCCTAGTGATCCATAATCAAATGTAAACTAATAATATGATAATTTACTACCACAAAGGTATGTACTTCTGCAGGAAAAATTTTGAGTGCAAGCAATGCTTGTCCAGAATCAATTCCAAGCACTGTCTGCCACTTTTCCTTTTATATCTATCACACACTTAACTTTTCGGATTCTTGGGAACCTGTAGAGTTTCTGAGCTTCTTTGACACCCACAACACGTCTGTATCTACTAAAATATTGATTTTGTTTTGTTCTATTTCATAAATTTTACTACAATTAATACTTACGTCACCAGTTTGATATTTTAAAACACAACAATGAATAAAATTAATTTTGTTTACAAAAAATTTTATTTTATTTGAGAAAGGCGAGTTAAGTAATTCGCCTTGTTTTTGACATTGTGTTTCACAAAAAAGATGCTTTATTGTAATGAATTCGCTTTGCATATACCTGATAATTGTACCATGAGAGACGTGCAAAATAATCCATCAAGCGGTAAGAGTGTGTTAGTGTCGTTTAATTGGTAATTTTTCGGAGATGCACAAAAACACTCGTCAATCAGGATTTGTGTTTTGGCTTCGTAGCGTTCGTATGCAAGCATTTCCTCATCGGATGATGATTTCTTGTGATTGACTACCTGTGCAGTTTTATTTAAATATATTTATTATTTTACATCTATTGGTTCTTTCGGATGGTGTTCTTTCAATAAACTCAATAATATCTCATATTGTTTATTTTTTTCTTTCTTCTCTATTGCTATATGCTTCTAATTTTACATTAAATACATTTATTTATTTTACATACATATACATATTATTACGTTTTTGGACCTTTTCTTAAAAACGGTTTTATTACTTATCCTTCAAGGATTCGTTTTATTGCATCAAATTAAAACACGGACAAATTAATTTTAGAAATATAATGCGGCAACACTTTATTTATTACTTTATTAACAGTAGTATTTGTACTACTCAACACTTAGCGATGTTAACACGTCTATATTTGAAATCACACTCACTCGCTGAGCTCTGGCAGCGCCTTTATATAGCGAAAATGACGTCGTCTGGTAACTTCGCGAAGCTTCTAGGGCATGATTGTTGTTGGTTGTACTTTACTTAACATGTAGCTATATACGTCTGTTTGTATGCATGACAATGCTGACTTGTGGGTTTTGCTTATGGTAACTATGTGTGGTTGTATGTATGAGTGTTCTGTGTGTTTTGCCTATGGTAACTATGAGTGGTTGTATGGATGAGTGTTCTGTGTGTTGTGTGGTTTTGTTTCTTCTTCTGCTATGTGTATATGGTTGTGTAGACTTGTGAAGCTGTTTAGCTTTATTAGCAGCGAAAACTTGCATACAAGATCATTATGAATAACATCTCTTAGCACTTATGTTCCTAGGTTTTTCGTTTTTGTTATTTACACTTATTATTGGCACAGCCTCGAATGATCTTGTATATTCCGGAGTATTCTATTTCCGTTAATTTGAATATTACCTATATTGTGTTGACCAGGGTTGTAGCATTTTGACAACTAGAGATTAATTGGCAGTGCTGCCAAGTACATATAACCACATTGTCGTTTTATTTAAATATATTTCTAATCTTTGTAACAATATATATTTATTTTTATGTACCACACACAAGACATTGTTGTCTCATATTGTAGTACAGGATTGAGTTAACAATACGAAACAATATATACATATATATATATATATATATATTGTCGCCTGATTTTTTGTATGTCACCGAATCTGATTGAGGGAAAAAATGTCATTTGCTTTTTGGATTTGTTGCGTGAAGACATGGAAAAAAATTATTCAGAAAATACTATGTTTCTTGTCATTTTTCACGTTGAATACATAGTACACATATACATACATATGCTTTTTTTGATACATTTTTGATTAATATGGTTTCTTATTATACATTATAGTCTGTGTTCATACGAGCCATGTCTTGTTGACAAGATTCTTGCTTTTTCTTTTTTGAACTTTTATTGGTTTTCACATAATTCATGTCTTGTTGACGATATATGCATAAAGTTGTGTACGTATTTGAAATTACGAACGAGAAAGGAAAACGTACTGACAGTACATGCGCATGAGGACTCGTTGCTTTTCCTCTCTTCCATCTCGCTTGTAAAGTAGCCATATGTCAATAAAACATGACTCGATTGAAAACAGACAAACTTATTCATATACATATATGTACATTATTTCTTATACATATTTCTTTTTATAAACTCTGTAATTAAATTTAAATTTTATATAACTTCAATTTTATTTTCTTTTATTTTCATCAATTACACCTGACAGCATGTACGTGTAGCTGAAAAAAAACGCGATTGCTATGTAATTGTTGGTTTATTTTGCACGTCTCCTGGGCCCATAATTAAGTATAAAAACTTCTAAATACACATGTACGCAAGGCACATCTATACTATATATATATATATATATATATATATATATATATATATACTATATATATCGATGCGCCTTGCATGTACGTATATAACTACAAATAAGCAAAGCACGCATGCGAACAATATGTATGTACATGCCTACCATACCAAAACTATACAAAAACAATGACCAATGTTTCAAAAAGTTACCAGAGGATGTTATCGCACGCTGAAATCGCAAACGCAACGCAGCGCAAATGCTAACGCAGCTCCGCTCAAGGCTCCATTAGCCAGACGGTGAAATCGTAAGCGCAGCGCAACGCAAGTGCTAACGCAACTACCCTTATAGAATGCTTAAAAACGCACCATATGTTTTTACAGAAAAAAATTGTGTATTTACATATACTTTCCTTTTTGCGTTTGTACAGAAAACGTACGAAATTGTATAAATAGTACAATATATTATTTTAAACTTTAGACGTCATCAAAGACCACAACTGCTTGATTTTCTTGCATTTCTTTACAACTGAATGTAACATAAATGTTCGCATATGCATTTAAAAGTCTTTTCGTCGAGTTTGGACAGTAGCCAAAGCTAGCCTACGCATATTATAGTTGGGCCTTTACTCTCCCAAAAAAAAAAAAATTATTGACTATTTGCTTCTGGAAAAGTACGCAGACAGACCTTATATTTGTTGTCATGAAACAAATAAACAAGATTACGCATTCCGCTTTTGAAAATAGTTTTCTACTGCGCATTTCGTCATCAAAGACTTGTATATGTTAAAAGTGTATGAGGTTTGTTATGGCAAATTAAAAGATAATAGTTAATTCTTAATTTTAATAAAATAAAACACAAAAACCAGTAATTTTCTATTGTAACATATAATTTAATTAATTATTTTCTTGAATTTTCTTTTTCTAGATCTCTTACTATCAATAAGTTATTGATTCAGTTTTCTTATTTTAAAATACATTCTGGATCGAAAAAATAGCGTTTTTACTTTTTTATCACATTGAATGTGATGAGCCAGTTCCATGTGATACTTTATAAAATCTTTCCGAATAAAATGTCCTTGTCCGTTGTTTGTTTTAAAAATTTTGTCAAGTTCATGCATGTGCTGCATAGTTTTTTCTGTTGGCTTTGACAGTCCGCCCTCAGACAGATGGTCAACCCACGAATACGTCGAACATTTTTCTTTCTCTGACACCGCAATGTCAGGAACATCATCTTTTAATTGGTGGCAGATATAGCCCGCGAGATTTTCTAAACTATCATATTACATTTCTGTCAACTCCTTATCGACTGGTTCTTCGGTGTTAAAATCAATATTTAAAACTCCAATTATTTTGCCTGCAATATAAAAGAGTTAGATCACCAATTGACAAGCCTTTAATGATAATTACAAATTACCGGTTAAAGACTTTTCTAATTTTGGAGTATCATCGTTTTCTACATTTCCACCATCTCATATGATACCATGATTTCGTCGAAGAATATATGACCTTAATCGATATTTAAATTCAAGTTGATCGGGATGATCATGCAGACCTCCCTTAGTGCGAATTACCCAGACATTCTTCACAATTTAAATCCTCAAGCTGACCTTGGCTGGCTGCCCTTGTAATGGCCTGCGCAACAGTATGAGAGAACAGTTTTGTGGCCAGCTTTACTTTTTGTCTTTTTGCGTCTCCGACATTAAGGTTTGCTTGAAATATTTTATGGGCGATGGTACGATCTCTAGAAGTAATTTCTAACAACTTTGAAATAATATCAGAACGAACTGGTTTTTATTGATAACAAAACCTTTATCAACAAAATGATTTCTAAGAAGCTTGATGCGGGACGTCTGTAAACGTAAAATCCGTTATATATAAACCTGAGTGTAAAAAAGAAATAAAACTTTACTTATCTTCAATGCATATTTTAAATCATTTAGGTTACCATGGGTTTTCCTCTGTCACATGCAGTTCATTAAATAATGCTCTATTAGTACCACCTAGATCACGTACAATAGCAGCGACATTGTAATCGTATGACTTCAGCTTAGACAAAATATTAGCAGTCGTCTTACAGTCATACTTGTAATATATTAGTTCCATTTTGCAACTAAGCCTGATAAAAAAATCATTAGTATAATAGTTTTAAATTTGAATCTCAAAATTTGCTGACCTCTTATCATTGCAGCCTGGACATAGTCCACAGGAGCTAGTGTTGAATCGGAGGCCTCATCGTAGCAATATTTTTTTCGAATTTTCGCCTCGTCGAAACTTAAAACACATATTTTATCTATTTCTGTCATATGTGTCGAAGCAGAGAGAAGCTTGAATACTGGCTCCAGTAGGCCGGGAGTGACATCAACTTTTTGACACCATGCTTGCAGGGTACGTACAGCAGGCAAGGGGAAATGGTTTCTATGAAGCAGCTTATAAAGCTTAGCGCTGGCTGCATATAACGTAATTGCTTGGGTTACGTCTTCTTCGGTCCATTTTTTGCGCTTGATGCCTGCTTTCAATTTTGCAATTTGACCTCTAGTTAAAAGTTTTTCTTCTAAGTTATTTAATTCATAATTAGCCTTCATTAACTTTGTTTTCAAGCCATTTAGGCTATATTCATATATTTTGTTCTCTTTTCTCCTTTAAAGATCTTAATTCAGCTGATTGCCTCTTTGATGGTTCCTTTAGGGCAGAGTTTTCTCTACGAAGCCGTTCTCTAAAAGTGAACATAATTATTGCAACCAAACAAATCTGAAATATATACAGTGGCTCACAGCTTATTTCAACCACACTCAATTAAAATAAAGAAGTGGATATAACTTTTGAATGAAACAAAATATTGGAAAAATTCAAAAAGAATTTAATAAAATACTTCCTTAGCTTCCAAAAAAATATATTTTTAAATTAAAAATTAATATATTTATAAGCCTAAAAAATAAAAATAAGAAAATATATGCATATCTATAGTCACAGCTTATTTCAACCAGAAACAAAAAAACTAAAATTTAACTATTTGTTTGTACTTTTTTTTAATTTTAAAACTTGGTATGGCCTCCTTTTTGGGCAATTACATCTTTTAGTCTGCTTTGCATAGAATGCACTAATTTGCGTGTGGTTTCTGGAGTTATTTTCGACCACTCTTCCTTTAGTGCTGTTATTAAGTCATTCCGGTTCGAGATCTGATGCTGGTGGACGTTTTGGTCTACTATTGCCCATAAATTTTCAATGACATTTAAATCAGGTGACTGCGCCGGTGGTTGCATCAAGTGGGGACAGTTCCAAATGAGCCAAGTCTGGACAATACCTGATTTGTGTTTCGGGTCGTTATCCTGATAGAAGCGAAACTCGTCTTTGATACCTAGTTTTTCGGCACTTTGCAGTAGGTTGGCTTTTAAGATGTTGAGGTATAGGTTCTTGTCCATTGTACTTTCAATAAACTCTAAGCTTCCAACCCCACCTGAAGACATACAGGCCCACACCATGACGCTTCCTCCACCATGTTTTATTGTAGGTTTTAAGTTTTTGTTTTGCAGCTCTGTATTTGGTTTACGCCATACGTAAGTTTGACCATCAGAGCCGAAGATGTTGAATTTTGACTCATCAGCAAAAATCACATGCTCCCAAAATCTTGAGTCTTTGGTAATGTGATCCTTAGCGAATTTTAGTCGTGCAGCTTGATTTTTTTATTTATAAATGGTTTTTTTCGGGCTACTCTACCATTAAAGTCGTGGTTTCTTAGGACACGGCGAATTGTTTCTGCACTGCAAGTTTTGTTTAACTCATTTTTAACTTCTGCAGCTAATTTTGGAGCAGATAGCTTCGGGTTTTTCTTTATTTTCCTGACTATGTAACGCTCGTCTGCTTCATTAAAAATTTTGTTTGGGGCTTTTCTGCCCTTATCGACCACTCTGTTTTCGTGCCTGCATCTATAAATGATACTTTGCACTGTCGAATCACTTAGACAAACTATTTCAGCAATTTCCCGACGAGAATGGTCATTTTTATAATGGCGAATAACTAATTCTCTTTGCTCAATTGTAGTACGTCGTCCCATTGTATAAAAATGTGTCTCCAAATCAACTAACTGTAAAAATCACACTAACAGCATATCTAAATAATTAAAAACATAACTACAAGCAATAGTTATTGGAAATTTACCGTTATACGATAAGTGATGTCAAGTAAACGGGCTTAGTAATAAGCTGGTTGAAATAAGCTGTGACTACAGAAATGCATACATTTTCTTATTATTATTTTTTAGGCTTATAAATATATTAGTTTTTAATTTAAAAATATATTTTTTTGGAAGCTAAAGAAGTGTTTTATTAAATCCTTTTTGAATTTTTCCAATATTTTGTTTTATTCAAAAGTTATATCCACTTCATTTTAATTGAGTGCGGTTGAAATAAGCTGTGAGCCACTGTATGTACATACATTTCCTTTTTGAGACATTCCATTTCACTTTGTTTATGGCTATTTTTGAAAAAGTTTTCCTTCTCGCCCTCCAAAAGCACCTCAAACTCTGGATGAAAGTGGGGTTCCATGGAAATTTCAGCTTCTATAGGCTGGACTAATGGTTCACTTACATCCACTAAAAAATAATTGCAATTATAAGTTCAAATTTTGAAATTTTCTTACCATTGGTCGCAGCAGACTTGGCATCGTGTTATTTAATAAGCATTTCAAAAATTTTTTTGTTTTCACGCTTTTGGACCCGCTGAGCACGGCCCTTATGACGCTCTTCGTCCTTAGAAGACAATTTGCAGACAGTAGGCACAGCACCGCGCTTCAAAAATCGTCTTTTGGTAAAGCCTTATAGAGGATATGTAAAAATTAAACAGTTCAATTTGTTTACATGTGTGTAACTCATAACTTACCAATTTTAAATTGTAAATTATTTTCGAAATTCTCTGGTTTGAAATGTTCCATACAGATTTGCGACGTCTACACATTCATTTAAATATCGCGGCCACAAGAACTTTTCCATTGCTTCAATAATTTAGGATCCGATGGAAAGTTAAAAACGCTTATTGTGCACGGTTTTGTTTTATTATTATTATTGTAATTTTTCACTGTACACCGCATTTTAATCTACTTTTTATTTATATTTTTTTCTATTTGCTATTAACTTTTGCTTTCAAAACAAAACACAAAGGTCTTTGTCTACGTCACGCACACAGCTGATTCATAGCAATGAAACTAACGGACCGGGGCAGTGCGTAATCTCGTTTATTTGAGTCATGTGTATAGCTACATTATAATTTTATTAATACATTTATTTTATAGGGGTGCTGCTGGTTGAAGCAGTGAACACAAGACTATGATGCCATAGATCCCGAGATTGACCTCGCCCTCAGTCATGAATATGGTTTCGAATTTTTCTGACCTGCATCAGTGCAAGATTGTGTTTATTGTTATCGGGTTGTCTCAATGGCAAGTCGCTAAACATTATCGACACATTTCCCAGCATGTACTTATGTACATAAATTACATACATATGTAGTAATATTGGTTCCACATAAACCCTGAAGGAATTTTGTGAGCTAGCTCATAATATGGTTGATAATTACATAGCTAACTCATTTGAGACTTGCTCATAATATGGTTGATAATTAGCTAACTCATTTGAGACTAGCCATACACTAGCTAAAACCTGATTCAGAAGTGGGCCAGTTGTCGTTGCTCTTTGTAACATAATGTTCAAAGAAAACAACAAACATTTATATATATATATATATATATATATATGCACGTTAAATACCCATCAAGAGAAATTTACCGTTTTTGCACAAGAGAATAAAAAAATCCCTTTACGCTCAGAAACAAAAGAAAGGAAAAAACTTGTTATTTCGTCAGTTACGTTTTGTCATCAGTGGCAAGAGGTTCAATATATGTAAGTATTTTTTCATTTCAAATAAAAAAGCAATTATCTAATCTAACAAATAATTTCAGTTACGTTGTATGTCATCCTTAATGAAAGGTCAAATATTGAAAACTCTGACAGAAGTTCTCTCCTTAGATCTAATTCTGGAATGTAACATAGACGGAGTGCACGACAAAAGAGTGCACTTAAAAAATTTAAAAGGGTTTTTGATGCTTTAAAAGGTGAGATAATTATCTGATTTAACTAATTATTTTAATTTTCAATTAATTTCTTATCATTAACTAGATGCAATTCGTATTAACGGTGCACAAGATCCAGAAAAAGCATTAAGAAATGCAATACAATTTATCAAAAAGCTGCATTTTCAAATAGTGTTTACTAAAACAAATAGTTTACCATAAAAATATTAAGAAATGTATTAATAGACGTAGATATATATACAAAAATGAACTTATTAATTACTTTATTTTATTTATTTATATTATTTATTTAATATAATTAAAACTATTCTTTCAATGATATCAAAATTAAATAAAAATTTATATTTTTATTATTATTCTTATAAATAACATATTGCTATACATAGTTAAAAAAAATTAAATATACATATACACTGGAATCTCCCTTAACGGACACTTCCCATAAGCGGACACCCCCATTAGACGGACATTGTTGCCAGGTCCCGGCAGCGCTCCATAAGAAAAGCATTGCAGTCGCTTTCCCTTGAACGGACGCTTCTCATGAGCGGACGCGGACATCCGCTTGATAAAAAAAAATTCTCTTGGACGGACATCTAGCTTATTTTTTTCCGATCTTTTCATGTCATAATTTACAAATAAGCTTGCCAAGACCCTTTTAATTTGTTCGCTTTAACAACAGGGCACGGTTTATCATATTTACTACATCACATAACATAGTTAAATGTGGGTATGTTAAATATTTTCTCTCTTACATAATGTTTTCAATCTAACGTTTTTTCTACAATTTACGCTTCTGCTTCAGAGAGTTGACAATACTAATTCTTGCAATGTTTGTGGTGCGTACGTATGGTGTACAAACCTATTTGACCAACAGCTTGTAATCTATGCTATTACTTACGCGATTTAGGGGATTCCCCAAATAATAACCGATGTGCGTTTGCTTATTGTACTTTGGAAAGCATTGTTCATTCATTTGTATACATTAGTGCGGGCGTGACTTTTTAAAATGGATAAAAAGAGGTCTGTATTAACTATTAAGCAAAAAATGGAAGTGACTGAAGTGTACAACAAAGAAAAATTAAGCGGGAGAAATTTATCGAAGCGATTTAGCATTAGTAAAACTCAGGCTTCTGAAATTATAAGGAAAAGAGAAGAGATAATAAAAATATGGCACTCCAATGTAAATTTAAATGAGAAAAGAAACTTTTTTAATGCTGAAGGGCTGACAATTGCTCAGTTGTCCTACGAATGGTTTCTTGCAGCACGCAATAAAGGAATTCCATTAACTGGTACGTTACAGATTTACAGCAGAATGATTCATTTTATCATTAATTTACTAAGTGGATTTTGATTGACTAATATGTTTTGTTCAAATAATTTTTCTTTTCCATTTAGGTCCATTGATACAAAGCAAAGCTAAAGAAATAGCTGAATCCTTGGATAACAACACTTTTAATGCCTCGTCGGGTTGGCTTAACAAGTTTAAAATTCGTCACAATATGACGTTCAAAGCGATATCTGGCGAAGCCGCCTCTGTTAATCCTGACGATGTAGCAGCATTCATGGTGAAACTACCTTCTCTAATAAAAGGTTTCATACCAAGAAATATTTACAATGCTGACGAAACTGAGCTTTATTTTAGGGCATTACCAAACAAGACCATGACTTTAAAAAATCAAAAATGTGTGGGAGGAAAATTGTCTAAGGAAAGGATAACAATATTGCACTGTGCTGGAGACAAAGAAAAGCTGCCTCTTATTGGAAAGGCATCTAAACCAAGAGCTTTTAAAAATTTAATAAAAGATAATTTACCGGTGACATGGAAATCAAACACCAAATCGTGGATGACGTCTGATATTATGAGTGAATGGTTAGAAAATTTCGATCGAAAAAAGGGAGGACAAAATAGGCAAGTTTTACTTTTTTTGGACAATGCGGCATCGCATCCAAAAAACATGAATTTGAAAAACATTAAAACATATTTTTTGCCTCCTAATTGTACTCCAATTAGCCAACCACTTGATCAGGGTGTTATTAAAAATTTTAAGCATAATTACAGAACATTGATACTGACTCAACAGAGGAAATTGAACCTTCAGATCATCTAGATGCGAGAAGCAACATCCTTACATATAAAGACGCTTTGGAGAAAGCGCATGATCTTATATCGTTTGTGAAATGCCAAGGTGATACAGAAGCTATGAATATACTTTCATCGCTGGACTTACATTTTCAAGATGTTGTTGCCAAGACGAAAACACGTCAAACCAGGATGGAGGAATATTTATTGAAATAATATAGTACTCATAAAACATTTTAAACTTTTAATACATATAGAGCTACATTTAATGATTTTTTATTATTTACCCCAACTGAATT
>OY776278.1:49092969-49102969 GCA_963675445.1 Linnaemya vulpina
TATATATACATATATTTAATATATAAATAAAGGTATATATATATATATATATATATATATATATATATTTATATTTATATATATATATATATATATATATATATATTTATTTATTTATATATATATATATATATATATATATACATCTACATATACATATATATATATATATATATATCTATATGTATATATATATATATATATATATATATATATATATATATGCATATATATAGGCATATATATGTATATACAGTAAATATTTCTTAGTGAAATATATATTTTGTTCGGTGAGCACCCTATGACAAATTCACTACGTATATAAATGTCGTTAAATATCATTGTATATTACAATAGAAAATTATTTCAATAATAAACAATGTAATAATAAAGTCCTACAATTTTATAAGATTTAAATAAAACTAAAATATATACTAAATTAAATCGTCAAAGTAAACGTAATTACATTTTTACAAATTATTATTTATGCAAATATTATATATTAATAAATTTTTTTTGCGATATATAAATATATAGTTTATATATATATATATATATATATATATATATAAATATATATATATATATATATATATATATATATATATATATACATATATATATATATATATATATATATATATATATATATACATATATATTTTTTAAAATATTTTTTTCCCAAAGCTTATCAGATTTTTGAGGCTTGGGTTTTTTTTAATATAAAACTTTAATTGCTACATAATTAATATAAATATGTTTTATTAATACTTATTTTGCTTTGGTATGTGATGTATTAAAATTTGAAATTTTATGTGAGTAAATGTTTTACAAAATGTCTTGTATCAATTGTTTTATGAATTTCAATTTTCGATTAAGGTTATAATATTTAAAATTAATAATTTTTATATATTCAGGATGGTATATATATATATATATATATATATATATATATATATATATGTATATATTTGGATATATATATATATATATATATATATATATGTATATATATATATATCTATATATATATATATATATATATATATATATATATATATGTATATATTTGGATATATATATATATATATATATATATATGTATATATATATATATATATATATATATATATATATATGTATATATTTGGATATATATATATATATATATATATATATGTATATATATATATATATATATATATATATATATATACATATATATATATATATATATATATATATATATATATATATGTATGTATATATATATATATATATATATATATATATATATATATGCATGGTTAATGAGATTTTTATATAAAAACTGATATCAAAGTGGACGGTATGGTGAATTGATACAATTTTTATGTATCTTATTATTTTGTTTCTTTGTTATGCTGTTTTTTAATATGCTTATTAATTTCGTTTGTGGATCGTTTTTTTGTAAATTATATATTTAAACTTTTGAAATAGCCCTTGGATTAGCAAATCTCTAATCGTGAAAATAAATAAATTTAAATAGCTGTACTGCTACTTTAAAGTAGAGGAGCAGAATATAAATCTAAAGTAGTGTAAGTGAGCAAAAGAGATAAACGTTTCTGTTACTAATCTAGTTGAAACTAAGGGTGTTTTCTCTTCTGCACAAAAATGTCACCTTGTTAAAAGGTGCATGCATAAAATATCTTGTTATTTCACTAGAACAAAACACAATTTTTGATGAAATGGAACGCACCGTTTTTAACAGCTGACATTTCAGTTTATGTCTTTACAAAATATATAAAAGACAAAAGTTGTTGACTAATTGTCATTTCTGCACTAATGTGTAGAATTGATGCGACAATATTCATATATTTAACATTTATTAAATGGTTTAGAAATGTTAAAAATTGTCTTTTGTTTGTTTTCATAAACTATATAAACAGGAACAAATAGCTGCCAGACTGTCAGTTTATCGACCCGAAGGATTAAAGATTTTTTCATATAAAGACTTTCTTAAGAGCAATTTCAAAACACCAAATCCCGTAAGATTTAATATCCCTTATAATCTAATATTTACAATGTAATGTTTTCTCATAGTTGTTATATAAAACAGTAAAGAAATTAACTTATAAAATGTAACTTTTTCTTTCGGCTGGTAATATTAATAAACAAAAGTCAAATACTTTTCATGGCGCTATCAACACTGTCGATTTGTATGGGGCGTAAAGTGCAATGCCTTTCACCATTATTGAGGGAGATTTTTTTAAGGTTGGAATAGACGAACGCTGAAATTTTAAATGTCAGCTAAATGTGTCAGCTGTTCCAACCTGGTACATGACAAGCTGCGTAAACACTTACTTCACTGTAATGTTAACGTAACGTTCAAACCTGCAGAAAATATAATTTCATTCTACGGTTACGCGACAGTTATAAGACAGTGATGGATTGTATGTGTGTTTAATAAGAATGGGGCACAAAAGGCCTTTTTGGTACTTATTTCTCTTTTGATATGTTTAGTTGATAATTATGTATAAAGACTTGATATACGTATTTTCTAAATAAATCATAGAAACATGAACATTTAAACTTCAATAATGTACATAAATTAAGTATACATACTTAAATATTTATTTATTCCCTTTGTAAACTTTGATTGATACACAATTCAGTCTTTCCTTAAATAAATTTTGTATTAAATATCATATTTAATTATTCCAATTATAAGAAATTTATATATATATATATATATATATATATATATATATACATATATATGTATATATATATATATATATATATATATATATATACATATATATATATATATATATATATATATATATATTTATATATATTGCAATATGCAAAGAAATGTGTTCATTTTATGAAATATATGTCAAGGAATGTGTATGTGTTAATTGTGTATGTTGATATTTCTGCTGTCTATCAGTACCATTTATTTAATTTGCATACTTTTTCAACTCAACGCAAAATATATAAACATATTGAAGTGCCATCAATGTATAATAATTGCGTTATGTATAAATAATTATTTGTTGTTGGATTATGTGAAAAACAAATGACACATTTTTAAGGGTTCTATTTTGTTTACATTTAAAATTTCAGCGTTCGGCTATTCCAACCTTTATGCCCAGTTTTTGACTTTGTATTTGAGTACAAAAATAGTTAATTTTTCCATAAACTTAAGTTGTGTTTAAATACGCTTTCAGTTGTTCAGTTATATTTAAATACTTCAAATAATTTATGCGAAAAATGTTGTAGCACCATGAAATATGTAAAGAAAAATCGCCATTGTTCAGAAAACATTTGTTTTGCTTATGATTCAAAGTATTTCAAGTGTTTTGCATGAAATGAATTTAAGTTCTTCAATTGTGGTAAGAGTCCATTTGTACAATAAATATTATTTTATTGATTTTTTACTTTATTCTATTGATAATTAACTATATTTATGTAACTTTTTTAAATTTTTTTAAAAATTTTTCTCAACATCACAATGTTTTCTTCTTCTTAAATGAAAAAAAAGTCCAAGTCATATGTTTACTGTGCTGTATTTAAATACCATTTAAGTGTCCAGTGAGGGATATTTAAGTTTTATTTAAGTTGTATTCAAATATGATCTCAAAAATGAATTTTGTACTCAATTAGAATTTAAGTTTAAATACAACTTAAATACGAAGTCAAAAACTGGGCATTAGACATATCTGCGATAAATTTCATAACAACTTCCAACATTGGCATTTATCTAAAAATTAAACCTGACAGATGTTGCGTTTATCTTGTTATAATTATATTGCCTTAAATAAACTAGCTGGCCACTTTTGTTAGAGTCTTGTTATAGCCTTCACAAAGAAGTGAAAGGGTATATTTAGGTTTGTCATTCCTTATGTAATTTCTTCGATATTAATATGCGACCCCATAAAGTATATATATTCTGGATTCTTATGAATAGCGATGACAATTGAGCGATGTCCATCTGTCCGGTTTTCTCAAGCCCCTGAAGAGCTAGATACTTCATTTTTCGACTGATGGATTGGAAATGAATCTAAATGGAGTGGTATCGAAATTCAGAAAAATCGGGAGATGGTTCCAGAGCTGGGAAGCTTACACCTATTTCTCGACGCAAAATTAACACAAAACACCAATTATTGTTTTGTTTATTTGTAAATTTAAACTATTACTTGCTTTGGTACTACTCAATTGTCTATTTAATCCTTAAAGCATTTTTTTTTCCAGGGATGGAAAATTAAATTTTTTTTGCCACATTCGGTACTTCGTGGTACATAAAAAAACTAAAATGTTAAAAAATTTTAGGTTTTTTTTAATAAAACCGTAATATACATCATGAAAATTTGAATTGACGAAAAAATTTTTAAAAACTAAAAATTTTCATCCAGGGTTGGGAAATTAATTTTTTTTATACAATAACATAACCAAAAACGAACTAAAGTCGTCTTCTCCTGATTAAAACAATTTTTTATTCTGGCAAATAAAATTGGCATAAAAAATTAAAAAAAAATCAAGATTTCGATTTCAGGGTTGGATAACTGAAATTTTGTGGTACATGAAAGTGACAGAAATGGTTACAAATTTGTAGTTTTTCTTAAACAAAACTATTTTATGCCTTATTAAGAGCTGTGTTGGTAAAAAAAACAAATTTTAGCTTCCAGGGATCGGAAATTGATATAATTTTTATGCATAAAAGTAACCAAAAAAAAAAAACAACAAACGTCGTTTATTTCCTAACGAAAACCATTTTTTAATTTAGAAAACAAAAATTTGGTTTAAAAATTTAAGAAAAATCAAAATTTTGATTGCAGGGTTGGGTAACTGTAATATTTTGTGATACCTGAACATGACCAAAATGGTTACAAATTTTAAGTTTTTTTAAATACGTTGGTAAGAAAACAAAAAAAAAATCGCTTGCAGGAATGGGAAACTGAAATTTGTTTATACATAAAAGTAAAAACAAAACCAATAACTTGGTTTATTTTTACTAATTAAAATTATCTTTAATTCAGAAAAAGCAAAATTTGCATCAAATATTTAAAAAAAATCAAAATATCGGTTTACGGGGGTGGAAAATTATTTTTTTCATTCATAAAATTAACCAAAAAGGCAACTGACGTTATAATTTTTTTCTGGCTAAAACTATCTTATAACTTAGAAGGAACAAAATTGGTACTTAAAAATATATATTATGCCAGACGTACATTGGTGGAGGGTATATAAGATTCGGCACAGCCGAATATAGCAGTCTTGTTATTGCTATGCTATCGTTGTTTATACAACGCTGTTGTAATAACAGCCAGGATTATAACTACTAAAGAACAAGACGAAGCTCAAAACTAATTTTCTGTATATGTACGTCGAACAACCCTACGTCATCTTCAGTATAAGACACTTAACGTTTGATATTATTTATTTTTTTCTTTGAACCATGAGCCGAAGCAATTCCGTTGCAGTACAGATGAAACACCCTCTACCTGGTGACACCATTCGATCACTCCTTAGCACGATGGAGTAACTATTAGTTTTTAATATATAAGCCAATAGTTAAAATAAGATATATTTGGCGTTTTTCAACTTTTCAAAATCTTGTTGCACCTATACATTTTTTTGGGACAGCTCTGATATATGGCAACCATTGCAATCGACGCGTAATTTAGTAGGTTTCGATTGCAGTTAGCTGCATTTAGCGCATAATCGTATTTTTTAAGCTAGAAGCGCATAATTAAAATAAGATTTATCTGGGCTTTCTCAACTTTTCAAAATTTTGTTGCAACTATAACTTTTTCTGATATATGACAACCATTGCAGTCGACGCGTAATTTAGTAAGCTTTCGATTGCTTAAAGTTTCATTGGGCGCGTACTCTTAATTTTTAATATATAAGCCAATAGTTAAAAGAAAATTTTGTTTGGCATTTTTCAACTTTTCAAGATCTTGTTGCCCCTATATCTTTTTTATTGATTGCATTCATATATGACAAACATTGCAATCGAAGGGGAATTTTGTAAGCTTTCGATTGCAGATAGTTTCATTGGGAGCGTATTCATAGTTCTTAGGTTATAAGGGAACAGTTAAAACCACCTCCAAAATAATTAGCGAGCACATAGCGCAAATACCTTCTCAGAAAAAACGTGCATATGATATGTTTGTAAACAAACCAAAAAATCTTGTTAGCTTTTTAAACCGGTACTTATCAGCTCAGCAGTCTGCAATGTTTGTAAGCAGTCAGCCATATTGGATTCGAAGGGGAAATATCTTGTTAAATCCAAAAATTCATTCTGTTTTCATCACAGACCTTCCAACATGTACGCTGGTTTTAAAAAATTTTGGATTTTCTAATATTTGTGGCGTACCAACATACTCGAGTAATAACGTGTTCATCGTAATTCCCTTGTTGCCGTTGCTGAGCATTGATCGCATAGTTGCAGAAAAAATGTCGTTCAATAACGTTAGTTTTTGGGAAGATTTTATTGAATTATAGGTATATAAAAGCCTGCCGCAATTGTGACAAATAAAATTAGATTTATACCAAATTAAGCAATTAAAAATTATTGGGCACAGTAAATTAAATTTTATTGTCCTTTTCCTCCTCAGGTAATTGTATATCATTGATAACCTTAGCCACTACAACTTTCCGCTTCATTGTCATGCTTTCGCTTCCAAAATTTCTGTGTATTCAAGAGGAGTGTGGTCACTTTGGCATTTTTGTGGCTAGATTTAGCTTTTTTTTAAATTTATCTGTTTATATTCCATTTTACAGTTAAGATTTTTCAAATTTATATATAACATTTTTCAAATATATATTAATCATTTCCTAGCATTCTATATTTTATTCAAAATATTATTTATCTGTTTATATTCCATTTTGCTGTTAGCATTTTTCAAATATATATTTAGCATTCTTTATATATATATTTAGCATTTTCTAGCATTCTATATTATAATAATAAGTAATTAATCTTAATTTCAAAACCTGTAAAAGATATTACAGCTTTAGAACATCAGTGGCAGAAACTAGATTCTTATGAATGGTTAAATAAGAATTCAACAGTTGACTTTGGGTAAGTGTATATGAATATAAATATGCACTTAATGAAAATCTCTTTAGGGCCATTATTACAACTTGGTGTTATCTTAAAGTGAGATTTTATTGGTCAGATAAACACATTTTCATTATTGTGACTATCCTTTAATCTAGGTATATGCGATATATTAAAGGCAAGTTCGACTTTGCGATAAGTTTTACCAGGAGAATTTATGTTTATATTACCATATTTCCTTATTTTTTAATATGGTAGCACCAAACATAGGTCTTCTTCACTTGGAAAGTTTTTTGCCCGTCTTCTCACAGCTCGCGCGATTGTTTCCTTAGATGCTGACTTTATTTATTTCATAACACAAAGTTATATTTTCACAAATAAAAGATGCATATATTTTTGAAAGGTAAAAACAAGTGTATCGTTGAAATTACAATTTTTCGCGATCTAAATAATCTTTCAAAAGTAGTCGGTAATTGCTAGTGGTATTGCCACACAATAAGAAATATACATTTAATATTACCGGTAAGTTTTAATAATGAAAAGTTACTACCGGCAACTTTATCGACTTGTTATGCTAACGTTGGCATTTACTAACACAAACTTTGTCGTCAAGTTGTAATAATGGCCCTTAGTGAATTAGCTACTTTTGTAATAAAATTCCTGGTTGTTTCATTTATCAACGCGGAAGTTGAAAGGGTTTTTAGTGGCATGAATCTCATAAAAACGAAAATTCGAAGTGTATTTATTTTCAACCTATTAATTCGCTACTTTATATTAGGTGTGGTTTGAGAAGGGTAAATACATGTTGCTCAAATTTTAAAATAACAAATAATTACATTAAAAAACGTGATAAGAATATATATATATATATATATATATATATATATATATGTATATATATATGTATATGTATATATATATGTATATATATATATATATATATATATATATATATATTATAATGATATATCGAACGAATCTTTAGAAGAGTATTCATTCGATGACGTATTAAATTTAATATTATTTTATAATATGTTATATAAATTCTATTGAAATACTAATTAATAGCCATTTATGGTTAA
Source organism: Linnaemya vulpina (assembly GCA_963675445.1). Classification (NCBI taxonomy): domain Eukaryota; kingdom Metazoa; phylum Arthropoda; class Insecta; order Diptera; family Tachinidae; genus Linnaemya; species Linnaemya vulpina. The sequence goes on from OY776278.1 coordinate 49,101,106, forward strand.
AGTTACTTTGATTTTTTGTTAATATTATAACCATTTAATGTGATATTGAACTTAATGATACGTTTTGTTAAAAAAAAAATTTGTACATGTACATAAATATGTATATATACTTCAATATATACTCTGTTAATTTTTAATCAGCTTGTTTCATTGAAATGATGTGCAATAAGTGTTTATAGATAAGCATTATGAAAAATAAACCATTAATAAATATATATTAACTAAAGTAACAAAAGTTAATGAATTAAAATTGTAGCATTGTATATTGGCTGTTTAGGATTTTTTTTGCATTATTTTAAAGCCGACTTAGCTGGAAAATATTTTTGAAATGGCCATACCAATACTGAAATATGTTCGACAGTGTAAAGCTATGTACACACGATTGGTAGATCTAACAATATTGTCAGATCTAGCAATGTCCTAACAATATGCAGACAACGAAAAATTTTTAGCAAAAGGTAAATTGTGTGTTCATACGACTGTATGAAAACCTTACAATTTAATTGGCAAACAATTGGTAGGCCATAAATTTATCTGCTAACAAAATATGTGTATTCAAACGATTGTCAGAGTGTTGTATAGAAAGAATTTGTTATTAGACATTACACACCTATTATTTGCTTATATACATATATGAATAGCATTGCCAGTATAAATGTTTTTCTGGCCATTGGCCGATGTATAGTTTTACACATCTGACAATAAAATATGAGCTTCCAAAGGCTGGCAATTAGCTGACAATGGCAAAGAAGAGTTTTCACACGGTTGTCAGATGTCCAACAATATTTTTATCTTCCAATGTACCGACAATGCTTTTTCTGACATCGTTGCAAGACAAAAATTGTAAGTTCAGACGATTGTTAGATATTTTCTGCAAATTTTCTTACAATATTGTAAGATCTGCCAATCGTGTGTACTTGTCTAATAGCCCTATTAAAGAGGTATTAGTAGTCGGTAATTGCTACCGGTGTTACCACACGATAAGAATTATACATTTAATTTTACCGGCAAGTTGTAATAATGGAAATTGCTACCGGCCACTTTGTCGCCCTGTTGTGCTAACGTTGGCATGTACTACCACCAACTTTGTCGCCAAGTTGTAATAATGGCCCTAAATCAATTACGTAAACGATTATACATATTTCTAACTTGGATATTTTGACATTATTAGACACCACCCAAGTGAAAACCTGTGTTTGTATATAAATAACATTTTTTATAACATTTATAAAAACATTAAAATTTTTTATAGCAATGTAGTAGATACTTAATTTCGTTTTATTTATTTTTTACATATGATTTCCACCATATATTTACCGCTCCATTGGATGAGTATAATTTTGTATTATAAAATAAGTAAATAAGAAATCTGGCCATATGACGTTACTGGTGGACTGAATATTTTCTTTTAGTCCTTCATAAGTTGCTGGATTGTCAGTTTAGGACAATCCAGCCCAGATGCATCCAGGCGCATAGAGATGGAGCCAGAAAATGGGACTACTTTTGGAAATCACGAATTGCTAAAAACACCCAATGGATATATTCACACAAAAAAATTATTTCTATTAGGTTTTGAGTCAAACTGAAATATCTACTTACGTACCAGCAGAGCTGATGTTTTGGTTATTTCTAGCGGAAATAGGTAATTTATTTATTCAATATCAAGATGCAAATATTTTTGGCTTTAAGAATAAAGGGAGAAGATATTTCAATACCCCCAGATCCAATTAGGCCAATTGATTTATTATTCTATTTCAAAAGAGTTAGATTTTCGCTGAAGACAGCGTTTGCGATGACAGCAATTAAATCCTAAGGACAAGCATTGAAAGATTGAGGTGTGCATTAAGAAAGTCACTGTTAAGGT
>OY776278.1:49107969-49117969 GCA_963675445.1 Linnaemya vulpina
ATCGAGTCATTTTCTGCATCGTTATCAATTTGCTAAGGTTTATATTATAAATTTGTAAACATTTTCAGCCGTTATATATTTTTTAAACACTGTACAAAAATATAAATTTTTTCAATATATATATATAACAAGGATTTTACTCGGTGATTGATATTAGCTGGCGTAGAGAAGAAAACAAACAAAAATAATAAAATAAAATGATATATATAAAAAATAGTAATAGTAATGTAATAATAAACAGCTAAAAGCCGTTATATTTTGTATTTATTCTCCTGAATTCTCGTTTTCTGTATTATTCCGGAAGTGGAATAGAGGTGTTAGTGTGGAGGGCACAGATGAAAAAGGTGCGAAGATACATATAAATATGTATGTGTGTATAGTAGTTCATGCACATAATTAATATGTGGTACCCTCAAGAGAATAACAGATAGCACTCATTCTCTTTATACCAGGCCACTTAAAATAAGATTGTTGTGCTATAACACAACAAGAGTTCATATTACAAATTACTTTACATTGGGTGGAAACAGGTTCACAAGTGTTTGTAAAGCTATTCATAGCCTTGTAAGTGCTGTTAAATTGAAAGTTCTCAAAACTGTCAAAATATACGAAAAGTACTATTCAAACTTTTTATGCTGCACGGGATATGACATTGGCATAAATCGACAGACCCTTAATTAAGTATATAGAACCGCCAACAAACTTGGAAGAAGCCTACGTTGATCGCAATAGTAAACATTCCATTATCTGTAAGTCTTCAAGTACTTCCGATACACAGTTCTACTAATTACTTTCCTACACGCATGCCTTAGTTTTAAAAAATCGCAAATCTCTAAATTATGATTAATTTTGGTGGCCCACAAAACCAAGCAGGACATAAACAAGTCTCCAGATTCAATTTAAATTTTTAAATCCATAAATATCTTGCACACACACATATATATATATATATATATATATATATATATATATGTGTGTGTGTAAATATACATACGTGCATACGAGTACATACTTATATGTATGTAGTATATGATCAAATAAAAAATTATATAAATTTCAAATTTACTGGTAGAAATTGTATATCATTTGATCATTTGTAAAAATGATAACTACAGAGAGCCAAATTCACAAGCTCTGTTAAACGTTTTGTGAAACAGTATTTAGCATTAGTTTTAATATTATACTATGTGACTAGTAAATTGTACAGTTGTAACTTGTAGTTTCTAGGAAAAGGGTCCATGTATTAAAGTTTTAATCAGGTAAATACATAATATGAAAACGCTTGTCTTCTTCATTTAGCGAGTATAAGATAAGAGGTTGAATGTTGACTTTTTAACAAATCAGATTTTTCAATTGATGTTGCATTAATGTCATACAAATAAATTTAGGTGTGAAAGATTTTGTTTAGACTCTGAAAGATAGAAAAGAGGGGAAAATAGGTGGATATAGGTTAACCACAATATTTGATAGACATATTAATAATATTTGATTAACTAATAGAGATAGATTTTTACTAGGTAAAGAATTAAATTAGAGGGATATTCTTAAAACATAGTAGAACAATAATAAAAAAATAAAATAAACCTCCTATGTCACATACATATACTACTAAGCACTTAAGTATAATATTCCTTTGAGATCGATTTGTTCTCCTATAAATTTTCGATCAAATGAAGTATATTACCAATATACTTAATAGTATGAAAATAATAAGACCATCAAAATTGAACCGAGAAGCTCATAAAATTGTACTTTTTCGTCACCAATTACATAAAAAAAATTTTTTGGTTATATGATTTCTTTGATTACTTGAGCTAAAATATATGGAATATTTTGTTAAATTGTTAGATTCCACTTTGTGAATTATAACAAATATAATTTTTTTTTATATATAACAGATTAATTTAAAAAATTTTGATACAAAAAGTTATTTTTTGACTATGATTCAATTTTTTATAAGGTTATTAAAATTAACAAATTAACTATTTGACATAATTTCATTGTACTATTATAATGTGAAATTTATTTGTTGGGTGGTTAAGCAATGTCTGTGTTAAGCAATGCCAGTGTTCATTGCCGTTTTTACCAAATCATCAGTAGACTTTAACCACAAATTTGAAAAGTTTCAACCCTTCCATCTTATCAAAAGACTTTCATTTGAGAATTTAAGTGAAAACTCGCAAATGATTAAAAAATAACACATTATAATAAGTGTAGTAGGCTATGAAACTTATACAAACTTAAGAATTTTTATATAAATTGTTTTCTATATTATACACTAATAGTTATTTTTTACAATCAAATTATGAACGTATTTTGAAGGTGTTGTAACAAAAGAAAACTTGTAGCAGCCGCAGTGACCAACAAGGCTTCCGTCTAGCTCATCGGGCAAACACTTCTCAGAAGGTTCCACCCTCCTCACCGTCAAAAGGTGCCTGCCAAAACACATTTTAATTAAGTTCGGTACCACTTATTTGTAAACAAAAAAAAACTTCTGGGTTACAGTTAAATAGGTTTTTTTTACTTGCGAAAATTCGTACGTTCGCGACCGTAAGCAAATTTTTTTTTTTTTAAATTATGAACTTATTTGCTTAAAACGCTTTGCATTAACAAAAAATAAAAGTTTTAGAAAAAATGCAAGAAAACGAACGCGCAAGATTGAAATAATATCGACAAGATAACTGCAGCTCAACAAGAAGAAGAACACGAAGAGTATTCGTGTGAGTAAAATCTTAGAAATACAATGAAACAGGCTGAAAGGGCATCAACAAGTATTTAAAAAAAAAATATTAACTTATTAAAGGCTATCTAAGAAGTATGCCGAACCCTAAAATTATCAAAAAAACATCTACACAAGTTGATTTGGAATGGGAGAGGAAGTTGAATTAACACAATATAAATACTGTGATGAAAACTTTATATGAAGCACAGCTCTACCGGCATAATCAATAAAAACAAAAATATTAAATAAAATAGTCTATACTAAATAAAATAATCTATTTTTTTTATAAGTGCTACTACACCGTATAAATGAAGTATTAAGTTCTTAGTTAAGACATTTGAAGATATTTATGTTAAAATGCATGGTGATAATAATAAAAAAATAATAGAAAAAACGTACGTTCCTGACCCGTACGAACGCGACCGGTACTTAAGCTAATTAAACAAAAACCAATAGAAATATTTTATTGTGTAAATACTGCATCGAGACCTACACTTTTGAAACAAATTAATCGTTTCTGAATACTAAGTTCCATTTTGCAGATTCTTACGCTTTACTACTGTCAGCCAAAGTTGACTTCTATTTTGCGTACGTTCGTGACCACATGTTTATAACTATTATTATGAAAACCTAAACTCGATGAATTCTGTCTTCCGCACTAAACAAAGAGCTACCAAAATTCTATGTAATCGGAAAAAAAATGCTGAGGAAGTTTTGTTTTCTATAATCCTTGCACATCAAAAGCTTACGAACGTGCGTTCGTAAACCCAAGAAATGCCTATATATATATATATATATATATATATATATATACTCGTATATATATTTATTTTCAATATTTCGTTAAACTTTCTTCAGGAAATTCTTATATTTTTTAATATATTGTTCTTTTAATCAAAACATTTTTTTTTTTTAATTACAATTCTAAAAAACAATGTGTTTTATAAAATTTGAATTTTAAAATTTTTCTAATTGTGAAAGAACTACATAATTCTATAATATATGTTCATATTTATAAATATTAACATATATTAACAGAAAATATTATAATATGTGTATGTAAATAATAAAAGTTTTGATATTTTAATATAACCAATAATGAAAATATTTCAAATATTATAAATGTTAACATTATGTGTATATGTAATATTCAGTTTTTCAATATTAACATTATGTAAATTGAAAATTAAATTAGTTAACATACACAAGTATGTTTGAAATATTTTTACAAACCGAAATGGAGTAATATTATTAAAATATACATATGTATATATATTAGAAAATTTGTGGAAAACACATAATTGCGAAAAAACAACATATATATCTACAATGTATATAATATTAATGTGTTTTTCATAAAAAATAACATAAACATTATATAACATGAGCAAACGAAAAATATATTATATATGTATATTGTATACTAAATTCTGTTATTGTTCCTATGTTGCTCAACATTGGCTATGTCTGTTCTGAAATTCATTCTCTGATCTATTTGTACGTTTATAATATGTAACATTTCTAGTATATATCTACCTATATAACTAAATTCGGTATTTAAAATTGATATATATATATATATATATATATATATATATATATTGTTCATGCACGGGAGTAACAGCATCCAAATGCACGCGAGTGTAACAGTAATCAAATGCACGAGAGTGTGCTCGCTCATTCGTTGTAACATTATCATTATTTTTGCCATTGACTTTGTCAACTTTTTTAACTGAGTCTGTTGTATTTTTCTTCTTTCATAGCAAATCGTAATCGGCAGCCCAAATAAACTTCAAATTTCTATACAAGTGGTGTTAATTTCAACAACTTATAAGTAAAATAAAAAACAGAATTTATTGCTTATTACTAAATTATTACTAACATAACTCTTAAACCTATAAACCTAAATAAATAAAGCAAGACAAATTAAAAGGTGAATTTCGTTTGCATGTGAACTAAAATAAAACAAACAATTGTACCAACAAGAAATAGAAAGAAAGAAATATTTCCTGTGTCCAAGATTAGTTTCTCTAAACGAAACGCAAGTGCTTGTTTCCTTCGCCCGATATCAACTCCAGAGCAACTCCTACAGGAAATCATCGGAATCTCCCCTTCCAACCCTCCATTTTCTGGTCCTTCGAGCCGGATCCAAATTATATATTTGGAGCCACCACTTTTTTTGGATTACTCAAGAAACCACCCTGCCTGAAACCCCCTAGGATTTTCCCCACTTGGAATTTCTATGTAAGTCAAACATACTTTTTTATCTACTCCAAATATTCCTGCTTATACATACGTATATACATACATTCTTCGTACAGACAAACCCGTCTTCACCGTTTTAAATTTTTTTTGTTGCTGGTGTTCTCAATGAAAAAATGAGTGAAACAACGAAATTCACAAAATAATATGCTTTGAAAATAACTAGACTCTTTGTATGTTTTAACCTTGTTTCGCCCTTCGACATTGTCTAAGAGCACTTGTGTCTTAATGCGTTTCTATCTACTTTCACATCACTATAATTCTCTTAATATCTTACATTTGATCTCTCTGCAGTTTGATCATATTCAGTGATCAATGGATATTCGGGGAATAACCATACCGCACGTAAACACAACAATAAGATTTATATCAAACCATCGAACTTCTCGGCTGTGTGATAACAAATATATTTACAAAGAAGATAAAGGAATAAATAAAAGACACAGACTCTGCTACGAGTTCATGTACATATGTATGTATGTCGAAAAAATTTGCAAGTACTAAACGAACGATTTAAAGGGAAACAAAAAGAAGAAATATAACATTATTTTAAATCTTCTTTCTCGACAAACCTAACGACTTATATATCTCAACTTTAATTAAAATTCGTACTTACGCTGGCTGCTGCCGAATTCTTAATACGAGGTGCATCGGAGAAGTTTTCGTAAAATTATCCTATTATTTTTTTTCGTCTAAAATTAAAAACACCCTTTACACAACTAATATATCATAAACATAATTGCCGCTTCTACGAGGGGCATATACAAGTTCGTGGTAGACCGTTTCATACTTCTCTTCGAGAATAGCAAAACCTCTAGCTACACAGATATATGTGCATATATTACAATAAATAATTTATCATATATGCCAAATTTATACTTGCCGCTTCTACGAGGCGCATCTGAAAAGTTTCCGTACACTTTCTTACGTTTTTTTTTCAAGAAAACTCCTATATATATATATATATATATATATATATATATAAACAAACTTATACTTGCCGCTTCTACGAGGCGCATCTGAAAAGTTTATTCGAACTTTTTCGTGCTTTTCTTCGAGAAAATAACTTACATCTAAATAATTGCTGCTTCTAAGAGGCGCATCAAAAAGTTTTTTTTTAAACTTTTCCTGCTTCTCTTCGAGAACATATTTTGCATCTAAACAAATTTTTAATTTCCGCATCTACGAGGCGCAACTGAAAAAGTTCCCTTAAACTTTAAACTTTTAATTTTTTCTACTGGAAAGTCCCCTTTATACAAATCATTTTTCTCGCTTCTCATACGAATCTCTCCCTAAATCAGTTGTTAAACTTTTATTTCTCTAAGGGAAAATTTTCTTCCCTGTCATCTATACGTCGCTCTTCGCCCAACATGTCAGCACTCACGGCCTTAATTCGTGCTTCTGACCGCATAGTTGAGTTTAAAATCTACATGACTCAACGCAATCAGGCAGAAGATTCAACTCACACTATGGAAGTCTATAAGAGTGATATGACGCGTCTCTGGTCTGGCTTTCTAGCGAGCTATGATAACGCCCTTGATAAATTTGATAAGATAGGTAAGGATGTAGATATGGAAACACTTAAGGGACGCTTCTCTTCCACATTCAAAGCCCACGTTGACGTACTGTCTGAAATCAATACAGCCATAGACAATCTTCGTCCAAGGCAGAGTCCAGCCGGTTCATTCTCAGATGTGCAACCGGACCAAACAGCCCATATCTATTTACCCCCGTGCGACACCGAAATCCTTTACGGAAATTACAAGTCATGGCCCACGTTCCGTGACATGTTTACATCCCTGTACGGTGCCAACAAACGCCCAATACCAGACGCCTTCAACGTACAACTAACGATTGCGTCACGAACTTAATCCTGCTCCAGGTCGATACGAAGAATCGGGACCCAATTTTTGTCTATATATGCTCTACGTGCTTACCAGATGTAACACTCAGTTTTTTGGAGCACTCCTTGCCCCATACCACAAATCTACCCACATGGAAAGAAATGGATGCGTTCCTGACCTCAAGATTCCAAACTCTGGAATCTGTAGCAGACATTCGTTCCACTTTTGCCATTCCACATTCTTCAAACCAAAATAAAAATCCCTCTTCTAAGAAAACTAAAGTTCATAGAAGTTCAAGAAAGGAAAGTTCATAGTTAAAACAATAATGTGTCAAATGACAAGTCAGGGAAATGCCTTCTTTACCTTCACTTCCACCCCCTAAGACTTTGCCCATCGTTTATCGGCATGTCAATTGACGAACGCTTTACTGTAGTTAAACAGCAGAAATGATGCACGAACTGCCTCGGAACCTCCCATGACTTTAAGAAATGCAAGAGCCGTTTCGTTTGCAACGCGTGTGAAAAGAAATATCACTCTTTATTGCACCGCTTGGAGTCTAATTCATCCATAACTACGGACCCCTGTACTGCCGCACCATACTCATACTCCTGTTGCTTCTACCCCTATTACTAACGTAAACCAGGCTTGTGTAAAGATGCACCCTAAGTCTATAGATTCACTCCCGTCTACTTCAAGAGAAGCAACAGATCAAAGGCTACAATCGTTTTCGACCCAATTGCAGTCCACTTCAACCTCTATTGTCCTCGGTACTGCTCTCGTCGATGTTTATATGAATGATGTTAAGTGCAATGTTCGCGCTCTTCTTGATTCGGCATCCGAAACCACGTTCATGTCAAAAGAGCTACAAAAGAGACTAAACATTAGAATACGCTTCCTTCAAACGGAAGTTCGTGGACTAAATGAACCCAAACATGCTATATACAAATTGGTTCCCCGATCGATAGCTCATTTGACATGTACGCAAATGCCTTTGCCGTCAAAAAACTAACAAACCAACTACTTTATTACCCCGTATCTGCCCTCAGACAGGATAACTTCTCACACCTCTAGATGGCTGATAACTACCGTCAAACTGCTCAGAGATCGATTTACTTCTCGGAGGTGACGTATATCCAAAAATAATCCAGGATGGTATCCAATAGAATAACAGCCAGTCCTTGGTCGGACAAAAAACGGTATTTGGATGGATCATTACTGGCAGAGTTAAAAATAACTCGTGCATATCTCAGGTACTCTCCTTTTTCAATGAGATCGAACTTTCTCACCAACTACAACGTTTTTGGGAACTCGAATATATCCCAAAGAAGCCAAAATGCCCCCCGGAGGATGCATACTGCGAGCAACTGTATCAAGCGACAAGCTTTAAGGGAGAACCTCAATATTCGTCACTCGCGAAATATAGTACTTTCATAGTTTCTACGAAATGAATCGAAATAAGCAAAAAACCCCCTACATAAATCAGAGTACCACCGTGTAATCACTGAGTACTCTGACTTAGGAAAATGACAAAAGTAACCGCCTTATCTGGTGTTAGCGGTACATACAATTTATTCCACTATGCGGTTTTCAAACCCGACGGCACCACCACGAAACTACGTGTGGTGTTTAATGCATCGAGTCCATCATCCAACGGAATAAGTCTTAATGATCTTCTCCACCCCGGTCCTATATTACAGTGTGATCTAACAATTCTCGTTTTGCGGTGGCGACTTTTTAGATATGTATTTAATGCGGACATTGAGAAAATGTACCGTCAAATCCTCGTGGGTGTGAGATGAAACACCCCTTTTCAGCGAATTATCTTCCGTAGCTTCCCCAATGAGCAAACTCATCAATATGAGTTAAACACAGTCACATTTGGTGTGAACTGTGCCCCCCACCTGGCGATCACGACTCTATTAGAAGTAGCTAAGGGTTGTGAGTCCACTTACTAGGACTAGGATGGAACGCTGGGAATGACCACTTCTATTTTAAGCTAAAATCCCTGCCCGATCGAAATATGACAACAAAAAAATTAGTTTTGTCTAAAAAAGCAAAAATTTTTGACCCCGCCGGTTGGCTTTCTCCCAAAATCATAGTAGCAAAAATGATTATGCAACATATATGGAAGGACGGCACAGATTGGGACGAGGATTTACAGGCTTCAACGCTGCTACAATGGCATGAATTCTTGGACGATTATGTCCATATAGAAAATATCAAAATTCCCCGTTTCATCGATTTTTACCCTTCGTACTCTGTTGAGCCATGTAGGCTTTTGTGACGCCTCAGAAAAGGCTCATATAGCAACACTGTATATCCGTTCTGAGTGTGAAGGGATTGTCTCCTCCCACTTATTCGTCGCAAAAAGCAAAGTAGCTCCCATTAAGTTCATATCGCTACCCCGTAAAGAACTTTGCGGTACAGAACTTATTTCAACTATGATTGATTCTGTTCAAGCCCAACTCCAACTTTAAAATTACAAAATCTTTTTGTGGACTGATTCCACTATCGTCCTAGCATTACTGCAAGAACCACTTAATAAATGGAAAACCTCCGTGGACAACAGAGTGGCGTCTATTATCGAAAAAGTAGGTAGTGACTCGTGGTATCATATCGATTAAAAAAGTTATCTCGCAGATCTGGCATCTCGTGGTCTTACAGTGGCGCAACTCTCGTCAAGCGAGTTATGGCGGCACGCCCTGCCATGGCTGAAACGTCCTCTGTCTGAATGGCCCCTGCGGACTTCAAACTTCTGCACTGATGAAGAAGCTAAACCAATTCGCGTACATGCAAATATGATTGCAAATGAAGATATCCTGAAGGACTTCTCAGATCTTCCTAGGGCATTACGAGCGATTTGCTATATTTTCCGTCTTTATTGCCGCATAAGGAACAAAGTGGTGATTAACACTGATCCTATGGAGTTTACTTCAACTGAAATCAATTTTGCTAAATTACGTTTGGTAATCGCAAGCCAAAAATTCTACTTCGCCACGGAATATAATAAGCTGACTGAAAGTCTACCACTGTCCCGAAAAATCCTCTCGTAACCTTTAATCCCTTCATTGACTCTAACGGAATAATGCGGATTAATGGCAGACTATCTAAGTCCCCTACGCTTAGCTAAGATGAACGTTTCCCCATCTTATTAACTTATCATGCCCGCTTC
>OY776278.1:49122969-49192969 GCA_963675445.1 Linnaemya vulpina
ATGAAATTAACGCTTGTTTAAAGTCTTCATATTTATGGAGATTTGTTAAAATATTGAAACTCACTACCAACGTTCGTTTTCAGTTGAAGAATGATTCATCTGCTGATTAGTTCTCTAAGCAGTTGCTAAAAATTAAGAATGGTGCAATGCCTATTGATGACACTGGATTGATAACATTGCCAAATGATTTTTGCCGTTTAGTACAGTCAAAAGAGGAATTTATTGAATGTGTTTTCACTTACATAACTCAACAATATACATGCCCTGCATGGTTGAGTGCCAGAGTAATTTTAGCGGCAAAGAACAAAGATGTTACTGAATTAAACATGGCTATACAATCAAAGATTCCTGGCGAAGTGGTATTGTACAAGTCTGTCGATAAAGTTATCAATGAAAGAGATGTTGTGAATTATCCAACAGAATTTTTGAATTCGTTGGACTTACCAGGATTACCTCCACATAATCTCCAATAGAAAGTTAACGCCACTATTATTATGCTTCGTAATATCAATCGACCCCGTTTGTGTTATGGTACAAGACTTGCTATTAAAAGGTTGATGGCTTATGTAATTGAAGCTACTATTTTAATTGGAAAATTAAAAGGGGAAGATGTATTCATTCCACGTATTGGCGCAAGGCCAATCTTTAGAAATTTGTGGAGTGAATTTAGTGCATCCAGTCTTCTCACATGGACAGTTCTATGTAGCGTGTTCGCACGTTAGCAAACCATCGGTCTTGTATATTTACATCGAAAATGGAAAAACAACAAATGTTGTTCACCACAGAGCATTACAATAAAAGCAGTTTATCACTGATATAAATGAATTCGAATTAATTTTTTTAAATTTCTTTTTTGCACTACGAAGTGCCCTTGCACACTAGTATATAAATAAATAAATTTTTTACTTACCTTCTACCAAAATAATAAAACCAAAACCAGCAACGAAAAAAGGGAGTGAGTGTACACAAATTATTTTTATATATATATATATATATGTTTTTTTTTTTTTGCTAAACATCTACGCCTAACTAGTAGGGATCTTAAAATTTTACCAATTAATTCTTTGGAGGAATTAAATAAGGCAGAACAGCTGATTAAAACCGAGCCTGATTCAGAAGTGGTAAGAAGTTTTTTTTAATGCAATCAGTTAAACAAGTATTCAAAATTCTTTGCTTTTTATTTTAATTTCTTTCAGATCTCGTATATTAAATTGAGGTTTGATCAATCAAATCAAAATGATCGGAATGTATCAAAAATTATGATAGCCTGAAACAAATACAAATTGTTTAACTTGTTTTATTTTCATGTCTTAAATAAAATATACGTGTTATATTTTCTTTAATTTTCTTGCAGAAGCTCTTAAAGGCACGTATCCAACATACCCGAAATATGAAAAATCTTTCAAGATGGCGTTTCGTAAATGTAAGGCAATTGTTTACCGACAGACCTACTCGTCAAAAACTACGACCTCGTCGAATCCAACAGAACAACAATAGTAAAATTAAAAAAATAATTTCAAGAATAAATGAATATTTTTGTACAGAATAACCAAATTTGTATTTTATTTGAATGTTTACTCCCCTTTTGGTCTTTTAGGAGATAAAAACGATTACTTCCTCTGTGGTCATTTCAAGATTAAATGCAATACTCCATAAGGAAATTAAAAGGAGTACTCGTGTCTGCGGACATATTGTGTTAAAGATCCAATGAGATCCGGAGTTTTATGTAGTAATCGATTCCAGGGTTGGATAAATGTAATATTTTGTAGTACATGTAATAACTATAATGTTTAAAAATTTTAAGTGTTTCTGAAATGAAATCCCTTTATACAATATAAAGATTTGCATTGTTACAAAAGAAATTCATTTCGTTTCCAGGGTTAGGAAATTGTTGTTTTATCATTCTTAATAGTAACCAAAATGGCAGCTGACGTTTTTTTCTTTTTTGCTAACTAAGACAATTTTATAACTTAGGAAGAACAAAATTGGTACTTACATATATATGTACTGTATGTCTAATACGCCGGTGAAAGGTATATAAAATTCGGCACAGCTGACTATAGCACTTTTATTTGTGTTTAGCTCTCTGAGTATACCAATGAATTGTTTCGAGCACCAAGGGACCTTATTTGCAAATTACTGTGGATATATTTTACATTCTATACATTCTATCAAGCAGTAATGTTCCCATAAATACTTTTTCCCGTTTAACGTATATCTAATTTTTTTTTTTTCAACATCTCGAATTTTCTTGTTGTACATAAATTTAAAGGCCTTCATTCTTGTTTGCTTTCTTTTAATCCCCCCTTCCAAATATATAATACCTTCACTCAACCAAGCTATCATGATTATTATTATGTTTTCATTTAACCTTAACCGTTCTATTTCATTCATCAATGATATATGGCATCTCTGATTTAATACTTCGTCGCATAGCATTTTCATGCCTATACCACACAGTGATAGCAAGTGCATGTAGTACGATTCTCTATCGCTTCATAACAAAAGTTGTTATTGTTAAAGAAACAAACAAGGGATTTAGCGACTTTGCTATTCTGTAGTGCGATTCAATAACTTTTAACGATTCGTTAAATTGTAGTTTGCACTAACAATTGTTCTAATCGGTAACCTCTTGTTGTTAAAAACTTTATAGTAGTGGCATCTTTGTCAAAATAAATGTCAAAAAGCGAAAAGCCCAAAGATAATAAAAAAACAAAATGATAAATAATTTGTGCACACTCACTCCCTTTTTTCGTTACTGGTTTTGGTTTTATTATTTTTGTAGAAGGTAAGTAAAAAATTTATTTATTTTTATATATTATTATTATTACAAACATATGTAGATATACATATATATATATATATATATATATATATATATATATACATATATGCTTATATATATATATATATATATATATATATATATACATATATGCTTATATATATATATATATATATATATATATATATATATATGTACATGTATATATATATATATATATATATATATATATATATGTATATATACATATATATATATATATATATATATATATATATATATATGTATATATATATATACATATATATATATAAGGCACCACGGTAACTTCACTAGCAACACCCTAGAATAGCTTCGACATTTCGTCAGGATGGGTAGTGTCATCAGTATTATTCCTACGACCTTCTTAGTTTCTACATAAGGAGGTTATGAACTGTTGGGCATAATTCATCGTTAGTTACTAACGAATTCTAAGACGTATTAATTTTTCTACGATTCTGTTCTAATATGTGAAGTTCTACTAGAACTAGCTGTATAAAATTACACTCGCTGGTCCAATATAATAAGGATGACCAGATATATATTCCCCGGGCGGGTCATACGCCTCAACTTTTCTGCTATATACGACTTCCTGTTGTTGAATCGTGAGTAGCTAAAGGCGACATACTAATCACCCCCAACAATATTTCCACTGCAATGTGGACAGAATATAGAAACGTCGTGCTGGAAACGAAATAGGTATGACCTAAAACAACCATGCCTAGACAAGAAATGTAGTAGGTAATAGTTTAAATCACCATGTTTCCTAGTAAACCTGATGAGCGGTATTAATTTATGTGTCCATATTCCCTTTTCATTGGTTGACCAGCGTTAATGCCACTTTTGTAGACATACATAAGTGGGTGTTATCCTTATTCATTGTTTCTAAATCGATTGGTATCATACCTTTAATGATAAAAGCGACTTCGTCCAACACTCTTCGAGATGCACTACATATTCTCAAAGCAACTAGCCTACACACAGGGGATACCAACCCAACATATATGGAGTATATAAGTGAACCTGACCATACTGGGTGTGCATATAGAATAATGCTGCTTACTACTCCAGCGAGCAGTTTGCTCTGGCTTTCTTGTATTTGGCAAAACCCGAGATAGCGCCAAGCTATCGAGATATATATCACAAGTGCTCTTGAAAATATAGACGTGTGTCAATGATCACGCCTAGATCCTATGAACTAGGTGCCACCATGCCGGGTAATCGTTTCCTTTTCTGTTTAATGATCAGCTAGAGTTAATCCCATTGAGATAATCCAGGTCTTTACTATTTGTACACTGGCATTTGCATTGGTTTCTGCCTCTAATAATTCTTTGATTTCACACACTAACGTAATGAGTGTTGAACGCATTCTTTACATCTAACGCCAAAACTACACAGTACTCTTTTGTACCATTCCTTTAACACTTTCCTGAAGCCTTATTGGTTACCTGATAGGTCGTGTTTGCCTTCAGCGTAATGTGCAAGTCTTTTGCAGATTACACACCCTAGTAATTTCCCACATGTATCTATCATACATAGTAACCGCTAATATAATAGGGCATCTAAGGATTGATTGTTATTAGATATTAACACCAACTTCTGTCCCTTCCATCTTGGAAAAGTTCTCTTACTTAAGCATGCATTTATTACTCCTAATAACTCCTCGGTACAAACCGTGACGGCCTGTTTTAATACTATATTTGGAATACAGAGTAGGCCCGGTACCTTTTTGTCCCTGAACGTAGAGTTAACGACCCAGCCGATGCATATTTTCGACATCTCCAGTAGACGTCTAGTTAAAGGACCACTCAGGCCAATCGTGGCAGTTTGTGTGCCTACATACGTTCTCCTTAACTGCAGTCATCTGCTGTACTTTAAAATCATTTGATTTACTAACTATGGCGTCATAGATGTCCTCCTTAGAAGTGACTTCGTCTTTGTCCCTAATTTAATCTTAAATTCCTAGGATAGTGCGCGTACTTCGACAGCTTCACTCTGTACCGCTTCTACTTTCTACCTAAACTCACCTGTGTTCTGGAAAGCAGGTTTACTCAGCTCTAGCAGGAGCTCACCTCTCTCGGTTTTCCGAATGCTTTTTACATTTTCCCCGAGATTAGAAAGCTTAGCGTCTTTTACACTTGGCTGAGAATATCAGCATAGGAACCGTTCCCACACGATAATAACCAGGGAATCTGGACGTGACGCCTGCCTATCCTATTTCTATTTCTTACCCTGGGACGGACCTTTGCTATTGTATTGTTCACTATTTGGTTTCGGCATAGCGGTACTATTCTCTACCGCTGATCCAGATGATACAGAACCACTTTCTCTACTTCTGACATCATCTAATCTTATGATGACAATCTTCTTCTTAGATATATTCTCTTTTAGCCCAAGAGATTTTCGTCTCTTCTGCGCTTTGGGATCGGGATAAAATTAAATTTATTGTTTTTAAGTATAGAGGGAAAGTACTCGTCATTTGCTCAGTTTATGTTGAATAATTTAATACTTAAAAGATAAATTAATTTGAAAAGCAATGGGAAAGCAAACTTCAAATGATGTTCGAGTAAAAATAATATTTGTATTCCTTCTCTAAAGTGTTTGCCACTGTTTACTTTCATTTGACGCGCTACAGTAGTGCAATATAAATTTAAATTTAATTTTTTTTTCCATATGCCTTCGTTCTTGCTTTTTGTTTTTTACCATTTAATTCTACTTACTGTTTCGATAAACATACTTTCATTTGACGCGCAAAGTATGTCAAATAGTTAATTTATTAATAAATAAATAAATATATATGTATATATATATGTATATGTATATATATATATATATATATATATATATATATATATATATATTTATATATATTTATAAATATATATATATATATATATATATAAATATATAAAAAACCATGGAACTATGGAAATCTTAACGCGGGAACTAACCCACTGAAGTATATAAAACTACATATATGTTTTTCAAAATTTAAGTATCCGCGACAGAACTTTTTTTGATATATTCATAATATTTAAACTACTATTGAACAATCGAAATAACAAAAATCGAATATTCAACAATTGAAATATATAGTAACAATAGTTTTCTTAATATTTTTCCACGGATTTAGTTATGTGGGAGGTAACACCTATAGTTTCATGAATGTGTATTCTTCAGATGATGAAGAATTGTTTTTGAATTTATTATATATATATATATATATATATATATATACATATGTATATATATATATATATATATACATACATATTTATATATATATATATATATATATATATATATATAACTATGTATACATATATATATATATATATATATATATATATATACATATATATATATATATATATATATATATATATATATATGTATATATATATATATATATATATATATATATACATATATATATATATATATATATATATATATATATATATATATATATGTATATATATATATATATATATATATATATATATATATATATGCATATATATACAGGGTGGCTGATGAATATTGCTACATTACATTCATTAAATAGAAAAAAAGTTATAACATTTTTTTTTGGTAGCGGCTTTCATCAGCCACCCAGTATATACATACATATAGTATAAAAATTTAAAGTACCGCAAAAATTAACTAGAATGTAAATTATGGAACCTTCTTCTGCCAGAAATAGTCAGTACCACCTTGTTATATTTATATTTGCTTAAGTATTGTACAGTGCAATTAGAGGTAAATAAATGGTACCTGTCGTTTGTAAGACAATCTTTCACTAGATACAGAACCACATGATGAGCTCTCTGACACTGCTTGTGCTACGATTGGTACTGTAGGCGGGCTACTGGGCCCCGGAAAACGTTTTGAGCATACCTGAGATTGTATGTGTTCACATATGCGACGAAATCGTCTTATGTTACCTTAAATTAATCGGACTTTTAGTATACATCAACAATACAAATTTTATTTACACCTTACCCGATAGTAGAGTGAATGTCAACGCAAATAACATATCAGCTACGTCGCCTTGTTTACAAATTGCACTTATGTCGACCTAAAAAATGTAGAATAAAAGTTTATTAACATAAATATATATGTATATATATATATATATATATATATATATATATATATACATACATATATATATATATATATATATATATATATATATATGTACATATTAGGAGTGGTAAATTTATCTTGTAAGTAGGCGTATAGCAAAATCGTAATCTATAGGTGATTCTGAGAAATTTCGCTTAAGGTCTAAGTTGGATTCGGAGCCCCCCAAAATTTCAAAACAGAAATTGTTCCATATATACACAGAACAATTTAATGAAACTCGTCATTTCCAGATTTCTCAATCTGGGCTTGTTTGAAAGGTATTTTTATCACCTTTCAGAATCTGTATTGTTACAAATTATTGTACAAATTTTTATTTATAATAGAGATATTAGGATTTTTTTTTTTAAATAGCCTAAAATGAACTTTTAACAAGTAAATTCTGAAGTTTCTTCGATTTTTTTGAGATTTATTAAAGTTCAGATAATTTCCAACAACTTTTATTACAATCAATTTTTTCAAGAACTATCAACATCGTTGTTTTTGGTTTATCAAGTGATTTAAATGATCTTAGTTTGCCTACTAAATGTGACATTTTAAAATATTATTTTTTGTTAAGTGATCGTGCTAAATTTGCAAACAAAATGTTCTCGTGTAAAACTTTTACTCCTCACGTAACAGATAAATTGATCCAAATTTGGTGTAAACTAAATATTGAAATCATTAATAGAAAGAGTTTTTTCTTTTTTTTTAATTCATTTTATTTACAATCTATCCAAGGATAATAAGTAAATTTTTTAAAATAAAGAATAGCATTCAGTATTGAACTCCAGTAAGAACAACAATATACAATACAAAAGATTTTTTTTTTAAATTTATATTAATACATTATATACAAAAATTTTCTTATCTATAAAAATATTAACATATATTAATTAAATTTATGTGTAGTTAATTAATTACGGAATGGCAAGTCTAGTATGTGGTTCCTTTTCAGTCTTTTTACTTCATTTGTGTCATCTAATAGCATTATTGCCAATGAGTTGTAATGATTACTCAGCCTCTCCAAGTAATTTTCGCTATATTTTCTAACTTCTTCTTTAACCATCGGAATTGACAAGTCATCATGAATTATTTTGTTTGATACAAACCATGGAGCATTAACTAAAGACCTCAATGTTTTAGACTCATACCTCTGTAAAATTTCAATGTTACAATTGCAGTTGTTCCCCACAACTGTATACCCTATATCCACACTGGTTTTAACATTACTTTGTATAAAAGTATCTTATTCTCGAGACTTAGTTTTGATTTGGGACCTAGTAACCAAAATAAGCGCTTGAATTTCAAACCAAGATGCTGCTTCTTAGCTTTAATGTGGTTTTTCCATGTGAGCCTGCGATCAATGTACATGCCTAAATATTTGACTGTTTCAGATTGCGGAATATCATTGTTTTTAATTGATATCCGTGAGCAGTTTCCACGACGCAAAGTAAACGTTACGTGTAAAGGTTTTTCGGTGTTGACTTTTATCTTCCATTTATTTAACCGAATTCCTATTTCATCAAGCTCTCTCTGAATATATAGTGATGCAACGTCCGAATTTGTGTGAGCAGCTAGCACAGCTGTATCATCAGCGTAAGTTGCAACTAAAACATTATTTATTAGGGGCATATCCGATGTAAAAATAGTGTATAAAATTGGGCCTAACACACTATCCTGAGGGACACAGGCCTTGACTCTGTAAATTCCAGAAGAATCTCTGTTGACCTTAACATAGTAATACATTTCACTGATATAACATTTAAGTACTAGGTAAAAATGTGTTGGAAGTAGTTTTTTTATCTTGTGTAGTAGTCCTGCATGCCAGACCCTATCAAATGCTTGTTGTACATCCAAAAATACACCTGAACAATATCTTTTGTTTTCCAAGGAATTCCGTATAAAATTTACAATACGATGGCATTGTTCAGGAGTGCCATGCCTTTGTCTAAATATAATACTCTGGTATTATATTTTCTTTTTCTAGTATAGGTAACATTCTTTTCAGAAATATTCTTTCAAATATTTTGGAGAATGTGACTAGCAAACTTATCGGGCGATATGATGTTAAAACATTTTCTGGCTTTCCAGGTTTAGGAACCATTACCACTTCCGCACATTTCCACTGCGAAGGAAAATGATTTCGCCTCAAATTTGAATTAAATATAAGCGTAAGAAATATAATAGCTTTCTTAAGCAAGGCGTGTATTACTTTTTCATCAATAGAGTCATATCCTGGTGATTTCTTACAATTAATCTTAGCAATCTCCTCTCGTACTTCATTTGGTGAAATATTTTACTGGCCAGTCTACTGGACATGGACTATCAAGAAATTCGTAATTTCTTTTGTAGAAGAACAATCATTTATCTAATATGGCTGAAAGGTTTTTGATAAATGTAATGCATATGCTTCAGCTTTGCTTCGATCTGTTCTGCACCATAAACCATTTTCGTCTCTTATAGGTGTATTTTTCTTGATTGGACGCTTTAAATATTTAGTGGTATTCCAGAGGTAATGTTCATCATATCTTGTGACGTTGAGATTAATAACAATTCAATCTGTTTATTCTTTATTTCAGTCAGCCGAAGCTTAAGATCTTTTGTGGCCCTATTAAGCATTCGTTTGTCATTCTGGTTTCTACTGATTTGCCATATTCTTCTTAGTCTTCTTTTATTTTGAATCATTGTTCTTATTTCAGCTGTGACATAAACCTGATGTTGGTTATTATGGGTTTCAGTTGATGATGTAAATAGAAATCCAGCTTCATGAATTAAGTTGTTAAAAGTTTCAACTGCATCATCTAATTCCGAAGCAGATTTTAGTGAAACGTTGAGGCTGATAGTTCTTTCTAACCATGTTCTAAACGATGATATGTCAGTTTTATTATTTAAAATTTTATATCTTTTCAAGTGACAATGTAAAAATGTATTAAAATCCCGGATAAGTGGCGAATGGTCAGAGTTTAGATCATAACTATCAGTTATTTGTAGCAAATTATTTGGTATGCCATAATATACAATAAAATCTAATAAATCTGGCGTTTTTGTCAAATCTCTAGGCCAATGTGTTGGACTACCCGTAGATAAAACTGAATAGTTATTATTGCTGATGCAATTGAAAAGTTCTCTGCCTTTAGGGTTTATTAATCCCGAACCCCACTAATGATGTTTAGCATTGAAGTCACCTCCTGCTGTAAGCCTATGCCCAAGATTTCTAAAAAATTCTTGAAATTCCTGACACTTTACAGAATATCTTGGAGGAAAATAAATAGAGCTAATGGTAATGGAAGTAGAATCGCAAAATAGTTTAATACATGCAGCTTGTAGACTTTGCTGTCTTATTTCGTCGGTGAAGTTATAAGTTATTGATGATTTTATAAGTCTTGCTGCTCCACCATGTGCTCTATTGTCCGGATGGTTAGCTTTTATTATATCCAAATCTTTTATTTTGAAAAATGATCTGTCTGTGAAATGTGTCTCCGAGACTAGCAGGATATCAATAAAATTACTTTTAAGAAATATTTCTACCTCTTGAGTATGATTGGAAAGCCCATTAGCATTCCATATTGCAATTCTCAAATTCAATTACATAGCTTTGATATTAAAAGAGACATCCTATTTATTAATTTATTGGTCTGTTCTATTTGGTTTTCAATTAATTTTTCAAGTTTTTCAAAAGAATTGTTTAATGGATTTAGCTGCTGTGGTTTCCGTAAAATTTCAGAACATGAAAATCTATTATTTTGATTATTATTGCTATTTGCATTTTGGTTAAGTTGATTTGGGTAACTTTCACTATTAAATATATATTGACTGGTTTTATCTTTTCTATATAGATTATTATTTTCCAATTTTCTCTTTAGTATTTGTCTATATACTATGCAGCCTTTATAATTTGCTGGATGGTTTTGTAGACAGTTCACACAACGTGCAGGTGTTTCCATATTTTTATTGCAGTCAATTGTAAGATGCTCTAAGCCACATTTAACACATCTTTCTTTTTTTCGGCAGTAAGCTTTGGTATGACCAAATTTTTGGCATCTATGACATTGCACAAGATCGTTACTTTTTCTTGGCGGCTCAATGGTGACAAAGGCGTTATTTATATGCCTAATATCATATACCTTTTTGTTATTTAGGTCAGGTTCTAAATCAACGAAGAACATTGGAAGAGGATGTTTCGTTATTCTACTGCGAACATTAACAATGTTGCGAACTTTATGACAATTTTTTTCAATTTCGTATTTAATATCAGTAGTTGACGTAGAATGATGTAAATTTTTTATAACTACTCTATACGGTCGGTCTTGCTTCAATTGATATGTATGGAACTTAATTTTCTTGTCATTTAAATATGTAACAATAATTCTGTATGATTTAACATTCTTTATTAGCAGTCTTATTTGTCCATCTTTAAGTGACTTGTATTGAAATTCAGAGGAAGGAATAATTTTAGAAAAAGATTTTATCATTGCGCTAATATCAGCAACAAATGGTATAAATATAGGTGGTGGCTTTGGTTCATTGTTCTTACTGTTTTCATTATATTCTTCATCCTCAGTATCAATTTCTTCATTATCAAGACTATCAAAACGATTACTGTTTTGGTAGCCTGAAATATTTGTCTTTGTTTTTTTTGATGTACCAGCATCGTTGTTATTTATTATTGGAATGTTGTTTATGTTTAAAAGTGTACACGCCTTTATTGATGTAATTGCATTGTTATCGTTAATATTTTTATTTAAAGTTAAATTATCACTATCGAGATTTTGTCTTTTGTTGTTGAACAATTCTGGTGATACAATTTGTCGCCGTTTTTTTTTTTTGGTAAGGTAACTACCTGCCAGCTAATATCTTTTTCTTCACTTGATTCACTGCCATCATCCATGACGAAAGCAGTGTATTTTATTAATATTTAAAGATATTTTATATATTTTTCTTTTTTTTATATTTTATTTTTGTTAAATTATAAATATTTGTCACTTCCAAACAAGACCAATATGCAATTCTAAGTATTGGCTAATGTGCAATTATTATTTAAAATATTTTAAATTATTTGTAAAAATATTAAAATTTATTTTATTATATGTTTTTTTTATTCGACAAAAACACGTCCGCTTGCTTCAATTGAAAAATTTTCAATCTAATAGAAAGAGTGTTTTAAAAAAATTAACTGGTTTGCTTTGTAAATACCAGAAACATGTACAACATAGAAACAAAAGAGATGTTGATTCAATAAACGAATTATTTTATATTGGCAAATGTAATTGCAAATTAAAAACAACAGAATTCTCGTGTGGACTGATTCCAGAACATCTAAAAGAATTCATGATGGACCAGCATAGTGATAGTAAATTCACAATGCCATAATATACGGAAGACGTTGAAGAACTAGCTACAACAACACCAACACTTACAACTGGTACCGATGATCTAAGATACGAACGACCTGAATTACACATGGATGAAGATGAAAATGAAGCAACAACAGAAATTCCAGAAGCAACTGTTAAAATGAGACGAGGTGATTATACGATACCTTAAATTTTGCTGTGATGTGTGATAGATTCGGTGTTTCGGATAGAGTCGCTTCATGTTTAGCAACAGCTTTATTCGAAGACATACATTTTAGAGATTTTCATGGTAATCTTGTTATTATGGGTAAATCAAAAGTGGCTAGAGAAAAAGTTAAATCTAGAGATGCGCGACATACAAATTCTTCCATAACTGCATTCTCTTTCGATGATAGAAAAGATGACTCATTAACTACAGAGAAAATTAATGACAAATTTCATACCACTATGGTAAAAGAACCGCATATAGCTGTTCTGAAAGAGCCCTATAATGAGTTACTTGGATATTTAAGTTTGGGTAGTCAAGAAGATGCAAAAACCAAGCACAGAAAACTGAATGAATTTTTCAACAAAAAAACATTAACAGTTGATCAATTAATTGGCATATGCAGTGATAGTAAGCCAGCAAATACTGGAACGGAAAATGGTGTTTTACGATTATTTGAAAAACAGTTAAACCAATTCACTGGTTTATATGGCTGCTTCATTTCAATGAACTGCCATTTCGTCGTTTATATGAAGCATTGAGCAAAACAGACACCAGTGGACCACGAGCAGCAAGAAAAGAAGAAAGATGAAAATACGGCAAAGTCTGACGAAAGTTCTTTCCTTGGATCTAATTCTGGAATGTAGCATTGACGGTGTGCACGGCAAGTTGCCAGTTAAAAAGTTTAAAAGGATTTTTTGTACCTTAAAAGGTGAGATAATTATCTGACTTAACTGATTATCTAAATTTTTGATTAATTTCGTATCATTAAGTAGATGCATTTCGTACTAATGGTGAAGAGGAGCAAGAAAAAGCATTAAGATATGCAATAAAACTAATTAAAACGCGAAACTATTAATTTTATTAGTATTATTAAGTAGTAATATTCTTTTGAATAAAGTGCAATGAATAAAAAAGAAAAATAAACAACTATTTTATTAAATTAAAGCAATAGTTTAGCTAGCCATAAGTACATTCATATTATATGCGCCTTAAGTCAACTCATATGAGTCTAGCAAATCACCAACCAGCTTACAGCTAACACATGACGCACTCGTATTGAATGGGTAATAAACTAACTGAAAATGAGTTAGTTTGTGGTTAGTTTAAAACTGATGCATAGTGAGTGAGTACTCAGTCATTCGTAGGAGATTACATGTTAAAAATTATCAGGGTTTAGTATGGAAAATGGGTTAGCTTGTGAGTCACCTTTACCTCATTTATGATCAACCATGAAATAGCTTGTGGTTAGCTGAAATTCCGACAGGGAAGCAACCAACATATGTATATTTTTATTTTCATAACATTTATGTCTGTCTTTAAATTTTTGTCGATGTCAAACATAGTCTTACATTTTTTTTATTGTTTACACCCTTCACAAAAAAGTGAAAGGGGCAAATTGAACTTAACGAAAAGTTAGCAGGGTATATTATAGTTATACACACTTGATTGTATATATTCCCACATTGTTCTGCGCTAGACTAAGCACATTATAGTTGGGATTTAAACTACAAACTAACTTCTAGCACATATTTCCTAACTTACATTACTTAAAATTAATATCTTTACGAACCTAACACTTAAATACAATACAATTATTCTCTCTACGAAATGTACTTAATTAATGACTACGGCTAAATCCTACTTAAGCTATTGACGCTAATACAAAGTTTGGTACAAAATACATACACAATTTTTTTCGTTTCTCCCCCCTTGATCTGATTTGTCTAAACCAGACAACTGCTTACAGAAATACCACTGCAATTTAATTTTTGGTCTTCGGAACAATTTATCCCTCGTGCTCTAACTTCCTTGGGTATATATATATATATATATATATATATATATATATATATATATGTATGTATTTTAAAAACAGGCTTGTTCACTGGAAAATATTATATAAGCAGCCGCTATCTGGTTGTTTTCGCCTTCCTTATTGGCTTCCACCCTTTTTTTTCTTTTCAGCCTTATAACTTTTTTTCTTTAGAGACAAAAGAGAAAACAATAACTAACAATAACATACTCCTACGCAATCGACGAAATCATACCTGGTCTTTATTTTAAACGCTATTCTGATTTTCGTTTGTTTCTTTAACAACACGGTATATGTATATGTTTTCTTTTAGTTTATTATTTTCATGGCTATATTATTATACACTTCACATACTCATAGATTTGTGTATTCCGTGTATATAATTATAGATTTGTCATTTCGTGTATAATTTCTTCGATTGAGCGATGTCCGTCTGTCTGTATGTCAAATCGGGTTTCCCAAGCCCCAGAAGAACGAAAGACACCGTTCTTGGACAGATCGATTGGAAATGAACTTAAATAGAGTTTCGAAATACGGTTCCAGAACTGGGAAGCTTTCACCTATTTTTTTGCTCATTTAGTATATTGTGGTACATTTAATAACTAACTTGTTTAAAAAGTTTAGATTTTCTAAAAATAAAAAAAATCGTCTCTAGGAATGGGAAATTTAAATTTTTTTTACATAAAAGCAATCAAAAAGATTATTAACGTCTAAAAAGATAAAATTTCGTTTCCAGGGTTGAGAAATTGCAATACTTTTATGCATAAAAGTAACTAAAAAGGCAATTGACATTGTTTTTTCTTTGCTGATTAAAACTATTTTATTATTCATAAAGAAAATAATTAGTATCAACTATATGAAAAAATCAAAATTTCGATTCCAGTAATGAACAACTGCAATATTTTGTAGTACATGGCGGTGACCAAAATGGTTTAAAATTTTTAGGTTTAAAGAAAAACGCTTTATACATCATAAAGGTTTGCATTAGTAAAAAAAAAATTAGAAAGAAAATATCGGCGCGATCTCTGTAGGCATAATTACCCGTAGTTGAAATTTTAATAAATAACAATTGTGAAGAGATCACTTTCAATAAGGTAGCCAGGTAACATTACAATCAAGAGACGAACACGCTCACACGCGCACAAACGAAGGATGAGAAGACCACAGTACAAACAACAGGCGTGAACCCTTAACGTATCATTTTTCCAGGAATTCCCCTTTTAATTTTTAATGGGTTTTGATTTTGTACTTCTATCTGTAGCAGCTCTTGTTATATACCAATTGTTTTTACCACAATTGCTTGAGATATGTTCCTTATTAGACGCAGTTGTAAATATAAACATTTACACTATGCCCAAGCAATTTCGAAAAAAACTATTTAATACCTTTATAATAAGGGTTAATTATATTAGAAATCAAAATACTTTTCCATTTGAAGTCCGTCTTTCATAAAAGCGATCTTATAAAAAAGTACTTCTAAAATGAGTACAAGAGAAAACACATATTTTAATCAAAAAATATTAGAACTTGTATCATAAAAATTGCTCTGGTGCTCACGGTCGGATTGTGACGTGTATAGGAGTGTAGAGGAGGGTTCGTACCATAGGATACTACTAGTCTCTAAACAAACTTTAGAAGTTGTGCTCTATTAAGTGGGAGGATTTAGGAAAATGTCGGACCTTTAAGAAATATTTAAAAAAAATTATTTTAAATATTATATATATATTATATATATATATATATATATATATATATATATATATTGTATATTATATATATATATATATATATATATATATATATTGTATATTATATATATATATATATATATATATATATATATTGTATATATATATATATATATATATATATATATGAATATTTTTTTGCTGATAGTAGAGCTAACAAATTGGGCAATTATATAAAATTTATTTTGCTTAGAAATCTCTTAAAACAAGAAAGTTATAGATGTTTAAGAATTAAAAACTTATTAAAATTTTTTTATATTAGGAAAATAATGTTCATTTTGAATCACCCTGTTCACTACGATATAATAAAAAAAAAGTTTAAATTTTTTGGTTCCCGAACTTTTACATATTACAATTGCTGATAGTAAAACAAAAATTAGTTTTGGCCGCCTTCTCGCGAAATGGTCCGCAGTGCAACGTGGGATTCTGTGACCAGAAGAACCCTGTTTTCTTTTTAAAAGGTATGAACCTCACTCTTAATTCAGTCCATTTACTGGTTAATGACTTTTTAAAAGAAGGGAGTGATTTATATTTTGCCATTACAAAGTCTCTTAGTCAGTTAGAAAATACATTTTCTATACTGCGGCAAAAGGAAGGCAACAATAGCAACGCGAGATAAACACTATTTTGGCAAAAGTTATTGTTGCTAAAAGTTTTCAATAAAGTTTTTCCAATTACTGTGAAGTTGAACAAGACGAGGTTGACCAAATTGATATTAATGCTATATGTTTACCTAAAAGTAATGGTTATGATATATATTCTTCAAGTGAACATACTGAAATAGCCTCTAATAAAAGGGTTAATGTTGATTTTGACGACGATGTATATGCGGATTACTTTTAAAAAATTTTTAATAAATCTGAGAACATAAATTTTGCACTGGTTTCCATGGTTTCGTTGGGTATGTTGCATTTAAAATTATTCCAAAATTGCAATGCGAAAAATGCTGTAATGATCTTAGGAAGATGAATAAAGCTTTAACCACCCCAAGCAAGCTTTTTATATTCTTTAAGAATTATCAGTCTCTGAGAGATTTTGAAAATTTAGCTGCTGCGTCAGACAAACTAATGGATGCAATTAAAAAAACATATATTATTACATCACAATATCTTTAAAACTGAACCGGAACGAAATGGTACAAAATTATTTATTATTGACGCCCAACTAAGGAATGGTATTTTCATTAGGGGGCTCTGCCAACTCATTTTGGACCCATGACAGTATATATCAATGTTATTGGGTGGCCCATATTTTCATTGTGATTTCTAATATTTGAGAAAAAAATTTTTTCTTTACAGTACAATATTTTGGTATCATTAAAGTAGCCCATCTTTTCATTGAATTTTCCCGTATTTATATTGGGGTGGCTTAAAATTTAAATGCTTTGTCTAAATGTTATCGTTTTTAAATCTATATCAGACTAAAAAGATAAAAAATAAATATATAATTAAAAAAAAAGAATTGAGTTATACTGTTTTATTTTAAAATTCACCAAAAAGTAGAATATAAATTTTGTTTGGTTTCTAATAGTCTAATTAAATATGTATGATAAGCTTATGTAATTTCAATGTATTAGTTGTTCTATAAAACAGTGAGCCATTGAACAAATAACATACAGGAACATTTAGCCCCCAAATCTTAATTTCTTTCTTCCATATATTCCATTCTGCTGGAATATTGTTCCTGTATGTTATTGTACTATAAAGTAAAAAATTTTTTTCTCAAATAGTAGAAATCACAATGGCAATATGGAACACCCAATGAAACTAATATATTGTATTATCATGGGTCAAAAATTAGTTGGCAGATTTTTATTTACAAGCAAATAAACAAATTTTAAATTTGAAAATATGGGCCACCCTAATGATATTAAAATATTTTATTGTTAAGCGTAAAGTTAAAATTTGGGCCATCCTAATATATATACGTGAAATACCTCAATGAAAATAAGGGGAACCCTAATGACAACAAAATATTGTATAGTCATTTAAGATTGACCTGTGGTCCCAATTTGAGCTAAATCGGTTCAAAGAAAGTATGTCAAAAATGAGTTTTCAGATTTGAACAGAACTGTAAACAAACAAGAAAGTAAGTTAAATAAAACAGTACTCGTATAAATATTCAAAATGTTGATTTATTAGCAAATAATTTTAGATGACGCCGCACACTGGACCATTTTAAGAGAAGGCGGCCAAACCAATTTGTTTTACGATCACCAACTATAAAATGTAAAAGTTAATTCGAAGGAAGACACTTGTGTACGTCGCACAGTGGACCATTTCGCGATAAGGCGACCAAAACTGGTTTATTTTACTATCACCAATTGTAATATGTATACCTCGGGAACCAAAATATTCAAACTATATTGCAACTATATCCCAGTGCACAGGGTGGTTCAAAATATACATTTTCATTATTTTGCTAATATGATTCACTTCTTAATAAGCTTTTAATTTTTACACAACTATAACTGCCCGACCATTGCCCCAAGAACTATAAATTTACATTCATCAGTGAATATTACCCGTTCCTAAGACGGTTTGGGGCGACGGTCCCAAATAGACCCCCGAATACAGCCTTAGACCCCCAAAACGTAAATCCAACAGTGAAACACGGAGGCGTTTCAGCCAGAGTTTGGGGATGTGTGGCCCCAAATAGCGTTGGGAAATTGAGAATAATAGATGGCACTATGGATAAGGCTATGTAAATTGATATTTTAAAAGATGTCTATATCCCTAGTGTGTAAATATTAGATTTGGGAAGAAAATGGTAACATAATGACTACTTTATAATGTCAAGCATAAGCTGGGGTATCCTCAAAAACCTTCCGATCTAAATGTTATTGAGCTTTTATGGGATATTTTGAAGCAAAATCTAAAAAAATCGCCAAATAGCAAAAATAATTCATTTTATATATATTTTTCTTCTTACATTGCAACTTTTACGGTCATATGTATACGTTAGTAACTCTGTGTACATATATTTTCTTCTTAATTTTGTTTGTTTTTGGTCCAATAAGTTCGAAATTAGTGCACAAATCGGGGCTTTAGTGTATTTTTAAGCTTGAATTTTGATAATGTATTTTGTGTGGTTTTTTTTTTATAACAGGGCAAAATAGCGAGCAAACAAAAAGAAAAAACAAGGTGTTGTTGCATGCTCAACAACATGCTTGAGAAGGAAATTTTTCCCAACTTCTTTTACTTTTTTATGCTGGAATTGCCTAGGGGCAAAATGGATAGCTAAATTTTTAAAATTTTAGCTGAGATTTCAATCTTTAATTTGGTATGGGTCTCAGGCTAGAGGCCGTTGGAGATGAAGAGGTACAAGCCATAGAGGTTGGATAAATAACTATTTTTGAAAAATTTTTAGTAGTAAAACAATTTTTTTTATGAAGAAAGATCAACTTTTAATGTCTCTGGAATAATATGTAATAGGCCTGATATAATATTAGTCTAATATGATATCAGCCTAATATTTTTGGTACATGATAACTAGCCAGTTTATAACGAAAATCAGGTAGATCAGAAGACATGAATAAAATGAATTATAGCCGCTCTCAAATTGCTTTGCGTCATGATAAAAAAACCAATACCAACTTGATAATTTTTCGCGTCGATGAATATAAAAAAACTAGAAACGGTACGAATAGGTCCTAGTAATGAGTAGTGCGTTTCGTTGGCACATAGATCAGAAACGCATACGCTCTTGATGAAAAATGAATTCTGCATTCCACTATAGTAGCGATAAAACATCGAAACGCACCCTGAGAAATACACGCTCGAGAAAACTTTCAAATAGACTTTGATGCAGCGGCCGCCACATGAGATGTAAGCGGAGTAAGTCATCGAGAGATCAATTGATTTGAAGTATCTCTAACAACGTCTTAAAAAGCTGAGGAAATCGAATGATTCTTTTATCGCCTTACAAGGAGTGATCACACCGGACTTTCATGGCCATAAGATTAAGAACTCAGTACTTGTATCACTCATATGAGCAGATGAAGCAGCATGGTTTTTTAATATTAATGATGTTCATTTGATACCATTAGATAATTCCTTAAGGTTATTATTTAATATTCTCCCTCATCGTGTCGATATCAGGCTTTGAGTTTCAGTAGTCAAATGAATATGATGAGCTGATGTCATGTGCGAAAGAGGACATAGATCGTTGAGGGAAACTTAGAATAGTTTGAAAATAGTAAAAAACAGAGACCTGCGGTGTTGAACTTATTTTTTTAGATAAGAACTAATCTAGAACAACTCATTAAGCATGATCTCTAAGAAAGTTCGCTATAATACGAGAGAAGTTATCCCTGACACTGAATACCATCAGTTTCGACAGGCGTGCACCTGGCCACGCTCTATCGAATGATTTGGAAGTATTTAGGGCCACTATTTTCCTATCGCTGAAACGGTGTATGGAACTATAGCAGTTCTTCAACAGGAAGGTCAGTAGATCATTTGCAGAACTCTCCCAAGGCATCCTCCCTGCCGATAATTTAAATAATTCATGGACACTAAATATTGCACAAATCGGAAGTGAAGCTTACATTTTCGGAATCAATATATATATATATATATATATATATATATATATATATATATATATGTATATATAATAAATTAACTATTTGACATACTGTCATTCTACTATTATAATATGAAATTTATATTTTATTACAATTCTCAGATGGTTTAAAAGTCTTTTAATAAGTTGAGAGGTTGGAAACTTTTCAAAACTGTGGTTAAAGTCTACTGACTATTTGGTATAAAGCGCCAATGAAATGCATGTAGACATTGCTTAACCACCCAACAAATAAATTTCATGCTATATATATATATATATATATATATATATATATATATATATCAATATATATAAATCAATATATATATATATATATATATATATATGTATCAATATATATAAATCGATATATATATATATATATATATATATATATATATATATCTATATATACATATATATTCCAAGTAAATATTTCACTCTTTTGTGACTTGATTTGATCTAAAGCTATATAAAAGTATGTATTTTTACCAGAAAAATGTTGCTTGCTCTGTATTTGGAAGATTTTATATTAAACACATAGCTGGCAGCACTAGAAACCATCTGGTACGAAAAATAACACAGTTAAAAGAAGGAATTTCCCTTGTTTAATTCAAATAATTTAGCTAAAAAGTTAAACGTATGTTTATGGTTAGATTATGTTGAATATTGCTACCCAGTGTTTTTAACACGGTTCATTCCAGCATCATAGGAAGTTCAAGAAGTTGGAGTAGAAGGCTTTGATGATATATCGTTTGTAGATAATGACGAATTGTTATTAGATAACACCCTTGAATTCACCCATTGTTTCGGAAAAAATATTTGTTCCAAAGCAATTTTTTTTATATGCAGTTTGACGTCTCTCTTTTTGAGAGCGAGAGAGAGAGTCATCTTGCTTCGGAACATCAATTGGTTTAATAGAAATTTTTGTTCTGAAACATTTCAGCTGTGCTGCCAGCTTATTTAATATTTTAAGTAAAGTTGAACTTAGATGCAACATCATATTGTTGTTCATTCTGTGTCTTCTTATTAAATGACTCTAACAACTAGCTTATAGTATATATATATATATATATATATATATATATATATGCCCAATAAATCAGTGGATATTTAAATGAGGTAATTTTGATGAGTATTTAAAATCTTTTTAAATACACTTTCAGTTTTACAGTCAGACTTAAATACTTCAATTAACTTATGCGAAAAATGTGGTAGCACCATGAAATATGTAAACAAAAATCGCCATTGTTCAGAAAACAGGTGTTTTGCTTATGATTGAAAGTATTTCAAGTGTTTTGCATGAAATAATTTTAAGTTTTTCAATTGTGTTAAGGATCCATTTGTGCAATATATATTGTTTTATTGATTTTCGACTTTATTTTATTGATGATTAACTTTAATGACGCAACTTTTAAACATTTTTTAGCAAATTTTTCTCAAAATCACAATGTTTTCTCCTTCTTAAAAGAAAAAAAGAGTCAGTCATATGTTTACTGTGTTCGATTTAAATAACATTTAAATGGCCAATGAGGGACATTTTAGTATTATTTAAGTTTACGGTGAAAACCGATATTTGGTATTTAAATGGCATTTAAAGTTAAATTACATTTAAATAACTACTGATTTATTGAGCATAAGATGAATGGTTGTAGAATTAAGGACATAATACTTATTAGTTAACATATTTGCAAATGAGTGGATTTATATCATAACAATTATATGTACATATAATAATATACAGAACTTGTTTTATATCGACTATTATAAAAAATTAATCATAGAATCAAGTATATTGTTACGTTTTTAGACCTTTTCGTAAAAACGGTTTTATTACTTATTCTTCAAGGATCCGTTTTATTGCATCAAATTAAAACACGGACAAACTAATTTTAGAAATATAATGCGGCAAAACTTTATTTATTACTTTATTAACACGAGTATTTGTACTACTCAATACTTAGCGATGTTAACACGTCTATGTTTGAAATCACACTAACTATTGGCACAGCCTCGAATGATCTTGTATATTCTGGAGTATTCCATTTCCGTTAATTTGAATATTATCTATATTGTGTTGACCAGGGTTGTAACATTTTGACAACTAGAGATTAATTGGCAGTGCTGCCAAGTACATATTTTTAATTAAATTATTTATTTATTTCATTTATTTCATTCATATTTACATTAATTTATTATTAATTTACATTAATAATAAAAGGTACGAAAATTCATTTTTAGTTTATTTTCATATATTTTCATTAAGCCCGATTTCGTTAGCTTAATGGCTATTAAGACAAGCACTTGTGTTTTATTAAGATTTTTTTCAAATTGTAATTTGTTTATTACATAATAAATAATATGAGTATGTAGCCAAGAAAACAAGAAAATTGCATTCATCTGCTACGGTAGTGCCCAATTGTAAAATTGACGCACAAAATTATTTCATACTATAGCCTTGATTATCCATAACATATGTGCGATACGGGTGAATCGTTTCAGAGCAAACTCTTAAAAAACTAAAATTATTTCGGAATAAATTTTTTTTCTGAAACCAATAAAGTGTGAAACAAAAAATCCCATCGTTTCTCGATTTGTGAGAAAAAGTGTTTCTGTAATTTAAAGTGGTAAGAAGCAACACTAATTAAGTTTTTATTGAAATATTCCAATATAAACAATAATTCCAATTATAAACAATTATTTTTGTGTAAAAAAAAATTAAATAAACACAGTGGTCCCCTGATTTACGAATAGGTACGTTCGGTGAAAGTAGACGTATATCGAATATTCGTATAGCGGGTTAATATTAATACGCCATTCTACTGAAAATAAATAGATACGTTCCAGGGATAAATTATATTAGCATAAGTTTGTATTACAAATGCATAGATAAGTTCCTGAAATGTTCGCTATGTGATACCCTTCTATTAAAAACATTTATAACAAAGTGATATGAAAGAAAATTTATTCGTTTTAAAACCAAAATACATAAGAAATACATTAAAAAAGCAAATTTTACATTGAAAAAGAATATATGATGTTAAAATTAAAATAATAACTTAACATCAAGTATTGAAAAATTATAAAATATAAATGTTATACAGTGTCTATTGTGATGTATTGTCAAATCTCTGACCAGCTGTCATCTTGTTGCAATTTCACCACGACTTGCACATGTTCGTAAT
Organism: Linnaemya vulpina; assembly: GCA_963675445.1. NCBI lineage: Eukaryota > Metazoa > Arthropoda > Insecta > Diptera > Tachinidae > Linnaemya > Linnaemya vulpina. Next base: position 49,146,799 of record OY776278.1, read on the forward strand.
AGGGAACTTTTCATTCGTATAACGAATTTTATAATTTAATAATAATGTTCATAAATTCGAAATTTCGTAAAGCGAGCCTTCGTAAAACGGAGGAATACTGTATATTAAAAAAGCGAATTGTTAATAAAAGAGTGAGATAATTTAGCGCTAAAAAATGCTATGTATGGTGTGATAGTACATGATTGGCGAAACATTTTGCTAGTTTTTCGCGAAAAATTAAAGGATACAACCGATCCTTTTACCATTATGGGGCAATGTTTTAAGAACATTTATCGTTTGAGCAAAGACGCAGCTTTTGTTCTGCTGTCAGAGATTAGCCCGCACATGCTCAAGAGGAGAAAGACAACATATATCCCACAACTAGATTTTCTAACTTAAAGTTATGTTTTTATTTTATGTATTATGTTTTGCAACCTATTTTTATTATTATTATTATTATTATTATATATATTATAATTAAATATTATTATTATTATTATTATTATTATTATTATTATTATTATTATTATTATTATTATAATGTATATTATAATTATATAAGTTATTATTATTATTATTATTATTATTATTCTTATTATTATTATTATTATTTTATGATTATTATTATTATTATTATTATTGTTATTATCATTAATATTATTAACTCTTTATGTGTATTGCTCGGCTATAGGTCATGTTTTAAAAAAATTCATAAACAACAAATATTTTTAGTTATTTAATCTTTATTTAATCATGTGGTTCCAATATTTCGAATAGCCTTGCTATTCATCTTCACGGGAATATTGTTGGGTACAAAACAATATATAATAAACATTAAAAATACTTTTTGATTATATCTACTCAAATCACAATTACATACATACAAGTAAATTAAAAATTAAATAACCATAGATTGTTTATTGTCTTAAAATTAAATTAACATATTTTCAATATGTCGATCGTGATTTGTCCTTAGCTGCAAAAACCTGATTTGTTGATGTTAATCCTTGTGTTTGTTTATCTTACTTCTGCAAATTTGAGCGCATTTTTCTGTGTCTTGTTTGTAGTTGAACTTCAATTATATGTAACATATCTAAAATAAATCTCCTGGAATAATGTTTTTCTTGTTGTAATATTTTTACATTATCAAAATTTGACATATGATTTGCCTTTGCACAGTGGGTAGCAAGTGCAATTTTTTGCTCCATGCGTTTGATCTTCATTCTTATGTCTAACTTATGAGATGTTAGTCTGGTCTTTAATTTCATTTTAGTTGTTTCTACATATCTACATAGGAAAATCATGTGCCATCACCGGCAACTAATCAAGAATATCGGGTAAAAACAGAATTAGGTATATATATATATATATATATATATATATATATATATATATATATATATATATGCGTGTGTGTATATATATAAATATATATATATATATATATATATATATATACATATACATAAATATATATATATATATATATATATATATATACATATATATATATATATATATATATATATATATACATAAATATATATATATATATATATATATATATATATATACATATATATATATATATATATATATATATGTTTATATATATTTATATATATATACATATAATATATATATATATATATATATATATATATATATGTATATATATAAAATATATATATATATATATATATATATATATACATATATATATATATATATATATATATATATATATATATATAAAAGGTACATATGAATAAAATTAGGTTTTTTATTAAATATTTTTATTAGACGAAATTGCTCTTCGAGCTACTTTTATTTGTAAATCTTCTTCGCATGATAAGTAGTAAAGTTTATGCATGTCTGAGATACTGGGCACTTCTTCCCATTTTTCCGTTAACGGTGGGGAAAGTCTTTAGATTTCGTCTGCACTTATAAAAGTTAAATGAATCCTATTTATGTGGTCTCGTGCACATTCGAATAAAGCTAAAACGTCGTGCAAAATAATATTATTTGCTTTCGATATTTGCCAAAATTTTCTTTTAATTGCAGCTCCTGCTCATCGACTGCTCCTTTGCCATAAGAAGTGGCAAAGAAGTTCCATTCAATACATTTGCAACCTAATTCCACTAAAGAATTGGGTAAACTCCTAGCTATAAGCTGGTTTTCAAATTGCACAAGTGTTATTATAAAACAGTAAACATCGTATTTGTTGTGGGTTAGCTTTTCACTTATTATAGCAAACGATTTTGTGTCTCCACCCAACTAGGCTACGAATTTAAAAATCGTGCTTTGTTGGTAACTAAAGTGAGCACTTTGCACTTCGTTTTGACACATAAAGCGGTGTCATAAGGTACATAACGTAAGTATCGTTCTCAACTTGCAATATCAGTTCTTGTATTGTATATTCCTCATTACAAAATAGTGTTTTTGAGCACGCTTTACAAAAAAATGCACTTTAAAGAAAGGCAATTGAGCTTCCAATTAGTGAATGAAACAGTCAGTGGTCTGAGTTAAGGTGACACAATTTTGAACTTTGCGCCAATGATGCCAATTTCCTCCAACTTTTTTATGTCCTTGACTGGAATCAGATCATGTTGCACATCTTGTACACAATTTTTGCATTCGCTTGGCCGGTTTCGGATAATTGTTGACTTACTCACATATTCCTCATCATATTCATTTTTGAACAACTCAAACACTTCAAGAACTGTCTTCAACATAAAACGCTTAGCAATCATTTGTCCATCTATAACAAGAGTGTCTTTACGACCTGCAGCCTGGACACTAATGTGTTCTTTATTTTTTGTTCGTGTTCTACAGACTTGGACAATTTTTTTTCGCCAATTATTTTTGAATTTAGATATTTCGCATTCAAAATCTTGAAAAATTCTATTTTCTTTTTCAAATTCATGGGCAAGGCTTTTTCTACCTTCTTGACTGGCTTTTCCCAATGTTTGCTTGCAAGAATGCTCCGCATTCGTTTCTTTCAAATTTACTGTTTTTATTTTTCATTCGGTGTTGTTATTTTCTTACGCGGTCTTTTTCTCTCCTCTGAACGTTTCTTGCTCGTTTTAGACAATTTCAACTGCCGCTGTCGATATTTTTGTACTCTTTCCTTTGCTTTTAAGCGATACGCTTGTAATTTTACGGGATCTTTTTTCAACTTTTCCCTAAATTTCTTATCTTTGTTTTTAATTTTTTCAGAAACGGTGTCCATCTACATAAAAACATTTATTGCTGATTATGAAGATATTTGCAGCAAAAATTTGAAAAAAGTTTAACTTACACCAGTTGCGTTACGTGACAAATTTCAATATTACATAGAAAGGGTATATTACTAACTTCGGTCAAAGTAATTTATTTTTTAAGCTTTATATATAAAACTTGCTTTGATTTTAAATTTTTATTGAATTCCGTTCTACAGCGCAGAGGATATGACAAAAATTATGCTTTCAGTTCATTGTTGTTGTAAGCGAACTATTTTGTAGTTAGTGCAATCGTAAAAAATGCGTTTTAAAAAAATTACCCAGTAAAGAGAAAATTCGATTAAAAGTAATCGAAAGAAACTTACATATCATTTTGAATTTTACTAATATTTTTCTCATTATGGGTTTTAAGTTAAGGTATAAAATCTTTAAAATAATAAAATTTGAATATTTTCCTTCTATAATATTGGATAAAAATAATTGTTTGATAACTTATAATATTTTGGCGACGGTAGACGTTTCATGGAAATACCCAATTTTTCATAACAATCTTCTTTGTGTAACTTTCACTCATATCTACTTTTATCAGCTGATATTATTATCGACTGATATCAGCATTTCATATTCCTTTAATTATAGGCCGGCAATGTCTGAGATCGACGCAAAGTGGCAGAATATGAAAGTCATATTATATGACTTAAAAAAAAAAAAAAATATTGGGGTCAATGGAACAAGAACGATTTAAACACTCGTAAGACCCAGTGTTAAATGTTTATGTACTAGCGCACACACAACTATGCAGCCGTCATCTGTTTCCATAGGTTTTAAGGCATCAATGTTGATTTTCCAGGGATGGAAGGTCAGTGTGATGTCAGATGGATCACATCTCTCAAGCTGCAAAAAAGCATTCAAGTGCCTTGGCTGCTTAAAACTGTGATTGCATCTTATCTTCGAAATGGAATATAACTCTCATGTGTAGGGCGCTGCTTCAAACTCTAATTTGATGTAACTCGATCGTGTACAGAAGAGGGCGAAGGAGCTTATCGCAGACAGTAGAGTGACCAATTCCTTTGACTCTCTTTAGTATCGTCTCAATATAATGGTTTGTGCTCTAATGATATCAGGGAGATTGTTCCCGAAACCCATTTTTTTACGCGTAAAGGAAGAGCTCGTGTGTTTTTGGTTAATACTTCAACGAATTGCACTATGCATGACAAAGAGAATTCGTTTCTTGGCCGAACAGTCCGTTTATGGAATAAACTACCAGCAGAGATCTTCCCCGTCGTCTTCAACTTGAGAATGTTTGAATGGAATTTTCACAGACACTACTATGGAATAAAACTTTCGCTGAATGTTTTTCACGCAGCAGCCTTACCGCCAGATTTGTAGGTTTCCTGCTCCTTTTATGTCGGCATTTAAAAATGTTTTCGTAGATATAACCTATTAGATATACATTTGTTTTGAGCAAATACCTGATATATTGGGAGCTTGATTACTTTGCACGTTCGAAAATAAGTTCGTTGGCTATTTTGGTGCTATGGTAACTTAAATGAGTTCTTCCGAGTTTTCAAGGTTTATGGTTAAGCATTCTAATATCGAATGGTAGTATTGGATAGATATAATATACTATGCATACCGTAAATGTAAATGATCTAAAATTTTTTAATATACCTAACTTTTATTATTATAACAGCAAACCTACCTGAAACTTAACATGTCTCTGAAACATGACCGGTCCATTGCCGTTACGTTTATATTCAACACGAAAGGATGTAGGTGAGACAACACTATGCGATAATTCCGCCATCTAGAATATAAGGAGATTAAAATAAGAAAAAAACAAAATAATGCTCGTAAGTTTGTATAAAAAATGCATGGGTAAATCTTACCGACAAAAATGCATGAATCAAGTGGGCTTTAACTGTCGAAATTGGTTTTCCTTTAACTAATACTGTAAAAGTTTCATCTTTCTCTGTTGTAATGAGATTGCCAAACCAAGAACGTTTGGTTAATTCTGGTGACGACTCCGGAGTTAAATGAACCTCATCGGCGGAAACTGTGACATAAAAAACGTTATACTTATATATATATCTATATATATATATATATATATATATATATATATATGTCTATATATATATATATATATATATATATATATATATAATTTATATTATATATTAAGAAAAAAGTATGAGTAATTGTAATGTTGACTCAACATAAAATTTTGCAGCTTTCTTTTTCAAAAACGAGAAATACTTTTGGCTTCGTGAATACTACCGAAGTCCGACTTACACATAGGTTCTGCAGCAAATTGCAAAGTTTTCACTTCCATTTTAAGAGTGTGAAAATTATCAGTTCATCATTAATATGTATCAGTCAAAAACTCATTTTAAAAAGTTGTTACCTTATAAGATAGAAGGAACGAAGGTAAGTTTAATGTACTGGAAGGTTGCTTGGTACTACATTCTTCCGTTACTGCCAGTTTTATTTGCTTGCATGTTTGCTATAAAGCAATATTTAATATGTAATATTTTTTCTACAAATTTAATTTTTCTACTTTTTCTGATTAACATAAACATATTCTGTGTAAATGATTTTTTTAAATAAAGAAATATATTTTTTTAATTAGTGTTTTTAAAGCTCTTTAATGTCAATTATGTGCTGATTCTTTTTTCCCAAAATCTTACAAAAATTCAAAGTAATCAATTGAGGGGTTTTAGCTATTCACATTCCACTGGGGCTAGTGCAGATAATCAGGGAACCTTTACCCAACATTTCTTAGAATAACTAAAGATATTTATTTCAAAATCCCACTTTAATAAGTGAGAATAAATATAGCTTTTATTTAAATATATGTAAATATTTTTGTGATTTTATTTTTATTGAACATTTTTACTTTGCTATATTAATATTTATTTAGGCTAAGTTGTTCTAACTTAGTTAAAATGTCAGAAAGACTTGATGATAAATATTCCTAGGCACAAAGGAAGTCAACATCAGTTTTATTCAATTTACACAGCAGAGCAGAACAGCTGTTTTCGAAATTCGCTACACTTTCATCTTCAGTGCTCATGTGTATATTGTGTTTATCATCACTGTTTAGGTGGCTTAGTTGAATGTGATAACAGTTTTCTATTTACAAAAATTTTATTGTGAAAAACAATCCGAGAACTGTATCAACCTGATGTTAACACTTGTGTGTTATAATACCTGTGTTACCATTTGATTATTTTCTTCATGCCTCATTTTTCTGAATTTTTCGTTCCATTATACATTAAATCAAACTTTTTTGGTTTGAATTTTATACTTAAGTATATGTGAACGTTTTTCCAATTTTCATTGGTAGCTCAAGCCAAAGCTTAAATTGTATGTGATTTTTATATAGCATTTTTATTTTGCTATATTAATATTTATTTAGGCTAAATTGTTCTAATTTAGATAAAATCTCAGAAAGACATGATGATAAATATTCCTAGGCACAAATAGAAAACTGTTATCACATTCAACTAAGCCACCTAAACAGTGGTGATAAACACAATATACACATGAGCACTGAAGATGAAAGTGTAGCGACAGCTGTTCTGCTCTGCTGTGTAAGTTGAATAAAACTGATGTTGACTTCCTTTGTGCCTAGGAATATTTATCATCATGTCTTTCTGAGATTTTAACTAAGTTAGAACAATTTAGCCTAAATAAATATTAATATAGCTAAATATTTTTTAATTTATAATTGGTGACCTTCGGAAAAAGAAATCATATATATATATATACATACATAAATAGAAATAATATGGATATTCCACAAAATATTAAATGCTTGAATCATCATGCCTGTTTTTGCAGCACAACAACAACAACAGTTACTCTGCAATATGCATAAAATTCTGATACTAAGCAACAGACGAATAAATCTACATGAAGTCTCATCTGCAAAAACTCCTAAGCTTTCTAAATTTTGGAAAGATTGACATGAAGTTTGGTTCCTACAGGTTGAAGCATGGTTCCGGATATGTAGAATTAGCCATGACACAGCTAAATTTGAATATCTGGTGATGAACTTGGATCAAGCGGTGTTATATCTAGTGAAAGATACCAACATTTCTCTACCATCATCTGGTAATATGAAGCTTTTAAAGAGCGAATTTCAACTCATTTGCGGAAACTGACGAACAACAGTTAAAACATTTGTTAACAGGAATAGATATTGGTGACCAAAAGCCGTCCAATTATCTACAACGCATGAAGTCACTTCTAAATAGTAAGATAAGCAACGACATTTTAAGAACTTTGTTTCTGGAACGATTGCCAGATAAGGTTAAAAATATTTTGTAATGAAAGACGTTGACAAATTGGCTCATCAAGTTGATAAAATTATAGAAGCATTTTCGTGTTCAACGTAAATGTTCGTTTCTGAGATATCATCATCTTTGAAAGAAAAGCTTTCTCAGAAATTAGACATTATTGTTGCTAGAATTGATGCTCTTGAAACACGATTCAGGGTATATAAGAAGGAAAATTCCTCATCTCTTAAAACTCGGTCTATTTCGAGGTCAGTTTCGCGAAAGAAGAAAGGATCTGGTTTGTGTTAGTATCATTGGCGTTTTGCTGAAAAAATTTATAATGGTCGTTTATTTATAACTGAAAAACACAAATTAAATTTCTTATCGATCGTTTACCCTTTCAAAAACATTAAATCGCCTTAAAAACTTTCACTGTGTGTAGCAAATAGTACAGAGATTAAAACCTTTGGGGACATAATTCTGCACTTAAACTTAGGTTTGCACAGAAGCACAGATGGAATTTTAAACATGCGGATGTTAAGTGTCCCATTATTGGATCCTATTTCCTTCACCATTATCATCTTCTTTCAGTTTTAAAAGACAGTTAATTAATTCATCGTACAACTAAATTTAAAACTAGTGGCAATATCATTCATTACTCATTTGCTAGTATCAAAATGGTGTCTGGTGAAAGCAAATACCTTAAATTATTAAAAGAAAATCCAGATATGTTTACACCATCTGTTAATTTTGAATCGCTTCATAATACATATCATGATATCATCACTAAAAAACCAAGTATTTCCAACAGACTAAGAAGTTTAGATCCAGAGAAATTAAAGGCAGCTAAAAATTAATTCCAGCATATATTAGACAAAGGAATCATTGGACCATCCAACAGTGATAGGACAAACCCGCTTCATATGGCAAATAAACCCAATGGAGAATGGCTGCCTTGTGGTGACTATAGAGCTTGTAATAGAATCACCGTAGCAGACAGTCATCCCGTGCCATATCTCACTAATTTTTAAATGAATCTTTATGATGCCACGATTTTTTCTAAATTGGATTAAGTTAAGCATTTTATCAAATACCAGTGCATCCAGATGATACTCCGAAATTGCAGTGACGACACCTTTTGCTTGATTCGAGTTTTAAAGAATACAATTTGGGTTATGTAATGCTGCTCAAACTTGTCAGCGCTTCATTTACTTTCGTCTACATCGACGACGTTACTTTCTTTTAAAAATCTGAGAATGAGAATATGGTGCACCTAAATACTCTTTTCGATCGATTCAAAATATTTGGTATAAACGTTAATCCAGCAAAATGCGTTTTTGGGCTGTGCGGATTGTTTATTTAAAAAATGTCGCGAGAAAACCAAAAAAGCCTATTTAGCTACATTGCATTTTTATTTAAGAGTTTTTCAAAATAATTTTTTCGGTCGTTAATTCCGATTCAACCGGCAAAATCAACTCGATTTCACTTTCTTCTGCCATTACCCTTTAATATGAGAAACTTTACATAAATGTAATAAAATTATTTACTTTTTATTTAAAATTTTTTTATTCTATTATCATCTATTTGTTCTATTATTATATTCTATTTATCTATTATATTTTATTGTTAATAAATGAACTATTTGACATACTGTAATTGTACTATTATAATATGAAATTTATATGTTGGGTGGTTAAGCAATGTCTATATGCATTTCATTGGCGCTTTTTACCAAATCGTATATATATATATATATATATATATATATAAATTGTGGAAAAAATAATCATGGATCTTACACCATGATAACGCACCAGCTCACATATCGAAGCTTGTGCTTGACTTTTTAGCCAAAAACAAAACCGTTATCCGTGTCTCAACCAACATATTCACCGGTCTTGACTCCCGGTGATTTTTTCCTCTTCCCAAAACTGAAGACACCGATGAAGAAAAGCGTTTTGCTACGATTGAGGATTTAAAAGAAAAATCAAAACAGGAGCTGTTGGCGATACCAAAAAGTGTGTTTCAGGAGTGTTTCGAGGATTGGAAAAAAACGCTGGCATAAGTGTACTAGATTTGAGGGGGATTACTTTGAAGGGGATGAGATAGGTATTGATGAATAAGTAAATACTTTTTGAAAAAATTTAAAATAGCGTTTTTTTATCAGAACTCGTATATGTCCATCTTCCCGTTTCTGCCACTTCTATTATACCTATTCATGATTTCTAAATCGATTGGGATAATACCACCAATGATAAAAGCGGCCTCGTCTAGCACTGTTCGAAATTCACTACTTACTCTCAAAACAGCTAGCCTATACACAGAGTTACATGTTTCATCCTATCTTTCGTATTGTTAATACTATTATTATTACCATTAGTATGAATTGTATTGTAACTACTCTATTTAACTTTATTTTTGATAATATTATATTTTCACTCTAATTCGGATTTTTATAAATTGTAATATATATAATTTTTTATTTTAATCAATCTATTTTGCATTGGTTTATATTAGATTACCTAAAATATCTAATAAAGTTTACATACATACAATCAAATATAATTCACTATCAAAGTGAAGGTTTAATTAAGTTATATTACTGGCGCAGCACTAGCATTATATAAGAAACACTTTAAGTATTTTCGCTGCTGTTTCGACATGTGAGACATTATAAACTTTATATTGTTGAACTACTGCATCCAAAAAATCTACAAATTATTAAACATTTGTTGTAACAAGAACTTTAAGTTGCTGATTTTCGTATTTAAAATATCTGAAAATTGTTGAAAAAACCAGGAATTTAAAATATTTGAACAATAAAAGAAGAAGAAGCCCATTTCAGCTGTTAAAAACATGTTAAAGCAGGCTTCCTACCCTTATTCAATTTGAGGATCAGATACAAAATATTTGGTAATGCGAACATCACGTTAATCAAGAACAACAATCCTATTAAGTGGGAAGAGATAAAAATAGTTTTAAGAATTAATTTCAATATAACGGATAGTATAGAAAATATAATAAATAAAATAAAAACAGCGGAATTAAGAAGAAATATTATTGAGCTTTATGATTATATCTTAAAATTGTTAACTAAATTTAATTTAAAAACAACATATTAAAACGATTAGAAGCAAGAACAGATTTTAAAACTAATTTACTTGTAACAAATGACTTAAAAATTCCTTTAATATTTGACAAATGTACAAATGAATATGTTGCATATCAGAAACACAATTTAGTTAACCAAGAATTTATCATGTAAAGAAAAAATTAGAAGCCCAGTACTCTAATGAAAAAGAAATTAGTGCTCTAATGGAAATAATTAAAGAATTTAAAAATATTTATATTGAACGGGAAACTTTATCAGCAGTTTATAATTAAAACATAAAATCCGAACAAAAAAGTGACATTCAAATTCAATATAATATATATCGCTTTCTTAAAATTCATCAAGAGGAAGTAGAGAAACATGTAAGTGAAATGTTAGAATCGGGAATTGTAACAAAGTCCAATAGCCCGTATAATGCTCCTATTTGGATTGTCCCTAAAAAAATTTATAATTCTGTAGTTCATTACAGAAAACTTAATGTTACTTCTATTGAAGACAAGTTTCCTACACATCATATGAAAGATGTTTTTTCAAAACTAGGAAACTCACTTTATTTTAGCACAATAGATCTAGCAAAAGGTTTCCATCAAATTTCAATTGCACCAGACGATTTTGGACTAAGAAATGCCACAGCTTCATTTCAACGGATGACGAACGTGTATGTGTAGTATGTCTTGACGATATTTTAGTATCCTCAGCTTCTCTTGAAGAACATATCACTAAAGAAAATTTTTTAGAGATAATCTCAATATAACCTCAAAGTTCAGGTTGATAAATGTAATTTCTTCAGGCATGAATCGGAATACTTGGGACATATCATTAACCCTCAGGGAATAAAACCAAACCCAAATAAGATTAGTGTAATAAAAAAATTGCATTTCTTAAAACGATCATTTTAGTCAAATAGCATTGCCTATGATATCAAACCTCAAGAAAGAGTAATTGATTGGTGTCAATGACCAAAGATACATGGGTTCTTTTAATAAATTAAGGTATGCTCTATGTAATACGCCAGTTTTAGCGTATTATTTATTTGGAAACTTATTGCTGTTATTTGAATAAACATGAATTATATTAAAGCACAATAGAAAAGGAGTTATTGGCAATTGTTTGGTCTGTAAATTATTGTAGGCCCTATTTATTGGGGAGGAAATTTAAAATTCAATCAGACCAAAAACCACTTATATGGCTTAATTCGTTAAAGGAACCAAATTTTAAATTACAAAGATGGAAACTACGACTGAATGAATATTATTTCAATGTAGATTATATTAAAGGTAAAAGAAATAAAGTAGCAGACTATTTAAGTTGCCTTAATGTTAATGCTTTAACTGAAGCACAACAAGATATTCATAATGGGAACGAAAATGTAAATGATTACATGCCAATAGCAGAATATCCAATATATATATATTCAAAAACCAAATAATAATGAGTTCGGGAAATAAATATCAATGCAAAAAAGAAACTTTATATAAAAGTAAGACAAGATATTGCATTCAAGTAATGAATACTTTGAGGATGAAATAAAAAATGTTTGAAATCAATAAGTGTGTTCGTTTACCCCAAAATTTGCACAATTTGTACAAATTTTTACTGGATTTTACTGAAATGCATTCGTTTACACAAAAATTTGCAAGAGAGAGCACCAGTTAAGAGAGTAAAGTGACAGTTGGTTGACTGAGAGTCTGCAAATTTTTACTGGACAAATTTTTCCCAGTAAAATTCAGTAGAAAAGAAAAACATATGATTCAATAAAGTAAACAAGCAAACAAAAAGTATCAAATTTTTAATAAAAATATTTAAAAGAAGAAAAGCTGAATTAAAAGTGCAGCAAAAAACGAAAATACTTATTTTCAACTTGAAACAAATTAAATAACGGCCGATATTGAAAGAAAGTGCACTTTCGCTTTCTAGGCGAAAGCAAATTGATTTGGGATTTTTTAACAACACTTCATGCGAACCATGACTCGAACGTTAAGTCGAAAGAAAACGTATGTGCTTTCATATAAAAAAGCGTTCGCCAATAACGAATGCGTTGTCATCACTGCGAACTCAAGTGTCAAAATCAGTCACTTGCTGTTTTGTAGTCGTGTAAAAAAGTTAATCGTAAATTAATCTCGAAATTTTATCATGGAAAGCAAAAGGTAAGTAAAATGTTACAAAAATACTCATTATATTAAAAATTTTAAATTTCAGTATAAAAAAATCCACAATCAATCAACTGCAAACTCTGGTGGAATACATGGAGGAAAATCCAGAGTTTGCCAGAGGAGCGCCAGTGTTTGGTGCAAGTAAGTTTTCGGTAGACGAAAACTGGAATAAACTGTGCCAAAAGCTTAATTCCGTGGGACCTCCAACGCGTACTATTGCGGATTGGAATAAGGTTAGTGTTTTTATATTTTTTTGCTACTTCCAAATGTTTTAAGTACTTTAATTTACATAAATTTTATTCATAGTCATGGGCCGATTTGAAATCCCGCACTAAAAAGAAAATTGCGGAAAATAAAAAAAGCCTACAGGAAACTGGTGGCGTCCTATACCGCTTTAATGGTCTATCAAAATTAGAAGAGGCCATAGACCGCACTTTGGTGCTGTCGTCTGCCGCAGCGCCAAGTGGCCGTGAATTTGGTTGTAGCAAAAAAAAAACGTTGGAAATCAGTCGATTGAAGACTGCTTTCAATCGCTCGTTGAAACTCCGCCCAGAAATACAAAAGCAGTGGCGGTAGTCACACCGAGCAGATTGAATGCCGTTTCTACCACACAGCCATTAGAGCACATTCAACAAAGCACGGGAAATGATAAACATGAGCCCAAACGCTGCCATTCTTTTAATAGTGATGATGAACACCCTGCTTGCTCCTCAGCCAAAAAAAGAAAAACAACTGTTGAAGAACAATTGGCACTAATTCGTCGCCAAGTTAGATTTGCTGAGGCTAGCGCTGCAACAGCCAAGGAACAGGTCCTCGATATAAAAAGATTAGCCGATGCTGCTGAACTAAAAGCTGAATCGGCCAAAAGACAAGCTGATGGGGCTGAAACGCAAGCAGAATGCATGAAAGCACTATTGAAATCAACGCAAAATATTGAAATCGTTTTAGACAATTTTTTATCAAAAACAAATCAATAATCTATTTGAATACAACACTATAGTAGCAAGGTGAGATTTCCTTACAATTTAATAATCATAATATTTGTACCCGAACTATTTACTATCTGATCCCATATTTTCTTTTTCTACAACCATCTTTAGACTACCGGAACCTTTATCGCCTAATCCAACGTATATGAATTACACCAAGGAGTAAATAAATTTGTGATTTTAATTTTATATTTTATTTTTAGTTTTTAGTAATGTAATGAATAAGAAGAAAATAAAATGGAGTTTTTAATTAATTGTTTATAGCACACGGAAAAAATATATTTGTGATTTAAAAGCATCATGTGATTTCAATCACGTGATATTTAATATTTACTAAAGATTAATGGCAATATTTCGTCTGATTGCTATCGCTCTCACTTCTCCTTCATCATCTTCCACTTCTTCAATTTCCCCCGTTTCTTGGTCCGAGTCATTTTCTAAAGTTTCAGGATCTAGGCATTTATAATAAATGCACATGTTGTGAAGTGCACAACATGCATTTATGATTTCCGTTGTTTTTTTAGGATCGTAGTGCAACCCTCGGGAACCTATGATGCACCGAAATCTGTTTTTCATCACACCAAAACATCGCTCTACCACATTACGTACGCTTGTATGTTTTTTGTTGTACAGCCTTTCGTGGCCATCACTTGGACGTCTAAATGGGGTCATGAGATACGGTTTCAATTTATAACCTCCATCACCTAAAAGGAAAATAAATTAAGTATAAATAATTATGTTGAATATTAAGTTTAGTACCAAGTATCCATGTGTTTTTTCCCCGCTTTCAAAGCGTTCTTGTAGTTGTTGGTTAACTACGCTATGCTCCCATACAAAAGCATCGTGGTTAGCACCAGGATGCCTAGCGTCGACGTACATAATTGACATTCTGTGATCACAAATCTGTAAAATTAATTTATAGTTTTAATTAACATACTACATATCGTTAGCTGAAATGTAAAATCACGTAGCTACACTATTCATAATTTAAAAAAAAGACAGAAAAAAAATTAACTAAACTTACTACCATGGCATTTATACTGTAATATCCTTTTCTATTGTAGTATAAATGCTTCAAACTCTCCCCTGAAGATTTTATGCGTATAGGTGTTCCGTCAACGCAGCCGATAATGCCTGGAAAGCCTGTTGAGTCGAAAAATGATTGTTTGGCTTTAAGTTGTTCTTCTGTGGGAGACATTTTTATCCATTCTTCGCAAATATAGCTCTCAAAAAAATTTTAACATGCCTCAACAATTTTGCATACTGAAGTTTTGCATGTGGAAGAAAATATTTCATTCCCTACAGTCTGCTGATACCCACCAGAAGCCAAAAACCGTAAAAATCTTGAAAGTTTTAGATCTGGACGCAAAGAAGTGCTTCTATAGGAAGTTGTTACTCAAACTTGGAATTTATCCAGGAGCATTTTGAATATATCTTTCGATACCCTGAAGTTCGAAATAAACCTGTTAAAGAAACGCATTTACATATTTATATTATATATTTCTTTTTTACAAATATTCTGACGTACTGGCTTGTGGGCAGATCCAGAACATTGTATCTATCTCGTAGTTCTCTACGATTGATTGGCACTTGTTCGGATTCTTCCAAAATATGAACTGCAATTGTTAAGTCCATTGTTTATACATTCACTTTTATTTATCTTAACATTTATTTGTTTTATTTTTTTTGTTTTTTTTTATGATAATTGTTTTATTTTCTTGTTTTCTTTTTATGATGACACTTGTATACAGCTGATTACTGCTAAACACGGTTGGATTTACTTTAAAACAAAATAGTAATATTTTTCGTATTTTCAAGGAAAACCGGAAATTTATTGAAAATTCGTGATGTGGCAATATTTCAAATTATACTTACGTAAGAAACGAAATTTGACACACGTAACTGCACGCGAAAGAATACTTTCGTTATTGACAAACCCAAATTAAGTCGAATTCGAGTGCCTGGCTAACTTTCGCTTATGCTTTCATTCGATATCGGCGAACAGTCCATAAGTGTGTAATAATCACTTTGTATGTTCCGAAATATTCCAGGAGACCATACAATATCAAGTTTTCTTTTTTTGGCATCCATGGTAAAATTTTTGTCTTTTAATTGCTTTATTTACATTAATGTGTTAGAGATGTAAAGGAAATATATATATGAATACTTCTTATGGCATATTATTCAGGGTACCGAATATCAAAAATTAGATATTGATGTATTGTCGTATGTTATTTAACCGGAAGGGAAACTATAAATTATGTGCCAAAAAAAAAAATGTAAAAGCTTCAATAGCAGTACTATTAATAAAATATTTCGCTACGAATTTGCAATTATTAAAATACATTATATCAAGTACCAAAAACATTATATACTGGGTAGTCAAAACAACACATATTTTACAACGCTAACGTTTTTAGTTTAGCTGTCTTGACTTGAAAGTTTTTGCAATATTTCCGTTCGCGAACTTTTTTGTGCAAGAGACATTCTGGAGAGCAAAATCTTGAAATGACCCAGAATTTACTCAACTACTAGATTTTACTGGAAAAATAAACAAACGCACCTAATATTTCCCATTAAAGGTATAAAAGCAACTTTTTGTAATAATGTTAATGTATATAAAAATTTTCAAAAAACTTTAGTACGTTATTTTTCAAACACTGCTGAAATGAAATTTATTTATTGTTCAAAATTTATGAAAAATATTTTTGATATTGAAAGTCTATTGAAAATCATAGATCAATATCATATGGATAAGACTCAGAGAGGAATTGTGAAGACTTATTTAGAATTAAAATATGTTATTTAAGAAAATAAAAATGCTCAAATATAACAACATGTGTCAAGAAAGAAGGAAAAAATAATAAATTTTTTTAATTTCAAAAAATAATATTTGTCGTTACCTATTGTACTGATTTTTTTTTTGTTGTATTTTTTTATATATTTTTTTTTTTGTCAAATTTGTATATATAGTCTTTGCCATTATTAGGTATCAATTTTCGCAATATATCCTCTGATAATGCAGTTTTATACTTATGCAAGTTATGTTTAACTATAATTGCAAATCGTAAAGATAATGAAACTTATTATCATTAATATGTATTTCACTACTATTAAGGGAAAGAAGCCAACCTACTTTACTTTTGAAATCGTGATTATTAATAGCTATACAGGTACATATTTCCAGCTAGAGACAATATATCTCTAAACACATTAGGGCTTTTATTACAACTTGACGACAAAGTTGGTGGTAGTAAATGCCAACGTTAGCATAACAAGTCGGTAAAGTGGCCGGTATCAACTTTTCATTATTACAACTTGCCAGTAATATTAAATGTATATTTCTTATTGCGTGGCAATACCACTAGCAATTACCGACTACTTTTGAAATACTATTTAGATCGCGAAAAGTGGTAGTTTCAACGATACACTTGTTTTTACCTTTTAAAAATATATGCATCTTTTATTTGTGAAAATATAACTTTGTGTTATAAAATAAAAAAAGTCAGCATCTAAGGAAACAATAGCGCGAGCTGTGAGAAGACGGGCAAAAAACTTTTTAAGTGAAGAAGATGTTTGGTGCTACCATATTAAAATATAAGAAAATATGGTAATATAAACATAAATCCTCCTGGTAAAACTTATCGCAAAGTCGAACTTGCCTTTAATATATCGCACATACTTAGATTAAAGGAAGGTTGTAATAATGAAAATGTGTTAATCTGACTGATAAAATCTCACTTTAAGATAACACCAAGTTGTAATAATGGCCCTTAACCTGATATTGCCACGGGATGTAGACTTACGCGGGTGAAACCGCGGGGTGCACCTAGTAAGTTTATATATTTGTACCATTTATTTGTTCTTAAGATGGCTGAATTGGCAATAGGGAATAGCTTATGACTTATTATAAAAGCAATTTTATGAAAAATGAAAATCTAAATCCCAAATAGATCTAATTCATTTTAGTTTAGCTTATTTTTTCATTTATTTTGCGATAATGCAGTGGTCATCTAACTGCGCTCACTGGTTTCTCAAGAATTAGAAAAATATATAAAAACTGAAAAAATCTCATCAAATTAATTATAATGAAAATAAACAGGTCTTTAGTCTCAAATCTTATCTTCCGCAAATAATTCCAAGCTTTTACATTCGTCCGTAATCATTTGATTAGCGCATTTTTTTCTTAGACTTATCAGTAGTAAAATCCAAAACATTGCAAAAGTTTTAAAGTAATTTTTCAAAGTTTTAAACGTTACATTAAAACTCAGTCAATTTATTAAACATTTAGTGTACGTATTAAACAAGTATATACGCCCGTATATCATTGCCTCTTATAAAAATACATCAGAAGATTTCAAAACCTGTTAGCTTTTGCACAAGCTAATGTAGCAGACTTTGGAACTTGAAAAGAACAACAAGAATGTTCTATTCGATATGGGTCTATTTTACATTAACTGTCTACCTTCTAAATATATGTGATATTTATTATAACTTCATTTGGCCTTTCATAGACAAAGTAAAGTAGGCTGCAAATATTTTAGCATAAATTTTATTTCTCATTTTGTCTTATTTAATGCTTCTTGTATATATA
The DNA here is from genome assembly GCA_963675445.1 of Linnaemya vulpina. NCBI lineage: Eukaryota > Metazoa > Arthropoda > Insecta > Diptera > Tachinidae > Linnaemya > Linnaemya vulpina. The sequence continues at coordinate 49,165,130 of OY776278.1, forward strand.
TATATATATATATATATATATATATATATATACATATATATGTATATATATATATATATATATATATATATATATACATATATATATATATATATATATATATATATATATATGTATATATATATATATATATATATATATATATATATATATATGTATATATATATATATATATATATATATATATATATATATAACTTATTTTCAATGTTTCGTTAACCTTTGTTTAACTTCTTCAGGAAATTCTTATATATTTTTCAATCTATAAAAATTTTTCTATTATAATAAATGATAATAATTATAATAAATGAGAGATTGAAATATATAAAAGAATTTCATGAAAAAGTTAACCAAAGGTTAACGAAATATTGAAAATAAATTATATATATATACATATATATATATATATATATATATATATATATATATATAAGTATATATATATATATATATATATATATAATATACAGACCTTAAGTTCAAGAAAATCTGTATTATTTATAAAAAAACATATTGTTACAAAGATTAGGAATAGATTTAAACAAAACAACAATGTGGCTATATGTACTTGGCAGCACTGCCATATAATCTATAGTTGTCAAAATGTTACAACCCTGGTCAACACTATATAGATAATATTCAAATTAACGGAAATGGAATACTCCAGAATATACAAGATCATTCAAGGCTGTGCCAATAAGAGTAAACCACAACAACAACAAACCTAGCAACATAAATGCTAAGAGATACTATTCTTAATGATCTTGTATGCAAGTATTCGCTGCTAATAAAGCTAAACAGATTCACAAGTATACACAGCCATGTACACGGAGAAGAAACAAAACCACACACTCATCCATACAACCACTCATAGTTACCATAGGCAAAACACACAGAACACTCATACATTCATCCACACATAGTTACCATAAGCAAACCAAACAAGTCAGCATTGTCATGTATACAAACACACACATGTCAAGTAAAATACAACCACCATACCCAGAACTTTCGCGCGGTTACCAGACGACGTCATTTTTGCTACATAAAAGCGCTGCCAGAGCTCAGTGAGTCAGAGTGATTTCAAATATAGACGTGTTAACATCGCTAAGTCTTGAGTAGTACAAATACTCGTGTAAATAAAGTAATAAATAAAGTATTGCCGCATTATATTTCTAAAATTAATTTGTCCGTGTTTTAATTTGATGCAATAAAACGAATCCTTGAAGGATAAGTAAAAACAGTTTTTAATAAAAGGTCTAAAAACGTAACAATTGGTATCAGAAGTGGGATTGTAAAAATAATTAAAAGGACATATCAATTTAAGAAAAAAAGACATTAAAAAAAAAATTTAAAGAAATAATCATGAAATTTGAGGAGCTAAAAGTTGAACAGCTGAAAAAGAAGCTCGGTAAGCTGAAATTGCCAACTGCAGGTAACAAGGCTGAACTGCAGAAGAGGCTGATAGATTATTTTAAGAATCGCGGCATAGACATCGGGACATACGAGTTTGAGGACAAACACGATGTGCAGGTATGCCCTCCTTCCACGACCAGCAGCATGGACATAAATTCAATGATCGCTGCTATGATGATGCACAAAAAGGAATCAGTGATGCACAAACTGCATCAAAAATCAGCAGTGAAAAGCTTGCAGCCGAAATAACTGAAATAAAACAGAACTCTCAGCAGCTACAGGAGTCAAATAAAGCCACGAACGAGATCCTGGTAGAGGTTTCTGAAGCCATTAACAAGAGGATGGTTTCTATTGAGAATAAATTCTCAGAGCTGACGGATAAAGTCCAACATCTAGAAAGCGGTGGGCTGGAACAGAATGCAAAGGAGTTCGAAGATTAATTGCATGCTCTAGAGGACAAAGTGCATAGCCTGGAGTGTAGTGGCGGGCCAGTACGAGCAGTTGCGGAGGTTTCTGCGCGGATAAAAAAAACGCCATGCTTCGACGGCAGTGTACCATTAGGCATCTTAAAATTACAGTTCGAGATGGTTGCTAGCAAAAATGGATGGGATGCTGAAGAAAAGGCCATAGAGTTGATCTTGTCCGTAAAGGGTACAGCCGCAGAGGTACTTGAGACTGTGCCACTAAGAATCAGAAACAACTATAATGAAATAATGGCAGCATTGCAACGCAAGTATGGTGGTGAGCAAAAGCGCGATTTATACAGAATGGAATTGCGATGTAGAGTTCAGAAGCCTAACGAATCTCTACAAGATTTTGCAATGGGAATCGAGTTTAGTTTAGCTCACATATCCAGGCGAGAGTCACCCGTTCCTGGACCACTTTAAAACTGAGGCTTTCGTTAACGGCATTCGCGACCCTGAGGTTAAACTGGCGGTGTGCGCTACGCAGAAATCCCCTTTTGCTGAAACTGTTTCATTTGCGCTGGCTCAAGAGACTGCAAGAATGGTTTTCAAGCCACAGATATGAAAAGTGCGGAATGTGGAGGTTTTTGGAGGATAACAACCTAGTTGCTAGCTTGAAGGAGGCAATGCGACAAATGCTGGCAGAAAGTGCTACCAAAGAAAAGCCTAAGTGTTTTAACTGCGGAAAGATCGGTCATTTTAAGCGCAGCTGCAAGGCACCAAGGAAGAGAGGTAGATCTGTTTCGCCACAAAGAAATAGCAAACGGGTGAACCAAACAACATCACAAGAAGTCTCCGTTAAACTAAAACGAGCTACCACTAAGGGGCAAGAGCTAGCTCTCACAAACGAGGGCCCCACAATCTCCATATCAGTGATGCAGCAGAAAAGTAGCAACCTCACTGCGTCCGGATACATCAACGGGGAAAAGCACGTACTTACAATAGACTCAGGGGCATCGCAGTCAATATAAAGGAAAGATATAGTAAAAGGGAAATGCGAGCGGTTAAGCAATATACGGCTACGTACAGCTACTGGAGAGCCTGCCACTGTCTATGGTAAGATTGAAGTGAAGGTGACTATAGCCAACATCAACGTGAGACATGTTTTTATTGTTGCCGATATAGTCGACGAGGTTATTATTGGAGCCGATTTTATGATTAACCATGGCATTAATCTACATATGGGACAAAAGCTGATGATTTGGCGTAATGTGGAAATACCTCTTGATGTTGGATATGACAGCAAACTGCAAGTAACAAAAGTATTTGCTATTGAGATTCAGACGTTACCGCCGCAGTCTGAAACAGTCATATGGGCGCGTGTGAAGGGAGATTGTTTGGACGATCGGTTGTGGGATGTAGAATCAGGAGATCTAAAGAGAGATAATAAACTTCGAGAAAAAGATAGAGCTTATTAATTTGTACGCAAAAGAACGTGAATAATTTGAGGAATATGTAGGGAAATGGATAGCAGGTCTATCAGCGACAGCTAGAAATAAAGCCACATAGTTGCTAAAAAAGCATGCCAGTATCTTCGCCATGGGAAGCCAAAGACAGGGTAGAACTGCATTGGTTAAACATGAAATCAACACAGGCGAAGCTAGGTCGATTAAACAGCCACCCAGAAGCGTACCCCTAGCAAAGCAAGATAAAGTAAGAAAGCTTGTAAGTGAAATGGAGCGTGATGGCGTAATTGCGCCACCTTCTGGTCCTTAGAGTTCGCCCGTAGTCTTAGTTAAAAGAAAAGATTGCAGTACTAGATTCTGCGTAGACTACAGGAAGCTCAATGACATAACCAAGAAGGACAGTTATCCGCTCCCCAGAATCGATGACACTTTGGACACGCTAGCTGGTACCAAATGGTTTCTACGCTGGACTTGCGAAGCGGACATTGGCAAGTGGAGATTGCAGAGAAAGACAAGCAGAAAACTGCATTCAGTGTCGGTAACGGATTATGGCAGTTCAAAGTTATGCCATTTGGTCTCTGCAATGCTTCGGCCACATTTGAACGCCTAATGGAGAAGGTACTGATAGGACTTCACTGGAAGATATGCTTGATATATCTAGATGACATAATCATGATGGGGAAAACTTTTGATGAACACCTCAAAAACATGGCAGAAGTTCTTCAACGGGTATCATCAACTGGATTGAAAATAGGCTTGAAGAAATGTGCATTGTTACAGAAGGAAGTAAATTATTTGGGGCATCGTGTTACAGCAGACGGAATCTAAATAGATAAAGATAAAATAAGAGCAGTAAGGGACTGGCATCAACCTAAAAATCTTCATGAATTGCGCAGCTTTTTGGGCCTTTCTACATACTACAGACGTTTTGTGCCGAATTTTGCCAGTGTAGCTGCAAGCCTGCATGAGCTGACAAAGAGGTCGAGACCATACCATTGGGGTAAGCCACAGGAAAATGCATTCCAGAAACTCAAAGGATTATTATGTACGTCACCAGTGCTAGCGTATACCATAGCTGGAGAAAAATTTGTGCTGGATACTGATGCGAGCGGTTATGACATAGGGGGTGTGCTATCCCAAGTAGTTAATTGCACTGAGAAGGTCATAGGGTACTATAGCCGTGTACTCTCAAAACCTGAGAGGAACTACTGTTCCATTAAACATTACCATAAGTACCTGTATGTTCAACACTTTACATTAAGGACCGATCATTCTGCACTGAGATGGCTATTGCAGTTTCAAAATCCTGAAGGGCAACTGGCAAGGTGGATTGAGCGCCTGCAGAGCTACGACTTCAGCATTGAGCATAGAACGGGCACAAAGCATAACAATGCTGATGCTCTTTCGAGAAGACCGCGCTGTTTAGAGTGTAAACATTGTGTTAGAACCGAGCAAAAGGAAGTTGTTGTGGATGTTCGGCTAATGCACATCAGCCTTGATGAAGACTGGTCAGCGGCACAAAGGGACGACGATATACTAAGGAAAATTATTGCGGCCAAAGAAGAGGACAGACGACCATCCCGGAATGAAATTCCGGCTGAAAGCCCACTCGCCAAATCTTATTGGGCTCAGTGGAACAGCCTTAAGGTAATAAAAGGGTGTTTATACCGCGTATGGGAAAGTGTAGACGGCAAAACAACTTCAAATTTAATAGTTGTGCCCTACTCCAAGACAAGTAAAGTTTTAAAGAGTTTCATAATGGACCCAGTGGCGGTCATCTTGGAATAACAAAAACACTTGAGAAACTGAAGCAGCGTTTTTATTGGGTTGGATGTCAACAAGCCGTAGCTGACTGGATTGTAAACTGCCCACAATGCATAGCAGCCAAAGGCCCAGTAAGAAGAAGCCGGGGACAGCTGCAACAATACAACTCAGGAGCACCATTTGAGCGGATCGCAATGGATGTAGAAGCCGGAAATCGTTATGTACTTGTGGTAATGGACTATTTCAGTAAATGGCCAGAGGTATATGCTATACCTAATCAGGCAGCAAAGACAATTGTAAATGCATTCGTCAACAACTGAGTATGTCGCTATGGTGTCCCAATAGAATTACATTCCGACCAAGGGAGGAATTTCGAGTCTGCCATATTCAGGGAAATGTGCGAGTTATATGGGATAAAGAAAACCAGAACGACGCCGCTGCATCCACAGTCTGATGGCATGGTAGAAAGGTTCAATCGCACCTTAGAAGAGTACCTACGAAAAGTAGTAAGCACCAATCAGAGGGATTGGGACGAGCACATCCCCAAATTTTTTATGGCATATAGGTCAGCTGTACATGACTCAACATCGGGAACGCCAGCCAAAATTATCTTCGGGACGGAATTAAAACTACCTGGTGATTTGGAATTTGGTGTTAAGCCAACTGTAGAAGAAGGAGCTATTACGTCCCAGGAGAAGGAGGACTTAAACGAACTGCATGAGCTCGTGCGCAATAGAATCAAGATGGTCAGTGACAAGATGAAGGCTAGGTATGACCGTGCAGCAAACTCGGAGGGATTTATGGAAGGACAATTGGTTTTACTGTATAACCCGCAACGGAAGAAAGGATTGTCCCCAAAATTACAGACTCACTGGGATGGCCCGTACAAAGTGATTAAGAGAGTGAATGACGTTGTATACCGGATACAGAAGCACAATAGCCCAAGGTCGAAAATGAAGATGGTACATCTCGAACGATTGGCGCACTATGGAAGAAGTGATTGTATGCCTATTCGGGTCGAACAGGCTTAAGTGGACGGCAGTGTTACAAAGATTAGAAATAGATTTAAATAAAACGACAATGTGGCTATATGTACTTGGCAGCACTGCCAATTAATCTATAGTTGTCAAAATGTTACAACCCTGGTCAACACTATATAGATAATATTCAAATTAACGGAAATGGAATACTCCAGAATATACAAGATCATTCAAGGCTGTGCCAATAAGAGTAAACCACAACAACAACAAACCTAGCAACATAAATGCTAAGAGATGTTATTCTTAATGATCTTGTATGCAAGTATTCGCTGCTAATAAAGCTAAACAGATTCACAAGTATACACAGCCATGTACACGGAGAAGAAACAAAACCACACACTCATCCATACAACCACTCATAGTTACCATAGGCAAAACACACAGAACACTCATACATTCATCCACACATAGTTACCATAAGCAAACCAAACAAGTCAGCATTGTCATGTATACAAACACACACATGTCAAGTAAAATACAACCACCATACTCAGAACTTTCGCGAGGTTACCAGACGACGTCATTTTTGCTATATAAAGGCGCTGCCAGAGCTCAGTGAGTCAGAGTGATTTCAAATATAGACGTGTTAACATCGCTAAGTCTTGAGTAGTACAAATACTCGTGTAAATAAAGTAATAAATAAAGTGTTGCCGCATTACATTTCTAAAATTAATTTGTCCGTGTTTTAATTTGATGCAATAAAACGAATCCTTGAAGGATAAATAATAAAACCGTTTTTACGAAAAGGTTTAAAAAGGTAACAATATATATATATATATATATATATATATATATATAATATACAGACCTTAAGTTCAAGAAAATCTGTATTATTTATAAAAAAACAGGTCGAAAATTTAGCAAAAAAAAAACTAGTAGATATAAATACCAAAATGATCTACCTGATATAAGGTTTGAGACAAAAATTACTTTAAGAGATTATTCTAATAAAAAATTAAAACTTGAGCTAAGTCATAAATTCTATTTAAATACCGTTTTGTTATTTATATTGCATACAACTAATAGTTAAATATTATTATTTTATTTTCAAATATATATGCTTACAAATTACATGTTTTATCCTTCCTTTCCTATTGTTAATACTATTATTATTACAATTATTAGGAATACTATTGTAACTACTCTATTTAAGTTTACTTTGAATAACAATATTTTTTCAATCGGATTTCAAAGTCGGTTTTTTATAAATTGTAATATATATAATTTTTTATTTTATATAATCTATAAAAAAATGGAACAAAAAGTATCAAATATTTTGTATCCAAATTTTGAAAGAATAAGTTTCTATTATTTTACCTAAAATATCAAATATACTTTATACACAATCATATACAATTAACTATTAAAATGAAGGTTTAGTCAAGTTAAATTACTTCAAGGGATACCAACCCCACATATGCGGAGTATCTAAGTGAACCTGACCATACTAGTTGTGCATATAGAATAATGCTCCTTACTTCTTTTTTTTCCCCAAAAGTTATTTATTAAATAAAATCGTAAGAAAATTAAAAAGGCAAAGTGATCAGTGAGTTCTTGTTATAACTTTGATGTTTATTTTTAAGCTTCCCATTTATTAATGTGGAAGTTTGAAATAAATATCTTTAGTTATTCTAAGAAATGTTGGGTAAAAGTTCTCTGATGATCTGCATTAGCCCCAGTTAAATGCGCATAGGAACTAGCTAAAACCCCTCAATTGATCACTTTGAATTTTAAAAAATAACTTTTTAAAAATTCAGTTTAAAAGTTTTTTGCAGACTACATCCTCTAGCGCTTTTGCACATGTGTCTGCCATGCATAGTGGCCGATAGGATGAGGGATCATATAGGGGTTTATTTTCTTTAGTTGTTAACACCAACTTCTGTTTCTTCTATCTTGCTGGAAAAGTTCAATTACTTACGCATGCCCTTACCAGTCTTAAGATTTTCTCGGGACATAGTTTGATGGTCTATTTTAATACTGTATTTGGAACTGAGTCTAGGCCCGGAGCCTTTTTGTCTCTAAACGTAGAGACAACGTCTTCGATCTTAGTTATTGTAACCGAGGGAAGATCTAAAGTTTCGCTAGGAGGGTGCTGCCTCCTGATGGGGGAAGAGCTTGCCTACAATTCCCTATAGGATTGGCCTTTTACTCGGTTGCGATGGGAACAGGCATTTAAGAATTATTATCTACCTCCGCACTGATATTAAAAAGACAATGCCGCTTGCTCTTACAAATGGCTCTTTGCGGATCTTTTCCGCTTTATCATATATGCATATGATATGGTTTACCAATTGTACTACCATATCTTCAGCTGAACCATTCAAGTACATACCCTCCATACAGACGGCATAAACATCCTTATCAAAGGAATTTACTTTTGACTCTGTCAAGCATCTATATCATGGCATTATGATCAGTGTGAGTATAAAAATCAGATACTCTCCAGCTTACACGGTTTATGATGGTATTGCTGGCAAACGTAATATCAATAATATCAATAAAATATCATCTCCAGAATTTATGAGTACGAACTGAGTGTTGAAAGAAAGGGCTTTCAATAGAACTTCTTCCCTTGCATTTGACGAGGGATAACCCTACTCAACAGCCCACTCATTGCAATGATGCCAGAGACAGTGAACCGCGTGTATCCACATTGTGATGCTAACTTTTTCTTCAATGTTAAAGAACCGGTAGCCCATATAGCCGATGTATCTGTACTATCAGCAACCCAATTTGCAGATACAGTCTTCTTATACGGCTTACTAAGTACAACAACGTCTGCGTTAATATCTCGTAAGTTACGTTCCAATCCCCAAAATAATTATAATGGCTGGCAAAAAAGCGAAACTTTAATGTCTTATTCCCACATTTTGCCAGACAGCAACGTAAGCATAAAATACTTACGTTGTTTTCCTCTAATTTTTATTCTCACATTTTGCTAGACTGCAACGTAAGCATAAATTAATTATGTTTCTTAGCTTATATTAGATTTTAAGTACATTAAACATTTATTCTTAAGATTCAGTTAAGTAAACGCATACGTTCTCTTAAAAAAGAAATCGGCGTTTATTAAAGAATAAATAAAAAGAACATACATAGTTAAACAAAATTTATATTATCAATATTATAAAAAAAAAGAAAAATTGAATAAAATTGAAAAATTTTAAATATATATATATATATATATATATATATATATATATATATGTACACTTTAGTTTTAAATTGTAATTGAAGAATTTCGTATGCCGTTTTTTTATTAAAGAGAAAAAGCAAATATTTTTTTAAAACAATGAAGAAACTATCGAGTGCCGTGGAAAATTCGGTTGTAGCTATGACAATAGGTGGCTTTTCATCACGTATGATAGCCAATGAACTTAATTTAAGCCAATCAGTGGTTATTAGAGTGCTAAAACGGCGAAATGTAGCTCCACAAGGGCAGGCTAGAGGTCGCCGAAAACTATTAAGTGATGGGGACGCACGCCTTATGATGAGGAAGATGAGAGCGGACGCGTCTTTAACCCCAAAGGAAGCTTCCCTAGCAATAAATAAAAATGTTAGCCGATGGACACCAAGAAGAGCGCTACACAACATTGGATACCACGCAGCTGTGAAGAAACCTAAGCCTGCATTGTCACATAAAAATGTTTCAGCACGGCTTAAATTCGCCAGGCAACACAAAGATTGGACTGTTGATGACTGGAAGCGTGTAATATGGTCAGATGAGTCTAAATTCAACCGATATCAGTCTGATGGCAAACAATATTACTGGCACCGACAGCAGGAGACCATTCAACGACACCATGTTAAACAAACGGTCAAGCACGGCGGAGGCAGCATCATGGTGTGGGGTTGTTTTACATGGTGGCATGTTGGTCCATTGCAAAAAATCGATGGCATCATGAGGAAGGAAGACTATTTGAGCATATTGCAGACCCACCTTCCCGATTTTGTTGACCTGAGCGCATATCCTGAGGGAGAAGTTGTGTTTCAACAGGATGGAGACCCGAAACACACTTCAAAAATCGTTAAAGAATGGCTGACTGGGCAAACATTTCAATTGATGCAGTGGCCCGCGCAAAGTCCCGACCTCAATCCAATTGAGAATTTGTGGTCAATTGTGAAAAGACGGTTGGGACAATATCGAACAGCTCCATCTAACTTAATGGAGTTGTGGCAACGTGTGCAGCTGGAGTGGCAAAAAATTCCAGATGAAATTATCCAAAATTTGGTTGAAAGTATGCCGAAACGCATAAATAGTGTTTTACAAAATAAAGGGCTATGGACCAAGTACTAAAATACATCATATTTTAAATGTTGCCTGAAAGTGCAAAATTGAGTACATAAGAGTTATTTTTATTTTATTTTGTTTTTTCTTCGAATATGCAGTTTTTTGTTTTGTTTTAAAAACACTTTTGTTAGCAACTAAATAATAAATAAAATAAAAAAATTAAGAATTAAATCGCTTCATTATTAGTATTTTTATACGCCTGCAAATAAAGGAAATACAAACATGTACTCACCTCTGCTCCCCACTGTATATATATATATATATAAAATTGAGATGAATATATTTGACAAAAATCGTCCGATAGACATGGATGAGAATTTGCAAAGAATAACAGAACTTGAAATGGTTCTAAAGCAACAAGAATCAAAAATATACCAACAACAACAGCAGCTACAACAAGTCCAACAACTACAAGAACTACAAGCACAACAACAAGTACTACAAAAAGCCCAACAACAACTAGAACTACAAGCAAACAACAAGTATTGCAACAAGCCCAACAACAGCAACATCGACAATTTATGCCACAAAATTGCCTCTTCTTGACACCAAAGGACATTATTTAACAATTTCGGCAAATTAGAACGCTGTATAACAACCGTTGCATTAATTGTTTCATCAAATCCGTGGAAATGATAATAGGACTTTGTGGAGAACAAGAACTAATACAATTCGGAGTTCAAATTATTATCAACAAAAAAATTATGGGCGAATTTTGAACACATAGAAATCCCGATAATTCGTACCCCGATAAATCGGAATTCCCGGTAATTCGTAATATACTTTTGGTCCCCTCGCTAATTCGTAATTTTTTTTTTCAAATACATATCAAGAGATGTAAGAAAAGTCTGAATCAAATGCAAATCACTCACTTTTTTAAAAATAATTTTAGATAGTGTAAATACATATTTATTTTAAGTTAAGATAATGAATGAATGTGTCTGTTTTATTTTTATTTTATTGTTTTTTGTTTGCTATTTAAATAAAATTTACGCTAAGTAAATGAATTTGTTATTTTATTATTTTTATATTATTTTTTTTATGTTTTATTTTTCACAATTGTTTTTTATGTTTTTTTATCGTTTTAGCTGAAAACCCCCATTAATTCGTATATATTTTATTTTAACCCCGTCAAATCGAAACTCCGCTAAGTCTAAAACCCCTACAATTCGTAAGAAATGTCCGGTCCCTTGCGATTACGAATTATGGGGAGTCCACTGCATAAGAGAAGTAGTAGAGATTTCCTGAGAGGAGTTAAAAGCGAAATTAAGGGTCCAAGCCAAAGCAAAATCGTCGTACGCACAAGTGTTTAATAATTGCCGGTGTATTGAAGTAAGTAGTCTAAGACAATTGTTTAACTATTTTGAGAAAGCTAAATATTTATTAATTGAAATCTATGAATTTGATGATAATAAACCTCTGTTGTATCAATCTGAAAATATAGATAGGGATTTAGTTAATATCCTAACTGAAAAATATATATGATCCTGGACCATCACGTGCACCAATCTTAATTATGGAAGACTGACTGGATTACTTTGTTTCTATGTTGCAGCTATCACAACGGATATTTGAAGAGCTTGCAAAATTTTTAAAAGAATAAAACTTACTGGAACATGGGAAAAAGGTCACAAAATATATAAGACGACAGTCAGGCCTTCAAATATGTTTTACTGTTAATGACTCAAAAACGTTTTCCTATGGTAAGGACACGAAGATGTTCATGGATCAGATGAAAATTTCGTACGATTTTAACGACTGGTGGCTGTTCACAGATAGCTTGAAAGAAAATTTAAAATTAATATATAAGAAATCAATACCGAAACAAAGACTTTATTAAATTATTCTCCAAAAAATGTATATAAAACTATAAAATGTGAGCTATAAATTTACATTTTTAGTCATAAGGGAGTCTTTATGACGTGTTTTTGGTATTTAGACACGTTCATATTATATTGGTATGTTCACAAAAGTTCAGCTTTACAGTGGCTACAATTTTTGCAAATATGGTGTATGCAAAATCAGCATTTCTTAAAAGTTATGATCGAAAAACCGAAAAAAAAGTTTTTTGTTTTGTAACCTTTTTAAAAAATCTCTGAGATAAAATACATCTCTGTCATGCAACATTTTTGCCGAACATAGTTAAGCTATAATTTTAAGTGATAACATCTTTTTTTGGGCATCATGCCAATATTGGGAAACTTTGGAGGCCCATAAAAAGAAAACGGTCACCAACTTGACCAAACTTAGTATAGGGTTTTACTACATTTTGATAGTAGATTTGAACCCATTTAGTCACGGCCTTGCAGTTTTTTCACTGTTGCAAAGTGTTATATAACCGAGAACGACAACAATGAAACCAATGGAAATGAGGAAGAAGATTCTTTAGTGGTTCAAACTATCCACTCTCAAGAGGAGGAAAGTAATGATCACATATCAATTCTAGATACTGTTGTCAACCGCTTCAAAACACAAATTATAATGGTAAAAAAAAATAATACTCCAATACAAAAAATGATTGTAAAAATGGAAATGTAGCAATCATTCCCAAAAGAGAAAATGTAAAAGCAAAAAATGGCAATATTTTCCGAATTACGTGATCATGTGTACACTACATTGCAAAAAATTATTGCCTCTGAGTTTTCTGGAAACAGCAACACGAAATTTGTTAAATGTTCTAAGTTTCCTAAAGATATTATCGACGAAAACGACTTAATAAAGCAAATGGCATTATTTTATAAACTCGAAATCCAACCTTTGAAAAAATTAGACACAAAATATATAAATATTAAAAGAATTTATACAAAACTTAATTAATAACTGCGAAATTTGCACAGGAGTTAAATACGGCAGAAACCCAAATAAAAATAAATTCAAAATTACTGAAACGTCTTCAACTACGAATAAAATAATTCACGTCGATACGTATGTGAACAGTAAGCATTCGTTCATAATATTTATTGACAAAATTTCGAAACATGTAATTTCATTTCACTTACACGATAGAAATAGTCGAATACTAGTTGGAAAAATGCGGGAATTTTTTGCCATTAAAGGATATGTTACCAAGTTTGTTTTAGATAACGAGGCCAACAACGCAAATGTAAAGAATTTCCTTGACCAAGTAGGAATTAAATATCATTTTACAAAACCCAATAGCCATACTGGTAACTCGGATGTAGAATGATTCAATAATACGATTACAGAGAAGATCAGAGCCTTTAACTTAGAAGAAAAACTTCCAATAAATACCCAAATAATTAAAGCAATAAAATTCTACAACAACAATTATCATAGCACAATAAAATGTACTCCTTTGGATGTACAAAATAAATTGATTGATCATTGCATCATAAAGGAAAGATAAAAAAGAGCAAAAACAAATATAATTAAAAAAAGAAGCGAATCACTAGAAAGTTACATAGAAAATAGAAAAGAAGGCTTTATAAAAAATTACAGAAGTGCAAGACATAAGGAACAACCGAAGTTCATTAAAAGACCCTTGCAAAATGTTTGTACTGACAATATCAAGCAAACTTTTAAATTTTCAGACTTTCGCAACAATTATGGTACTCTTCCTAGTAGTCAGTAACAGCGTAGAACTATTGCAACTCAACCAATTGCCAGATAACAATGGACTTATCGACATTAAGATTGGCGATGTAGAAGTAGCAAATACTACCAGTACAGTCATTCACATCATTGATGTTGGCGAAATATTGGAAACACTGACTTTATTGGAAACACTGACTTTATTGGAAGAAAATATTAAAAGAATAGACTTAAGCAATAGGGAAATCCTCTCACAAAAAATACACAGCGTAAATGAAAAAATTATGACAATAAAACCGAGCCAACGAAGGGGAAAGAGAGGCTTAAATAATTTTGTAGGTACCGCAAAAAAATGCCTGTACGGAACAATGGTCGATGACGATTGGAAGGATATAATGGAACATATTTCTTTAACTGAAGAAAATAATAGAAACATCATTAGTACAGTAAACAAACAGGTTATCATAAATCACACATTTATTAAATCCCTTATAATTTTTAAAAATTCTAGAGAAAAGGATAGATCTGATATAAAATTTGCTCTAGAACAGGTCAAGAAGAGTAATAATGAGATTGCAAGGCGATATCTATATCTCGACCAATTGTCCAAATTAAATGATTTAGATGACAAAGTAGAAAAAATACAAGACAATATTGCATCTACAAGAAATAATTTAATTCACCCTAGTATATTTACCAAGGCAGAGATCTTAAAATTTAATATTGACTTTTACAAATTAAACCTTCTAAAAATTGGAGTGATGACTTACAGGGATAATTGCTTGATAATAGCTATACAAATCCCTAATCAATTTATAACCACTTAGTTAAGATTACTCACGGTAGTATCAAATAACAATTTTATGGAAATCGACAAAAGCAACGAAAAAATTATTGAAATAAGTAATGTTATTTTACGATATAAAGGAAATTATTGATTGTTCAAATGTAATTGAACATAATCTTAAGATTCTTTTAGTTCATAGAAATAAAAATAAGTTTCGTTCTATTTTATCAGTCTATACACATCTTATTTGTTTAGGCTATATACATTTTATTATACACATTATATGCACACATGCTTAAGCATAGTTTTATCTCTACCAATTTTAAAACTGTAATATTTTATTCTTGTGTTTACTTAAACTAATGATCAAACTAATATATTCTAATTATAAATATTAAAAAGATCAAATACGTGGTACACATGCTCGTGAAAATAACCCTGATTACTAATGAAAAATATATGAAAGCAATTAGATAAAAAATTAGTTCTATATTAGATTTAAGATTTTCATCGTTAGTATTTAAGCAGAAATATTTTAAAAATGAACAGTGTCTTACAAACATTCAACCGGTTAAGTAGTTTAACTGAACATTTGGTCCTTCGACAAAAAAGAACTAGTGACTATTAAAAAAATATTATTAAAAAATTTGCTTTATATAAATATTAAAATGGCAAGTAAAGAAAAACTTTTCGAAAGGCAAAAAGAATTGGGTGACGAAATTTTTGCTATTCGGGAAAAGCTGGCTCAAAAAACAATACGTAGTGCGAGACTCCCAGAAATCAAAAAAAGAGTAAATAAAATTGAAATTGAATTTGCGGAA
Organism: Linnaemya vulpina; assembly: GCA_963675445.1. Classification (NCBI taxonomy): domain Eukaryota; kingdom Metazoa; phylum Arthropoda; class Insecta; order Diptera; family Tachinidae; genus Linnaemya; species Linnaemya vulpina. The sequence goes on from OY776278.1 coordinate 49,180,671, forward strand.
AATAACACAAAACTTCTGGCATATGGCATTACATCAGAAGATTATTTTGAAAAAAATATGTGGCATTATCAGAAATTCTAACAAAGATTCAACTTCTAATAAAAGAAGCCATGAAGCAAGAAGAAGCAAATAACGCTTCAGAATCTTCTCAAACATCTAAAGAAAACGGTAAATTAGAAAAATTAATAACTACTGAATCAGATGAGGAATTATGGGAACAATTTGTTGAAATGGGAGATTGGTTAACTGATTGGTATGATGAAATATCAGCTAATGTGGCCGACATGTCCAACAAAAAACTTCAAATAAAGGAAAAATATTTAGAAGCTAGATATCAGAAGCTTCAAAACATGTATCACAATTTAAGCGAATCAAAAAAGCCAAAAAATATGCATAAAATTATGCTAAATGCCGAAAGCACATATTTTAGTGCTCTCGAGCTTATTACAGATTGCATGAATGAGCCAATGCAACAACAGAGCAACATAAATAAAGAAGAATATTCAAACTCAGCACATTTAGGAAAAATTGAAATTCCTGAATTTAGTGGCAATATAAATGAATGGTGATCATGGTTATCATATCATGATTTGTTTAAAAGCCTGGTGCATGACAATAAGTATCTTTCTAATGTGGAAAAGATGTACAGGTTAGTAACATCACTTAAAGGCGAAGCTAAAAAATTGGTGCAACATCTAAAAATCACCGACAACAACTATCAAGCAACGTTCGACATTCTCAAACAAAGGTATGAAAATCGTAGGTTGTTATTTACAAATCAAGTAGATATTTTACTTGATCAACCAATGGCTAATAGCGAATCATCAGCAAGCTTGAAGCAGCTATTAGATACAACAAATAGCTGTATTTATGCCCTTAAAAGTAAGGGCATTAAAATAGAAGATGTTGAACCGTTAATAGCGCGTATTGTTATCAGAAAATTAGATAAAGACGGTTTGCGATATTATGAACAAACAGTCAAAAAATCTAAAGAAATTCAAAGTCTTAAGGTCATATTAAGTTTTTTGGAACAACAAGTTCAAGCATCAGAAGCAGCTTCCAAAGGGCAAGAAAAAAGAGTAAATAAAAAACTATTTGAAACTGGAAAAGTTTCAAATGTGATGTACTCAATGAAAAAATATTGTTTACATTGCAATATGGATAACCATACAACTGTGGTTCGCAGAAAATTCTTAACATTACCGATTTATGAACGAAGAAAACTTGCTTACAATAATAAATGGTGTTTTAAATGCTTGGATCATAAAAACAACAAGTGGTGTTCAAATAATGTTAAGTGTTGTTATTGCAATAAAGGTCATCATAAGATTTTACATCTGAATGAAGAAAAAATTAAAGAATCAAAACCTAACAATTCAGCAATGACTACCAAAAATTTAACAACATCAGTACTTCTAGCAACTGCCCAGGTAAAAGTACATGCAACGAATGGGGAAGCAGTAATCCTAAGAGCATTAATCGATCAGGGTTCTCAAGTAAGAACAATATCAGAAGAAGTATCCCAGATCTTATCATTGCCACGTATTAAATGCAAAACAGAAATCCATGGAATCAGCAGTACCCTGGTTGGACTGTCTAAAGCAAAAACAAAACTAATCTTGAAACCAAGATTTAAGAGTAACCATGAAATCGAAGCAAATGCCCTTATTTTGCCAAAATTAACGGGGGCACATCCAAATCAGTCATTTGAAATTAATATTGAAGATTGGCGCAACTTTATTCTGGCAGATCCAGCATTCAATAAATCTGATCGAATAGATATTGTTATTGGAGGTCACATTATACCTCATATATTGCAAGAAGCATTACAAAAAAAAAGGTAGTATCTTAGCACAATCAACAATTTTTGGCTGGATATTATCTGGAGTAATTAGCAAAGCTGCAAAACCATCAAAAGTATTAGCAGCTATAACTAACTTGGAGAGGTTCTGGGAGTCAGAAGAACTTCCTGAGATAGAGGAATGCCGTGAAGATGAAATTTGCCAAAAACATTATCAGAAAACAACCAAAGTTGATGCAAAAGGCCATATAGTAGTTAGATTACCGCTTAAAGAAGACCACGAGTTGGGAAATTCCAGAAGGCAAGCAATGGCAAGGTTCTTGTCTCTTGAGAGAAAATTCGATCGAGAGCCGGAACTAAAAAAAAAATTACGTAAAATTTATGAACGAGTATTTAAATCTCGGCCATATGGAAGAGGTAGAGGAGAAGTGCAGCGGGAAGTATTATTTGCCACACCAACCTGTAATAAGAGAAAACAGCTTAACAACAAAATTGCGTGTGGTGTTCGACGCTTCTGCTAAAACAATAAATAAAAGAAGTTTAAACGATGTGATGTTTGCAGGTCCTAAACTACAAAAAGACCTCTTCGATATCATAATAAAATGGAGGCTATGGAGATATGTTATGATAGCTGATTTTGAAAAGATGTACCGTCAGGTAAAAATAGCAAACAAACATCAATCGTATCAACATATATTATGGAGAGAAGAAAAATGCAATCCTATAAAAGAGTATAAATTAACAACTGTAACATATGGCATGCCATCGGCACCATTTTTAGCAGTAAGATCACTATTCTACATTGCTGACCACATTTCAATGAAAGATGAACTAATTAAGAAAATAATAAAAGAAGACTTCTATATGGATGGTCTAATGACAGAAGCAGATAATGTTCAGCAATTTAAAAACATACAGCATCATATACAAACACAGCTAAGTAATTTTGGTTTCAATTTACGTAAATGGGTCTCAAATCACAAAGCGATTTTAAATCATGAAGACATCACCAAGGAAAATACAGTCATTCAAATAAAAGATGACGAAACTGTCAAAACTTTAGGCCTACAATGGGAACCGACCAAAGACGAGTTTCATTTTGAGGTCAATTTTACACAGAACTATAAAATAACGAAAAGGCAATCTCTTTCAGATGTGGCGAAAATCTTTGACCGTTTGGGTTGGATGTCTCCTGTTACTGTACTAGCGAAACTATTTATTCAAACACTATGGTTGCAGCAGTCGTCCGGACGAAGTGTTATCAGATGAGTTTCAAAATGAATGGTATGCATTTTCGAAAAATGTAATCGCTCTTCAAAAAATCCGTATCCCAAGATGGGTAAAAACAACGTGCGAGATTGAATTGGAAATTCACGGGTTTTCAGATGCTTCTGAAAAAGCTTATGCAGCTGTAGTTTACATTAAACAAAATGAATCGGTTAGGCTACTAACAGCTAAAAGTAAAGTAAGCCCGATTAAAAATAGGAAGACTCTGCCAAAATTAGAACTGTGCGCTGCTCATCTTCTAAGCAAGCTCTTACATAGAATAATTCGTATTTTTAATCGACAATACAGAGTTTATGCATGGAGTGATTCAACTATAACATTAGGTTGGATTCATAACAATAAAAATAAAGACAAATTTGTAAGAAACAAAGTTAACGAAATAAATACGAATTTGCCTGAGGCGTCATGGCATCATATAAGCAGTAAGGACAATCCTGCAGATGTAGATTCCAGAGGTGTTAACGGTGAACAATTAATGCATCACTCTTTGTGGTGGAATGGTCCTAAGTGGTTATTGAAGTCTTCCGAATTCTGGCCGAAATACGAAGATCCAAAAACGACAAATACATTGATGATTGGTTGATTTGATTTAACATTCAAATACTCTAAACTAGGCAAATTACGAAGAATTGTTGCTTACATACTTCGTTTTGTAAATAAACTAAGGAAGAACGAAAAATATCCACAGTATCTGACCGTTCCAGAACTTGAAATGGCAGAAAATATTATAATTTTTAATCATCAGCAGGTCGAATTTCATGATGAGATTATAAGACTATAAAAGGGACTTGCGGTTAGTAACAAAAGCAAAATAGTAAGTCTTTTTCCTTCTTTAGATAAAGACGGTTACCAGATTATAGAGTGAATGTTTCACATCCTTTTTGTCATACGGGAGTAGATTACGCTGGACCGATACATTTAAGGTGTTCAAAAGGAAGAGGCCAGAAAAGCTACAAGGGCTATATTGCCGTATTTGTCTGTATGGCAACAAAGGCAATTCACTTGGAAGTCGTGAGTGATTTGACCACAGAAGCATTCCATGCGGCTTTGAGAAGATTCTTTGCAAGAAGAGGTATTAATTTCCATCTGTATTCTGATAATGGAACTAATTTTGTGGGTGCTAGTAAAAAGTTAGATGCTGATTTTAAAGCAGCAGTTAAAAACAATAGTACACTTATTCCTATTCTGGCTGAACAAAAAATAAATTGGCATTTTATTCCCCCGGCAGCTCCTCACTTTGGTGGGATTTGGGAGTCTGGAGTAAAATCGATGAAGTATCATCTAACAAGAATAATTGGCGAAACAAAATTGACGTTTGAAGAATTAAGTACTTTGCTGGCACAAATAGAAGCTGTTTTGAACTCCAGGCCTTTGGTTGAAGTGAATGCTGAAGATATTGATGCAGCCGATGTGTTATCTCCGGGTCACTTTCTCATTGGAAGACCAGTAATAGAACCCGGGGAGCATATAGAAAGCGCAGTTACATTGTCCCTAAATAAATGGAAGCTTATTCAGCGGTTAAAAAAAGATTTTTGGAAGCGCTGAAAGGAAGAGTACCTTGTGACGCTCCAGCAACGAAATAAGTGGAGGCATTCAGTTGAAAATTTGAAAGAAGGAGCAGCAGTTCTGGTCAAAGATGAAAATACTCATCCAGGAAGATGGCCTGTTGGAAGAATAACGGAAGTACACGAAGGAAAGGATGGGAAAGTTTGAGTGGTTAAGATAAGGTATCAAGATAATATTCTAAAACGACCAATCCATAAGGTAATATAGCTACCGGACGCAGAAAATTCCAACGAGGACAATCAGGATGGAGAGAGAAGTTTCCATACAAGAATTGAACGACCGAACGGAAATAAATGTCTGAAATCCCTTTTATTATGGTGTATGTGCTTGATGTTAACAGTAGGAGTAGTAAACTCTGCATCACTAAAGCATGGTATGGGCGCTGAAATAAAGGAAATACCTCTGGATACAGCGTTGCATCTGGATAATATTGGAACGATGAACATTGTAAACTCTAAATGGACCTTAATAGTACCTTACGATTTAGATCAATATTTTGAGGAGATAAAACGAATCAAAAGACTGAAAGAAAAACTTGAAGACCAATGTTCCAAGTTAAGAAATTATAAAGAGGCTTGCGAAATGATAGTATGGTCAGTCAATAGAAGATTCAGCTTAATAGATCAAAATAACAATCTGTTGCTCAAGAAGGAAAGACGAAAAAGATCGCCATTTGAATTTGTTGGCTCGATTTATCATATACTTTTTGGAATGATGGATGCAGAGGACCGGAAATTAATGGAAGAAAATATGAGAAATATTTTCCAGAATGAGGATAAATTACAACAGCTCGCGAAGCAGCAGACATCCATTGTGAACTCTACAATAAATGTGCTAAAGAAAACAACTGAGGAAGTAAACGATAATTTCAGTAAAATGTACCAGCAGTTGAAGCGGTTCTATGAGGAAGTTCAAAGCGACACCAATACTGAGCGATTAATTGTTATGTTTCAAGTGATGACTACTCAGCTACATTTAATGATCGATGAGTGCAATGAAGTTCAGTCATCTATTATCAATTTGTTAATTGATGTTAACCACGGCCATATCAATCCAGATCTTATAACTGCTGCACAAATGCAGCAGGAACTGTCAAACATTGAAAAACTATTACCGAAGGATCTGATTTTACCCGGAACAAAAACTGGTACAGAACTGAAAGAAATTTACAGTTCTATGGTGGCTAGGGGTATTGTGATGGATAACCGTTTGGTAATACAGGTAGAAATACCATTGTATAACATACATACTTCAGAAATTTACGAAATCATCAGGCTTCCAGTTGATGGAAATGGCACTGCAATGATACCTATAGTCGACGGTGATTACATCGTGTATAATTTTGCAACAAATTTATATTTTTTGATGTGGCAATCTCAGCTTAATGTTTGTAATACTGAATCTGCCAGCTGGTTGTACAGCAGTGTATGAAGGAATAACTTTGTCTTCTTCTCAACGTCTTACAACCAAGAAGAAAACTTCAATTCAGACATCATCATGGGGCGTAGAATTTCAGCAAGCAAACAATAAACTGGTAAAACTATTTGATGTAACGATAATCAATAACTCCAAAGATATACAAAATATACAACAAGAATTACAGAAGATGCAGGCCGACAACACTGAAGTTAAGTTAGATTTTTCACCGCCAATGCCTTTAAATGCCCGGCAGAATTTTCAAATGTAATTGAACATAATTTTAAGATTCTTTTAGTTCATAGAAATAAAAATAACTTTCGTTCTATTTTATCAGTCTATACACATCTTATTTGTTTAGGCTATATACATTTTATTATACACATTATATGCACACATGCTTAAGCATAGTTTTATCTCTACCAATTTTAGAACTGTAATATTTTATTCTTGTGTTTACTTAAGTATTTGCTTAGGCTAGTTATAAATATTCAAAAGATCAAATACGTGGTACACATGTTCGTGAAAATAATCCTGATTACTAATGAAAAATATATGAAAGCAATTAGATAAGAAATTAGTTCTATATTAGATTTAAGATTTTCATCCTTAGTATTTAAGCAGAAATATTTCAAAAATAAACAGTGTCTTACAAACATTCAACCGGTTAAGTAGTTTAACTGAACATTGATATTAAAATATAATCAATTAAAAATAATTGTAAATATATATTCAATATAAGAACAACAGAAATAGACGAAGAAACTATTATATTAAAAAATGCTAGAAAAATTAAATAAAGCAAACTTGTGACAATAGAAATTTATGTTTATCTGGGAATTATTTAATATATTTTAATAACTGCAGTATAAAAATTATTGATCAGATTTATGAAAAAAGAAAATACATAATTCAAAAGCTATATTTTTGCGATGTAATTAATGATGTATACAATGATTGATGTATGTATATAAATATTGTATTAGAACTTTAAGCAAATGAAACTCAGGACTGTTTCAGACAAAGGGTGGTGGAGTTACGTTCCTACCCCCAAAATAATTGTAATGGCTGGCAAAGTGTAGCGAAATCTTAGCATTTTATTCCCACATTTTGCTAGACTGCACCGTAACATTAAATAATTATGTTTCTTAGCTTACATATATTAGATTTTAAGTACATTAAAATATTTGTCTTAAGATTCACTTTAATAAACGCATAACTTTTTTTTTTAAGTAATCGGCGTTTATTAATAAACGTAACTCGTACGCTTTGCTTAAGAAGCTCTTGTGCTGCTTGATAATTTAGCTTTAATATGCGCAGTTATATTCTTAAGTGCTGTTCTAACCCTTAAGCTTTTGTAGCGCTCTCTTGTAGTACGGGCACGGTGACATGGTCACCATTTCTGTTTTATCTCTTTCTGCAGAGCATGCAAGACGGTTTATTGGAAAATGTTCCAATTCTGTGGCCAGTTTCCCCACACCGGATAGATCCTGGTCCTTACAATTACTCGCCCTATGATCGTTTCCGAGACATTTGTAGCACATCCAGCCAATGTGTATTTTAAAGATCTCTAGATGTTCCAGTACCACTTCACCCAGCACCACTTCCACTTTTGACCTAAACTCATCTGTATTCTCTCGGTTTTCCGAATGTTTTCTACATTCTCCCCGAGATCTACAAGCTTAGGGTCTTTTTTCACTTGCCTGGGAATGTCTGCATAGGAAACGTTAACGTATTTCTATTTCTAACCATGGGACGGACCTTTATCCGATCATGTTCTTTTCTACTTGGGTCTCACCATATCCCCTGTCCGCGTCTGCTTATTGCAATACGATACGCCCTTACTAGCAGTTCCACTGCTTAGCTCATATGACATTTGAATATATGTGCAACGCCTGTATTTCTCAGGGCTTTGAAACTTGTGGACATTTGATCTTATCTTGAGAAAGTCTAGGAGCTTCGCTATCTTTTCTCCTATTTTGAAGACTATGCTCATATACTCTTGCCCGTTTACCACTGTAATAGGCGACCTCATGAGTACCGGTTTCTTCAGGAATAGATTTCCACGCCCGTTTTTTAATTAATTTTTGTCTTATGCATTCGATTGCATTGATAAGATCCAATGGGTCCCTTTGCAAGCAATGAGATCCATGCGGGGGTTGACAATAAGATCTTATAGATCTAAGCGCCAATGAAATGAATATAGACATTGCTTAACCACCCAACAAATAAATTTCATATTATAATAGTACAATGACAGTATGTCAAATAGTTAATTTATTAACAATTGAATTGAGATTTTATTTTTCATTTTGAATTATAAATGCTTTCATTGTTATCCAAAGGATTTCTGATTGTATAAAGGTGTAGAAAAATAAAATAGAGTCATATCGAATAAAAGTTGTTTGTTGGGTTTTGGTTTGTATAAGTTTCATAGCCTACTACACTTATATAATGTGATTTTTTAAAATCATTTGTGAATTTTTATTAATAGAATTCTCAGATGGCTTATGAAAGTCTTTTAATAAGTTGAGAAGTTTGAAACTTTTCAAAAATGTGGTTGAAGTCTACTGACGATTTGGTAAAAAGCGCCAATGAGATATATGTTTATATATATATATATATATATGTATCTATATATATAAATAAATAAATATGTATATATATATATATATATATATATATATATATGTATATATATATATATATATATATATATATATATGTACATATATATATATATATATATATATATATATAAATATATGTATAAATATATATATATATATATATATATATATATATATATATGTATATATATATATATATATATATATATATATACATATATATATATATATATATATATATATATATATTATATATATATATATGTATATACATATATATATATATATATATATATATATACATATATATATATATATATATATATATATATATATATATATATACATACATGCATATATATATGTGTACATATATTTATGTATACATAATATATATCTATATATATGTGTATATATATATATATATATATATATATAATAAGAGCCAAGAATGTCAGACTAAATCCAAAAGTAAAAATAATTCTCACAAACATTGTCTTCAATGAAAATTAAATAAAACTGCTAATTTATAACAGAACAGAAATAACAAAATATATTATGGTTTTACCCATGGTATATCATTTACAAGTAGACTAGCGGCGGAATTCCCTTTGATAACTTATTTGATAAGCTTTAAAAATCGTCTGTTGTATCAATAGATATAAAAAAGCATGCATTGGCTACCAAAGTAAGGAAATAAGTTTGGCAATCCAGCAAGATACCATAATATAATCAAGTCATGTGTCAAGGATATAACTACCCTTGATTACAGCTCAAGTATTGTTTGGCTAGATTGCTGCAAAGTTTTCATAAGCAATGATTTGTTATATGTTTGGATTTATGAAGGCTGTTAGCAATTGTGCATATTTTCCGTATATCCATGTGTGTTTTGCTATAAGTTTTGGCAATGGTGTAAGCCATTAAAATTAAAAACCAAGAGAGACACAAAACATTTTCGAATCGATCTATGATAACAGGTTGTTTTTTAAGACCATAACAACATAAAACCTATCTTTTTGTTATGGGTTAGCATCTAACAAGTGGTTTTGACTTGTTAATACGAGTTTAGCCTAAGTTGTATAAGATTTTTTTATTACTACATGGAACAAAAAATTTTTTTTCCTACCTTGAAGTTTTCTGCGATGAAAGCGTGGGCTACCTAGAAAACTGTTCTTAATATTCGTGAGTCTAGTTTTCCATAGTTGTCCGCCAGGTACATTACAAGGTGAACCTGATATGACAGCTGTACTATTGTTCATCAATGGTGATACAGTAGGATTCATGACTACAAAGCAAATAATATATATATATATATATATATATATATATAGAAAGCTTGTTTAGAGTACTGGTAAAGCAAACTTACCGTCATTAGGTTCAGGATCATGAAACATACTTATGGCAATTGTTGGTCCTGAATTGGCTCTCTGATGAACAGTTGCAGAATTCGCACCGGGACTACCGGGAACACAACTAGTTTGTACTGTGGATGAGCGTTCGTTGCGTGATTCCCTTCTATCTCTCACTTCGCTAGAAACAACCTCATTATTAGCACCAATGTGGCCTTCAACACCACCCGCCTGCGACGAATGCGAAGATAATCGAGTGCTTGGAGAATGATGTGCTGATGACGATCGCTCTCTTTCACTATATGTTGAATGGCGTGATGAATGTCCCACTGATGATGGCGACGAAGGTCTAGACAATACATTGGCCTGCTGTTGTGCCGAACTAATAGGGGAATTACATCGGGTGGGACTGTGATATGAAGAAGAGCGCACCGAGGAGACCGAAGTAGGAGATCGTCTTTGGTTATTACGTGTACTGCTGTAGGATCGGAAGCTGTTAGTATATATTTCATTTGAATTTTAAGGCGTTTCGTTGTATTTAAAGCAGATGAATCAATCACAAACATGGCAACGAAAATTTTTTGCAACAAAATGTTTAGATGATGGCATGTTTTGTTTACCATACAATTCACAACAATGTATTCGAGCAGCAATGATTGATTTAAATTGTGAAGCATGAAAATAAAAAGAGGAAACATTTATAATTTAAGGACATTTTATATTTAAAGGTGATTAATTTAAAAGCAACTATATATATATATATATATATATATATATATATATAATATATATATATATATATATATATATATATATATATATAATTCATTATAAATTTCTGTATCCAACATTTCTAGTTTTGCATCAGAACGACTAAATTCTTTAAATAGTGGAATAGATTTTGAAAAAATTGTGTTCAAAATTATTGGACGTTCAAGTCAACTTTTATCCCTAATTAAAGTTGTTCCAGATCCTGTTTCTATCAGGAACAGCTTCTGTTCTCACAATTATGAAGAGAAGAGCTCTTCGTCCAATAACTAACAATTTGCAGTTTGCATATTATCTACATCCATTTCTGCAAGTATTTTCACTAAAACGTTTTGAGTTATTATGCCTAATCTGATCAAAGTACTACACTCGATCTATTAGAAATATTGCCAGAAAATTTTTCTGAATTTATATATATATATATATATATATATATATATATATTGTTCGGTATTGTTAACTCAATCCTGTACTGCAATATAAGACAACAATGTCTTGTGTGTGGGACATAAAAATAAATAAATATATATGTATATGTATGTATGTATGTATGTAAAATAAATAAATGTATGGAATATAAAATTAGAAGTATACAGCAATAGAGAAGAAAGAAAACAAGTAAAAGTGCTATATTCGGCTGTGCCGAATCTTATATAAACTTCACTAACGTACGTCTACTTTCTAACTTATAAAATAGTTTCAGTTAGCAAAAAATAACAACAACTTCAGTTGCGTTTTTCATGTTATACAAAATATTGCAGTATCCAACCCTGGAATCAACATTTTAATTTTTTTTTTTAATTTTTAATACCAATTTCGTTTTGCCGAAATAAAAAATAATTTTAATTTGGAAAAAACGACATTAATTGACTTTTGGTTATGTATTGTGTAAAAAAATTTAAAATTTCGGAACCCTGGATGCGAACTTTAAATTTTTAAATTTATTTTTAATCGATGCAAATCTTCATGATACCAAAAATGGTTTTATTTAAGAAAAACTTAAAATTTAAAATTACCACCCCTGGAGACGAAAACTAAATTTTTTAAAATAATATTTTACCAATGCAAGTCTTTATGATATATAAAGCGGTTTTATATAAGAAGAACTAAAATTTGTGACAATTTTTGTCACTTTCATGTACTGCAAAACATTGCATTATCCAACACTGAAAACGAAATTTTTATTTTTTTTATATTTTTGATACCAAATTTGTTTTGCCAGAATAAAAAATAATTTTAACCAAGAAAAAACGACGTTAATTGATTTTTGGTTATGTTATTGTATTAAAAAATTCAAATTTCCTAACCCTGGATAGGAACTTTAAATTTAAAAATATTTTTTCATCCATGCAAATCTTCATGTTACCAAAAACGGTTTTATTTAAGAAAAACTTAACATATTTATATATTTTAGTTATTATATGTACCACAATATACCGAATGTGCCCAAAAAATATTTCAATTTCCGATCCCTGGAGGCGA
>OY776278.1:49202969-49222969 GCA_963675445.1 Linnaemya vulpina
TACTGTTTTTTTTTTTGGAAAGGAGAAAGTAGGAGCAGTGGATTTTTTTTTTAACTTTTAGCTGAGACCTCTAGCTGTAATTTGACATCATTTGTGAAACAGCGCTCCACAGCGTTAAAAAGATGCAGTCCACTGAAGTTGATGAACATTGAAATTTTTTTCCCAATTTTTTTAATGCAAATATGGCAATTGTAATTTGCGAAAACATACAACAAAGACACGAAGTGATTGTACCAAAAGATTGAATATAGAGTAAATTTGCATGCTATTTTAAACAAACGAACATATATCAACTTCGAGCCTGTCTGTCCAAGCAAATAATAAATATATTAACCTAATATTTAGGAATCATAGCATACAGATATCTGACAACAATATACCAAAAAATTATCCAAATCGGCGAACATGAAAATAAATGAATTTTTGCCACTCCTGAACCAATGTGCCCCGTTACCTTAGAATGAAATTCTATTTTCTGCAGGTTGGGACGTTATGGTTACATTTTCTTAGAGTGAAGTAAAGCTGGATTCACCCATAGTTTCCGAACAAAATTTATGTTCTAGAACATTTTTAGTTTTTTGAGAGTATGCTCTGCAGCGATTCACCCACTTGGCGCATTTGTTCTGGAACATCAAGGCTACCATACGAAATAATATTGTAAACTATGTGTGTGAGTTTTACAATTGGGCAATACCACTTTTTTTAAATTTTATTTATAACAATATTTACCAGTTATATATTTTTAATGCCTAACAATACAAAACAAGTGCTCCGTATTTTATTGTATACACAAACAATATGAAACAAGTGCGTTGTTATACATACAAAAATATGAAAACAAGTTCTGTATTTTATTATACATACTATGTACATATAATATAATACAGAACTTGTTTTCATATTGTGGCATCTCAGTTATACTTCACTTAAAAAATTAAACTTACTGGCAGCACAGTTGCAATGTTTCGGAACGGGAATTTAAATTAAACCAATTCAGGTTCCGAAACATGTCGCTCTCTTTCTCTCTCTCTCTCTCTCTAAAAGAAAAACGTCAATCTACATATAAAACAAATGTTTCAGAAAGTAAAATTTGTTCTGAAACCATAGATGAATCCAGCGTAATCATATGCACAACTTGCCATATGAGCCGCTCAGTGCACACATCGATTAACTTCACTTTTTTTAAAATCTTAAATTTAAGTTTCAAAGCCCTTGGTATAGTCATAACTTCTTATTTTTTTAATAACTTTCCTGAATAATAAAGATTAATTTTTTTTTTCATTGAATAATAAGTAATTTATTTCAGAAGCGATTTCGATTAACTCCATACTCTAAGGTAAATCGCTTCAGTAACGCTGTATCCGTTCTGGCCGTGCATCGACGATTATTTGTTTTTAAACACCCGAAGATGCTCTCTACCTCTCAATAATATTCGTAACAAAATCGCATCGGTATACAGATAAAAAGAAGAGCAATGCAAACGGTAGTTAGTATCAAGAATGATAAAATAAAGATTACGCCTTGTGCATGATTTTCCGTTTGATTACGTATTTATTTCCTCGAAGAGATTGTCAAATGTTTATAAATTAATATTTTATGCAACATTTAGAAACTATTTGCACAATTTACTCAGAGAGATCACCAACAGCGATATTAAATCGGATTTATCAAAGTGCAAGTTTTATGTTATATTATATAAGAAATTGTGTTGTATCTTATAATAAATATATTTAAATTATTATGAAATAATTTTAACATATAAGTAATATTAAACCACATATTTTAAATGGAGAAAAAGAAAAATAATTAGCACTTGGGCTCAATATTTATATAATATAACAATTTCAAATAAAACAAGTGGAAAATAATATAATTTGAAATTATTTATTATCAAACAAGTTTAATTTGAAAAATTGCAATTTGCCCCACTGTCCTGCTTTACAATAACTTAATAGTTGTTCTTGCTGAATTTTATTAGCCAATCAGAACACATGTTGAGTGACGTCAAGGTTCCAGCGTGCGCAGAAAAGTATTGTTATTTTAGCTTGATAGCGTAATCTTTATTTTATCATTCTTGGTTAGTATAGCAGTGATCTCGCACGCTGAATGGTGCTGTGTACTTCTTATTCTTTTCAACATTACTCCCAAGATTGTTCTTAAAGAAATTAATATTATACCATTATAATCAAGATGAGTGAGACTAATAATGTGAGTGAGAAAAGCAGTGATGCTTTTTCAATACGATTTATCAACAGAGTGTCTGGTTCAAGGAGACATTTATCGTTTTCCTCGGATTCATCGGATTGCAACAGTACAAACCTAACAAACACATTGATTGGGAAGAAAAGAAGTCGTAATCCTGTTAAATGGACACGAAATTCACAAAAGCATAACAGGATAAAAGGTTTGGCATACAGGAATAGGGGAGGGAAATTAATACATGCAAAAATATTTGTCGATATACAATGCAGATGCCGTCAAAATTGCAATCAAAAAATTATTTCGGCTGCCATGAAAGCATTTTATAGTTTATATAGCCAACTTGACCAAAATATATTTTAAGAGGTTGTATCAAAGTTAACGAAGTAAAAAGAAGGCGCCCTACGAATGAAACTAGAGAACGAAGATTATAAAGCATATAAAGTCGTTTCCAGCCTACAGTAGTCACTAAACCAGAGCTCATAATCCAAGACGACAATATTTAAATCCTGACTTAAATATTAAGAAGATGTATGAACTATACTTCATAGAATGTGAAAAGGAAAACGTAGCACCAGTGAAAGAAAAATATTACTATAATATGTTCTTTACAAAATTTAATTTACATTTTAAACAACCATCAAAGGATACGTGTCAAACTTCTGATGCTTTTGAAATAAAAATTCAGACCATCACGGAATTAAGATGGCAAAAATTGAAAAGGAAACTCACTTAGAAGAGGCTGAACGGGCTCGCAGTCAAATGGCTGCCGATCGAATGGCAACATCGGAAAAATTGTTCGTATTTTCTTTTGACTTGGAAAAAGCTTTCCAAGTTGATCACATCCGTAGCTTATTATAAGCGAAATTTATATGTTTATAATTTTGGATGTCATGAATTCAATAAATATATAAGCCACATGTTTGTTTGGCCAGAAACTGAAGGATCTCGTGGGTCTCAAGAAATTTCATTTTGTCTAACAAAGTACATAAAGACTTACGCTGCAAACTTCGAAAAAATATTAACATATTCGGATTCGTGTACCAGGCAAAACAGAAATATTAAAACCGTCTTAAGTTTATTAAAATTAGTTCAAAGCACGGAAATCAAAGCTGAATCAATTGACATAAAATTTTTGGTAAATGGACACAGCTATTTGCCCGATGACTCAGATTTTGCCATTATTACCATATTTTTGCCAGATGATTGTTACCATATAATCAAAGCATGTAAAAAGAAAACGCAATTTCATCTAATCCAAATGACCAAGATTTTTTGTCAACAAAACCTTTAGAATAGGCTATCATTAACAGAAAAGTAACCGTCACAGGGCTTCCAGTAAATTGGCTTAAAATACGCTGGAAAAAGTTAGAAAGATCCAAACCCTCATACAATTCAAATGTGACAATCACGAAGATACAGAATTTCAAGTCATTCATATAAGAAAATCTTTAGTAGTTAGATCTTTGGTAAAGGTAGAACTGTGACAAGGGAAAAATGGAGAGACATGATGGGCCTGCTAAAATTCATTCCTCCTCTTAAAACACGATTACTATAAGAACTTGTCAACAAACCGAAGTGACGAATCCTCGCATACAGCTGATGAAGAAGATATTATTTATAATATTGCTGAATCGTAACATAAAGTAATTACAAAAATTATATTATAAAAGAACTGCCAATATTCATTTTTATGGAAAAGCTATGATAAAAATGTATAATAACTAACTTTTTCTGTAATAAAAAATATAAAAAGTTTATAGATTAAATTTAACTTTACTACTTTTTTCACTTGCTAAATCGATTAACTCCACCAGTCGCATGAAAACTGTAACATTACTGATGATGTGATTTTATTTTTATTGAAAATTTTTATTTTGCTATATTAATATTTATTTAGGCTAAATTGTTCTAACTTAGTTCAAATCTCAGAAAGACATGATGATAAATATTCCTAGGCACAAAGGAAGTCAACATCAGTTTTATTCAACTTACACGGCAGAGCAGAACAGCTGTTTTCGAAAGTCGCTACACTTTAATTTTCAGTGCTCATGTGTATATTGTGTTTATCACCACTGTTTACAAATTTTATTGTGAAAAAGAATCCGAATGAATATAAATGAATATAAAAAAATTAGTTTTTCAATAAAAATGCTTACAATTATATTTGCATTATTCAGAAATGTAGCAGAAACAATGAAAAAGTCCTAAAACTTATATATTTATAGCAACGCTGTAAGAAAGTTTGTGAAGAATTTAGCCAAAATATGTACTTAAAAAAAAAATAGTCAGCTTCGTTGGATCCGAAAAACTAGGCCCATAACAAAACGACTTGTATGCATCAATAATCTTATTTTCTGTTACATATACTAAAATATTTATGAGAAGATTTAGGTGTTTTCTATGCCAACTTTTGAAATTTAATGATTTTAAAAATCATCCATATTTTATATTTTTATTAAAGTTATTAACTAATATTTTTAATGTTTGATAATGTGTGATGCTTTAAACCAAGAAATATCTAGTGAGATGACTCTAACACATATAAAACCTTCTTCTCACTTATTTGGACACCATGTGAAACTAACCGTTTATAAATACAAATACGTACTTAAGCAAAAACTGCCAGAGAGTCGGAACTGAAGTGCTTTATATGACAAGCTAAACCTGAAGATATGACCAAACTTAGCATTACTTATTCTCCCAACGAATACCATTATAGATATGGAATTTCATCTTTACATTGTTTCCTAAGATGCTTTGAGTGCATGTTACACATGCGTATCGATTGTCTTTTATTGGCACCAGTTATTATGGCAATACAGCTCGAAAAATTTTCAACGAATTCAAAAAATCGTCCGAGATTACAGGAGTTAATGAAAAATTGATACATATATAATTATATATAATTTGAATTTAATCTTAAAAACAGTATCCTCTGGAAAACCTATAAAATATCTAATTTTAAACAGCCAACTGATTGGTATTATATGCCATCAACATTGCATAAACTTCTCATTCATGGTTGTGAAAGTATAAAATATTTACCTATTGGTAATATTTAAATACCTGTATGAAATAAATATTTTGTTTCAAATATTTTCTTGGTTTATATTAGGAATACTTCCTGAAGATGCTTTAGAATGTCTACACAAAACAATTAGAAAGAACAGACTTGAGCACACTCGAAAAAATAGCAGAGAAAATTGTAATCAAGATTTATTCAACAAACTCTTAGTTTCTTCCGATCCATCAATCACATCTAGTTCATGAATCTTTTAACACTGATTCAGACTCAGAAACTTATTTTAGTGATTAAGAAATTGTTTACAATTGTAGTGTTATTTGAATTTGTTTCTTACTTTATTATTAATCTTTATATAAATATGTTTGTTATCTTAAATAATAATTTAATTTTAAAATATTTAGTGTTGTAAATTTGGCAACCCTATTCATATAATGTTATTTGAATACTAATGTTCTGTAAACAAACAAAAAAAATACTAAAAAGTTTAAAGTAATGTTATATTAAAAAAAGGTATACGGCAACCCTAAATAATTAGTGATTGGTTATATATCATAAAAAAACTATCACGCTATATCATTTTGTATGTGAAATGATAGATTAAAATTCAAAAAAATAATAATTACTGAAATGGTGGAATTTTCGGTATTTAATTGTCTCCGCACCGGGAAAATAAAAGGATTTCTAAAAATTTCAATTCATTTTCGAAAATAGTAGGCCAAGAAAGATATGTGGCAAAAATTTCATAAAGCTACTATAACTCCTTTGATTTTTTTCCAATTTTACTATGGGGACAGTTCACTGTGTGACGCCCTATGTGTCTGAAACTCAAAGTAAAGCATGAATTTCTGTACATTTGGGGAAGAAATTGTGTCCAAAACCAAAAATATCTCTGAAAAGTGGTTTTAATTAACGCAGTGTTTTACAAAACTAATGCCTAAGAAAATTGTATATAAACAAATTTATATTTATTGATTTTAAAATAACGTTATAAATATTAGAATTATTTATTTAAATGTTAAATTAAGAAAAATTATCAACAAAAATAACCTGTTTTTTTAATATGTGGCTCTGAAAAGGACCGGTGGTTTTTAAAAATGGTTATAACATCTTGTAGGATGGTAGTAGTGGTAATTTTTGTCATCAGCCTTTTAATTCAAGTTTGTTCGCCATGCATCCGTCTAGCCAACTGTATATCTTTTGACGTAATAGTATCACGTTTAGCACAGATGGTGCACAGCAGTGCTGTGGAAAATCAATTCGGTTTTAGAATCTTGAGCAATTTCACAAACCAAATGTTGGTGCACTTTTACGAACTTCCTTGTTCGAATATATTTTAATAAAGATGAAGAACTAAAAACAAAACAAAAAGATTACCTGAAATCATTATATATATTCCACTACTGCTTTTTTTTCTCATATCATATTCACTTGGATTCCACCGTCTCTTTGGCAGAACAATGCTTTAACGAACCCATTCAATGCTACGTAATTTGTAGCCAGTATTGCCGTCTAAACCATTATGTTATTATGCACTTGGAAAAACTATTCGATTGGTTTTCCTAATTTCCATGCAGACAAACATATAAACATTTTTAAAAAACAGTATTCTGTATGAATGTTTAAGAACACAATACAAAAGTTACTCATGGACAAAACTATTTACTTCTGAAGGGAAAAGTATGACTGCAAATAATGCTTATCCTGAATCATTTCCAAGCACTGTCTGCCACTCACAATTTTCCGGGAGATATTTATTTCTATCATACACTTACCTTTTAGGATTCTTCGAGAACCTATGGTGCTTCTGAACATCTTGGAAACCCATAATACATTTGCGGCTCCTGAAATATAGATTTTGTTTTATTTTGCTTCATAAATTTTACCATAATTAATACTTACATTATTTTTTAAATTTTTTCAGCACGGGTTATATATATAGAAAAATGCGACTGAAAAACTAGGATTATACTCAATAAAACACACTTATTTTTATCACAGTATAGTAATCTTTATCACTTTGCTATTTTGAAACACAATAAATTCAAGTGAAGTTTAGAAAAAGCCGCATATATCTTAATTTTAATAAAAGTAAACGAATTTGGTTAGAAAAAAATTTTTAAATCATAAATTTTTTGAGTTTAACCCGCTAATTTGAAGAGAGATAGAAATATAAAAAGCAATATCGTTCAATCCTTGACGAATGGCAGGATTTTCGTGTCCTATCTGTATGACCTGTGTAACAGATTGGATCAGCTGACACATTTAGCTAAGATATAAAATTTCAACGTTCGGATTTTCTATATTTAAAATTTTGAAAACCTCTTGTACTTCACATGTAATTAAATGATTGCTTTATTTTTTTTATTATAATTATTATTTAGTTTTTGTTAAAGTAAACAGCCCTGACTTTTACTAATAAATAAATAATTTATAAACAAAAAACATGATTTTGTGTTCAAAAGTAGAGTTACGTTTACAGTTGTCAAATATTTGCTCAAAAACGGGCACCTAAGTGCTAATTAAAAACCGTTTAATTCGGACAATTGTTCATTGAGTTGAAGAGTTTCCAATAATATTGGATTTTTTGTCTTTGTTTATTCGTTATGAAGGAAACTGTTTTCAGCTATTTGTGCGGTATTTTCATAAAAAAAAAACAGCGGTGTTCAAGTCAGTTTTGAACAATAGAACCAAATTTGTAAATAAAAAAAAAATTTTTAAGTGAGTATTTTGTTTATGTACAATTATTACATATTATTTTGGGAACTGCAAGCTAAACATATAATAAAGCTTATTTCCTTCAATAAAATACTGATATTACGTATTTTTAAATACAGTACACTTATGATTGTATTTCAGTATACGTCAATTTGACGCGAACGGACGGATGTTATCTTTTATTATCACCGCAGCTCTTCCGCTAGGGGTATAGTATGAATTAATATTATTACAATAATTGTTAGTAAATAGCTCAATAAAAATATATTCTATTAAGTTTGTGTTAATAGTAGGTTATTAAAATCAATAAGCAATACTTATCTTCAGTCCCTAATAAGAACATGTATGAATGTACATATTACAAGCATAAATTTAAGACCTTTCATAAGAAATGACTTACTTGAAAGCTTGTCTTCTTGGTGTTAGTGGAGACCCTTCTGATATTTGGCCGTAGCTAGTAGAGTTTGTACCATTAATACGACATGTATCTAAACGTTTTCTGGGAGGATCAGAGGCCTCTAGTTCAGTACGAGATTTTTGAGCGATTTCTTCCTCATCTTCTAAAGCTGGACGTCTACGTTTACGATCCAATAACAAGAAATAAATGACTTTCTCGGTATTGTGTCTGTAAATTATATGTAAAATAAAAATAACTTGTTATTGTCATTTGCATTGCAAACTTACGTTGAACTCAACAGTTCCTGTATAAGTTTATCTTTATCCTTAAAACAGCCCAAGGAACAGATTGCATTTAAAACATCAGGATCCACTGCCGTAGCAGCTGGTATAACATGCGTCTGTACAACTTCCATCATGGGTAGTTCCAACTCTAATTCACCCTTCCCACCAGCCGTAACCCACGTATGACGATTTATTTCAGTTAACTAAAAAAATTAAATTAATTAATTAATTTAATTAATTAAACATATCTATCCTTCGCAATATTTTATTTTATTTATAAATAAATAAAATATTGACCTTAAAGCTATCGTAACCTGGCTTACTGCAATAATTTTCTTAGCGAAACAACTGAATTATACGTGATAAACAGCGATTGATGTACATGTGTAGTTTTCAATGACTATAAAATACTTAAAAACACTAAATTATTACATATATAATATCAGAGTTTTCTAAAGGACGTAATTTTTTCGACCTTTTCAGATTAACCGAATTCAGCCCCGGTCTGTGGCTTTGCCACATGAAGTCTTATATACATAATGAAACCCTCTCAAAATTATTCATAAATGCTTCCAGGGACACAAAACGTCGAGATGATAAAAATTTATCCATAAAGACGCATGACTGTGTAAATAAAATAAAAAAATTTCATCTGGCTATTCATACTGAAACAACAACAAGAAACTGAAATTTGTTTTTGCTTTCCATATAAAGTCTCTATTATATATATATATATATATATATATATATATATATATGTATATATATTGTTAGGTTTATTCAAGCAAAAGGTCTATTATTTTTTATATAAAAATTGTGTTTATTAATCCAATATTTCGCTACTTCTTTGTGTAGCTTCTGCAGGGATATGTAATTTAAAATTAAATGTTTTTCTTTTTTCAATTTAAGATATGTTAAATTGAAAAAAGAAAAAAAAAAAAACATTTAATTTTAAATTACATATCCCTGAAGAAGCTACACAAAGAAGTAGCGAAATATTGGATTATTAAACACAATTTTTATATAAAAAATAAAAAATAATAGACCTTTTGCTTCAATAAACCTAATAAATTAATAAAAAAAATAAGGCCGAATAAATTTATAATATATATATATATATATATATATATATATATATGTATATAATAATATATATATATATATATATATATATATATAATAAATAATAATATAAATATAATAAATATATATATAATAAATAGTATATATATATATATATATATATATATATATAATATGAAACTTATTTGTTGGGTGGTTAAGCAATGTCTATATGCATTTCATTGGCGCTTTTTACCAAATCGTCAGTAGACTTCAACCACAGTTTTGAAAAGTTTCAAACTTCTCAACCTATTAAAAGACTTTTATAAACCATCTGAGAATTATGTTAATAAATTAACAATAAAAATTCGCAAATGATTTCAAAAAATCACATTATAATAAGTGTAGTAGGCTATGAATCTTATAGAAACCAAAACCCAAAAACAACTTTTATTCGATATGAATCTATTTTATTTTTCTACACCTTTATACAATTAGAAATCCTTTGGATAACAATGAAAGTATTTATAAGGCAAATGACAAACAAAATCTCAATTTAATTGTTAATAAATGAACTATTTGATATACTATTATAATATGAAATTTTTTGTTGGGTGGTTAAGCAATGTCTATATGCATTTCATTAGCGCTTTTTACCAAATCGTCAGTAGACTTCAACCACAGTTTTGAAAAGTTTCAAACTTATATATATATATATATATATATATATATATATATATGTTAAGTAAAGTACAACGAACAACAACCATGCCCAGAAGCTTCGCGAAGTTACCAGACGACGTCACTTTGCTCTATAAAGACGCTGGCAGAGCTCAGCAGGGGGAGTGTGATTTCAAATATTGACGTGTTAACATCGCTAAGTGTTTAGTAATAACAATACTCGTGTTAATAAAGTAATAAATAAAGTTTTGCCGCATTACGTTTCTAAAATTAATTTGTCTGTGTTTTAATTTGATGCAATTAAACGAATTCTTGAATAATAAGTTTAAAAAACCGTTTTTACGAAAAGGTCTAAAAACGTAACAATTGGTGCCAGAAGTGGGATTGCAAATATAATTAAAAAGACATTTAAAATTAAAATAAATAATCATGAAATTTGAGGAGCTAAATGTTGAACAGCTGAAAAAGGAGCTCGGTAAGCTGAAATTACCAACTGCAGATAACAAGGCTGAACTGCAGAAGAGGGTGATAGATGAGTTTAATAATCGCGGCATGGACATCGGGACATACGAGTTTGAGCACAAAGACTATGAGCAGGTATGCCCTCCTGCCACGACCAGCAGCATGGACATAAATTCAATGATAAAAGGAATCAGTGATGCACAAAAAGGAATCAGTGATGCACAAACTGCATCAAAAATCAGCAGTGACAAGCTTGTAGCCGAAATAACTGAAATAAAACAGAACTCTCAGAAGATACAGGAGTCAAATAAAGCCACGAACGAGATCCTGGTAGAGGTTTCTGAAGCTATTAACAAGAGGATAGTTTCTATTGAGAATAAATTCTCAGAGCTGACGGATAAAGTCCAACATCTAGAAAGCGGTGGGTTGGAACAGAATGCAAAGGAGTTCGAAGAGAAATTGCATGCTCTAGAGGACAAAGTGCATAGCTTGGAGTGTAGTGGCGGGCCAGTACGAGCAGTTGCGGAGGTTTCTGCGCGGATAAAAGCGCCATGCTTCGACGGAAGCGTACCATTAGGCATCTTCAAATTCCAGTTCGAGACGGTTGCTAGCAAAAATGGTTGGGGTGCTGAAGAAAAGGCCATAGAGTTGATCTTGTCCGTAAAGGGTACAGCCGCAGAGGTACTTGAGACTGTGCCACTAAGAAGCAGAAACAACTATAATGAAATAATGGCAGCATTGCAACGCAAGTATGGTGGTGAGCAAAAGCGCGATTTGTACAGAATGGAATTGCGATGTAGAGTTCAGAAGCCTAACGAATCTCTACAAGATTTTGCAATGGAAATCGAGTTTAGTTTAGCTCACATATCCAGGCGAGAGTCACGCGTTCCTGGACCACTTTAAAACTGAGGCTTTCGTTAACGGCATTCGCGACCCTGAGGTTAAACTGGCGGTGTGCGCTACGCAGAAATCCCCTTCTGCTGAAACTGTTCCATTTGCGCTGGCTCAAGAGACTGCAAGAATGTTTTCAAGCCACAGATATGAAAAGTGCGGAATGTGGAGGTTTTTGGAGGATAACAACCTAGTTGCTAGCTTAGGCAATGCGATAAATGCTGGCAGAAAGTGCTACCAAAGAAAAGCCTAAGTGCTTTAACTGCGGAAAGATAGGTCATTTTAAGCGCAGCTGCAAGGCACCAAGGAAGAGAGGTAGATCTGTTTCGCCACAAAGAAACAGCAAACGGGTGAACCAAACAACATCACAAGAAGTCTCCGTTAAACTAAAACGAGCTACCACTAAGGGGCAAGAGCTATCTCTCACAAACGAGGGCCCCACAATCTCCATATCAGTGATGCAGCAGAAAAGTAGCAACCTCACTGCGTCCGGATACATCAACGGGGAAAAGCACGTATTTACAATAGACTCAGGGGCATCGCAGTCAATATAAAGGACCGATACTGTCTTTGGTAAGATTGAAGTGAAGGTGACTATAGCCAACATCAACGTGAGACATGTGTTTATTGATGCCGACATAGTCGATGAGGTTATTATTGGAGCCGATTTTATGATTAACCATGGCATTAATCTACATATGGGACAACAGCTGATGATTTGGCGTAATGTGGGAATACCCCTTGATGTTGGATATGACAGCGATCCGCAAGTAACAAAAGTATTTGCTATTGAGAGTCAGACGCTACCGCCGCAGTCTGAAACAGTCATATGGGCGCGGGTGAAGGGAGATTGTGAGGACAATCGGTTGTGGGTTGTTGAACTAGCGGATCTAAAGAGATAGCTTATATCAGCGAAAGCTCTAGTGAAAACTAGTAAAGAAGGAATAGTTCCTATAAGAGTACTTAACTTATCAGACCATGAAAAAGTCATCAAAGAAAGTTCCGATGGTGGCCAGTGTACTCCAGCAGAGGCAATAATAAACTTCGAGAAGAAGATAGAGCTTATTAGTTTGTACGCAAAAAACGTGAATAATTTGAGGAATATGTAGGGAAATGGGTAGCAGATCTATCAGCGACAGATAGAAATAAAGCCACACAGTTATTAAAAAAGAAATTCCAGTATCTTCGCCATGGGAAGCCAAAGACAGGGTAGAACTGCATTGGTTAAACATGAAATCAACACAGGCGAAGCTAGGCCAATTAAACAGACACCCAGAAGCGTACCCCTAGCAAAGCGAAATAAAGTAAAAGAGCTTTTAAGTGAAATGGAGCGTGATAGCGCAATTGCGTCATCTTCTGGTCCTTGGAGTTCGCCCGTAGTCTTAGTTAAAAGGAAAGATGGCAATACTAGATTCTGCGTAGACTACAGGAAGCTCAATGACATAACCAAGAAGGACCGTTATCCGCTCCCCAGAATCGATGACACTTTGGACACGCTAGCTGGTACCAAATGGTTTCTACGCTGGACTTGCGAAGCGGATATTGGCAAGTGGAGATTGCAGAGAAAGACAAGCAGAAAACTGCATTCAGTGTCAGTAACGGATTATGGCAGTTAAAACTTTTGCCATTTGGTCTCTGCAATGCTCCGGCCACATTTGAACGCCTAATGGAGAAGGTACTGATAGGACTTCACTGGAAGACATGCTTGGTATATCTCGATGATATAATCGTGATGGGGAAAACTTTTGATGAACACCTCAAACACATGGCAGAATTTCTTAAACGGATATCATCAGCTGGATTGAAACTCAGCTTGAAGAAATGCGCATTGTTCCAGAAAGAAGTAAAGTATTTGGAGCATCGTGTTACAGCAGACGGAATCTCAACAGATGAAGATAAAATAAAAGCAGTAAGGGACTGGCATCAACCTAAAAATCTTCATGAATTGCGCAGCTTTTTGGGCCTTTGCACATACTACAGACGTTTTGTGCCGAATTTTGCCAGTGTAGCTGCAAGCTTGCATGAGCTGACAAAGAAGTCAAGACCATACCATTGGGGCGAGCCACAGGAAAAATCCTTCCAGAAACTCAAAGAATTATTATGTACGTCACCAGTGCTAGCGTATCCCATAGCTGGAGAAAAATGTGTGCTGGATACTGATGCGAGTGGTTATGACATAGGGGGTGTGCTATCCCAAGTAGTTAATTGCACTGAGAAGGTCATAGGTTACTATAGCCGTGTACTCTCAAAACCTTAGAGAAACTACTGTGTCACACGACGTGAGCTTCTGGCTGTTCTGGAATGCATTAAACATTACCATAATTATTTGTATGCTCAACACTTTACTTTAAGGACCGCTCATTCTGCACTTTGATGGCTATTGCAGTTTAAAAATCCGGAAGGGCAACTGGCAAGGTTGAGCACATGCAGAGCTACGACTTTAGCATTGAGCATAGAAGGGGCACAAGGCTTAACAATGTGGATGCTGTTTCAAGAAGACCCTGCTGTTTAGAGTGTAAACATTGTGTTAGAACCGAGCAAAAGGAAGGCGTTGTTGATGTTCGGCTAATGCACATCGGCCCTGATGAAGACTGGTCAGCGGCACAGAGGGACGACAGCATACTAAGGAATATTATAGCGGCCAAAGAAGAGGACAGACGACAGTCCCGGAATGAATTTTCGGCTGAAAGCCCACTCGCCAAATCTTATTGGGCTCAGTGGAACAGCCTCAAGGTAATAAAAGGGTGTTTATACCGCGTATGGGAAAGTGTAGATGGCAAAACAACTTCAAATTTAATAGTTGTGCCATACTCCAAGATAAGTAAAGTTTTAGAGGTGTTTCATAATGGACCTAGTGGCGGTCATCTTGGAGTAACAAAAACATTTGAGAAACTGAAGCAGCGTTTTTATTTGGTTGGGTGTAAAGAAGCCGTAGCCGACTGGATAGCAAACTGCCCACAACCGGGGAAAGCTACGACAATACAACTCAGGAGCACCATTCGAGCGGATCGCAATGGATTTAGCAGGTCACTGTAGCCGGAAATCGTTATGTCCTTATGGTTATGTACTTGTGGTGTGAATGACGTTGTATACTGGATACAGAAGTTCAATAGTCCAAACTCGAAAATGAAGATAGTACATCTCGAACGATTGGCGCACTATGGAAGAGGTGACTGTATGCCTATTCGGGTCGAACAGGCTTAAGTGGGCGGAATTTTACAAAGTTTAGAAATAGATTTAAATAAAACGACAATGTGGCTATATGTACTTGGCAGCACTTCCACTTAATCTCTAGTTGTCAAAATGTTACAACCCTGGTGAACACAATATAGATAATATTGAAATTAACGGAAATGGAATATTCCGGAATATACAAGATCATTCGAGGCTGTGCCAATGATAAGTGTATATAACAACAACGAAAAACCTAGCAACATAAATGCTAAGAGATATTATTCTTAATGATCTTGTACGCAAGTATTCGCTGCTAATAAAGCTAAACATGTTCACAAGTATACACAGCCATATACACATAGCAGAAGAAGAAACAAAACTACACAACACACAGAACACTCATACATACAACCACACATAGTTACCATAAACAAAACACACAAGTCAGCATTGTCATGTATACAAACACACGTATATAGCTACATGTTAAGTAAAGTACAACCAACAACAACCATGCCCAGAAGCTTCGCGAAGTTACCAGACGACGTCACTTTGCTATATAAAGACGCTGGCAGAGCTCAGCAGGGGGAGTGTGATTTCAAATATAGACGTGTTAACATCGCTAAGTGTTTAGTAGTAAAAACAATCATGTTAATAAAGTAATAAATAAAGTGTTGCCGCATTATATTTCTAAAATTAATTTGTCTGTGTTTTAGTTTGATGCAATTAAACGAATCCTTGAATAATAAGTAAAAAAACCGTTTTTACGAAAACAATATATATATATATATATATATATATATATATATATATATACATAAACAGCTAGTAAATGTTTTTTGTCCAGATTTTTAACAACTGTGAAGGTTGAGCAATAATAAATTTGATTTCTGAAGAACTTTTTTTTTAGTTATGGCACACCTCACTATAGGATAAGAAAATTAAGTTCAAGATACTACTTAGTTTTGTTACGAATTGAACTGGTTATGGGGTGGTATCAAGATGTGGGTAAGAGCAATATCCTGTGAGGCTTGCAGCTCAACTTGTGGCGGATCTGCCAGAAAAATTGCTATCATGGGTATAAAAATGCTTTGTGGGTGATATTTCCTTGATTTGTATCCGATTTCTAAAACTTTAAACATTTTTAGCTCTGTGAGACAAGTATAATAAAATGTTTGTATAAATGCTTTTGCATGTCCTCTAGCTTAGGAGATATTTGGCGTCTAAATTAACATTTTCATATACCGCAACATCTTGTTTTTGGTTTCTTTTGCACGTAAGCCAAATTTAGAATATCCATTTTAGGCAAACACAAAAAAAAATTTTTTTGAGTAGCTCTTGCCATTCACAGCAAAGTTCTTGTTATGTTGCCATCTACCCATAATCAACACCCAAAAAAAATTCGATTTTAGCATATATAATAGCAATTTATTTTCTTTTCAATAGTGAAAAGTCATTCTTTACTTCATGTTGAGTCATGAACAATCTTACAGGCCCCCTACAGATAAATACGTTACACTCAGGGCATTGACAACCAAATGCTGGTAACTCATATCTCAAATCGGATTTATGTGAAGTTATTATTAATATACATGAGTCATTGAATATACATATAAATTTACAAATTGGCTGTAAATATTTGTAAAATTAATACAGCCAAATCAAATTTTTTATCTTTTCTTATCCCTTTCAGACCCATCCCGAAAATATGTTCTCGTTTTCACAAAAGTAGAGGTTTAAAATTTTTCTTTTTATAGACGTTAGAGATTTTATTTTTAAAATTTTTTCGCAATCTTATATCTTTGAAAAAGGACCTAACACGTTTGTGTATTTTGGCCCTTTACTTGTAAAATAATTATTATTTTTCGGAAATCACCAACGGCAATTGTGTACTTTGGTCATTTAGTAGTAAAATAACTTTCATATTTTAATAAAAAGGCTTCATTGTATTTCAAATTTATTCAACTTTTAAATAAAAATAAATTAGTTTAATAACAAAACAAAATAATAATCTACTTTGCCAATGGGTCCTTTCCACATGCAGTTGAAGCAATCGTTACACACTTTGTGTCACACCACTTTACAACAGCAACTTTGTCGTCTTTAACGATTTGAGTCATACTACCACGTTCCATTTGCATGTCTGATGGAAAGTTAACTCTTTTTCCTAGCCGATTTCTCATAATAGTACCAGTTGCTTAAAAATCATTCTCTTCAAGTTTTACCATTAGACGTATTGTTGTGAAAAATCGATCAAAATAAAGAAACTGCCTTTGAGTAGAAACTTGGTTAATATCTACACAATTGATGGTCCATGACACAGTCCACTATCAGGCAATGTAACAGCGCCTTGAAACGATTAATCCTTCGAAAGTAGCACAAACAAGATTTTTCAAACCCACCGATCGTGGCTTTGATCGTATGACTTGCCTTGCTGGACATCAGCCAGTAAATGGGACCATTTGTTCATCAATTGAATAAGATGTAACATCAGTGGCTAATTGATTACAACGATTCCTTACTAAATCAATTACTGGCTAAACTCTCCGAAGCTTATTTGTTGCATTGGGCATTTAGTGGCCAACGAAGTGAATCATATTTCTCAGCCTAAAGAATTCCCCGATATTCTATTAGAAATAAGCTCATTCCTAAAGTACTTTAACCAGTATATATGTATATATCTGTGGATAATTTAGGCAACCCATGATTATAGCGCAGCCGTAAAAATTCTTAATAAAGTTCATCTCTTTCCCGGTAGTTGATAGAGCATATACATACTTTTGTATGTTGTACAGTTTCTTCATAGTGGCGTTACACAAAATATTTTGAAAAATACTCGTAAGAAGATCGTAGTTGAACAACATGATGAGCTATCATCGCTATGTGCACTGTTGAGAAGAGAATAATTAGGTTTCCAAGAAGCATCGCGGTACTCATCATCAGAGAAAAAATCATCTTCTGATTTTTCAAAAATATTCAGGTCTCTCTACTGCTTTTGGAAATTTATTAAAAATATAAAAAAATTCCTTTCTAGAATTTTTTCAATCCACATCGCAGAATTGTGTATGCTGGGTCCGAAAGGGTTATATATATTTCACCAACGAAATCCATGATTAACATGTTTAGATTGGAAAAACTACATACTTACGTAAACAAAGCCAATTGTATACGTTCACGGTACAATAAACAGGTATATGCATCAGCACAGGTGATAGTGAGCTGATTGTCAAAATTTCTTAAATTCGCCGCATTTTTGTTTACTGGTTACTATGTTTTGGTTGTTTGAAATTTTTAAATATAAAGTTGAAATTTTTATTAATTTAAATTTTTATTCATTGAATTCAAAATAAACAATATTTTTATTTATATAATATTTGTAAGAATAAACAAATATAATATTTTTTATAAAAAGTTTTGTATTCCGATTGTTTTTAAAAATGGTTATAACATCTTGTACGATGGTAGTAGGGGTAATTATTGTCATCAGCCAATATTGAAGCCCGTTCGCCACAAATTCGTCTGGCCAAGAGTATATAGATGGTGCAGAAATTGGTAGTTGGGAAGAGACCAACCAAATAAGCTTCACTAACTTCCTGAAGAGCCATTACAGCAGAACTCTGGAAACGCAAATCAATTTAAAGGTCTTCAACACTTTCACGAACAATATGCAAATCAACAAATCAGTACTATTTTGATAGCAACAAATTTCATTCAAAACTACTGTACCAGGACGAAAACGATGTGGTTTCGTACCACCGCCGGTAGCTGGTACAATTTTACGAACCGCTTTGTTTGCTGACAAAGTAAAGAAATAAATTGTTTTAATAAAGGTGAAGAGTTATAAACAGAACAAAAATATTACCTGAAATCATTAAACATTAAACTAATAATATGATAATTTACGACTGAAAATGCCACAAAGGTGTGTACTTCTGCAGGAAAAATTATGAGTGCAAACAATGCTTGTCCTGAATCAATTCCAAGCACTGTCTGCCACTTAAAATTTTCCGGAAGATGTTTACATCTATCACACACTTACCTTTTCGGATTGTTGGGAAACTGTAGAGTGTCTGAGCTTCTTGGACACCCACAACACGTCTGTGTCTCCTAAAATATAAATTTCGTCTTATTTTATTTCATAAATTTTGCTACAATCAATACTTACATCAGCACTTTGATATTTTAAAACACAACAATGAATAAAATTAATTTTGTTTACATTTTATTTTATGTCAGAAAAGCGAATTGATTAATACGCCTTATATTTGACATTGTATTTCACAAAAAAATTGCTTTGTTGTAATGAATTCGCTTTGCATATACCTGATAATTGTACCATGTATAAGTATGTGTATTATTTATTTAATTATTTTAAAGGCTACTTCTTCAAAAATTATTACTAATTGCACCTGATAATTCTACCATGTGTAAGTTTGTGTATTATTTATTTATTTATTTTAAAGCCTACTTCTTCAAAAATTCTTAATGCATAAGGGAAAGAATATTATAAAAGCAAAGCAGCTCTGTTCGAAAGACTCTATACTTTCATCATATTCTCAAATCAGGAGTTTTTCAGATGATCTTCATTATGTGCCCCCCTAGGCCTAAGGGTTATCTATATAGCATATATTAGTGCTCTAGGTATTGTGCAAGGGATTCGATGAGAGGTTTATATACGTTTATTAAAAGCATATTATTAAAAGCATATATATATATATATGTATATATATATATATATATATATATATATAAATACTTATATATACATATATGTATATATATATATATATATATATATATATAAATACATATATATACACATATGTATATATATATATATATATATATATATATATATATATATATATATATATATGTAAAAACATATATATATATATATATATATATATATATATAACACCGTAAAACGGTTTTATTACTTATTCTTCAAGGATTCGTTTTATTGCATCAAATTAAAACATGGGCAAATTAATTTTAGATATATAATGCGGCAACACTTTATTTACTACTTTATTAACGCGAGTATTTGTACTACTCAACACTTAGCGATGTTAACACGTCTATGTTTGAAATCACACTAACTCGC
>OY776278.1:49227969-49347969 GCA_963675445.1 Linnaemya vulpina
AACTTACCGAACTTGTCTTTAATTTATCGCTCATACTTAGGTCAAAGGAGAGGTGTAATAATGAAAATGTATTTATATATTAATGATAATGCTATTCATATATCCTGGTATATATAATACTTGTATTGGTTCATTATTGTTTGAATCTTATCTTCCAGATTATTTCTGAATTTTTGGTTCGATTTTCTTAAAAATAGTGTTGTTAACTAGATTTATTTGTTTGATATTACAAATACAATTAAAAATTCGAATATAAAATAATTCAACAGAAATAGTAGCAATAGTAATATTCGCATAGAGAATATGCAACAAGGAATTGACGACTGAGGCAAGGTAGTAATCAAGGCTAGAACATACATATACATATAAAATACTAAGCTCGAAAGAATGCAGTTTAGGAAGTTTAGTTTAGAGGAGTTTTTTTGTGCCAATTGGACAAGTGAAGGCGATGTGGAAGGCTCGTTGATATACTTAAGCTCAGAAGAAGAGCCTTAAGCGATATTTGTGTGGTGCATGTAGAGAATTTGAAATACATTGATTAATTTTATGTGTATAATAATATGTGGTCAGACCTTTTATCAATTTAAGTCAAAAAACTTAAAAATAGTACCGAAAATAAAATGGAAAGCAACATTTTAATATTAATTATGTTCTAGTTCTTTTTCCCCAAAATTTTATTTAAAAAATTCAAATTGATTAGTTCCATAGGAACTAGCTAAAACCCCTCAGCTGATCAATTTGAATTTCTTAAATAAAATTTTGGAAAAAAAGAACTAGCACATAATTAAGATTAAAGAGTTTAAAAACCCCCAAAATATAAACTAATTTAAATATGGAAAGCAACATATTGTAAAAAGTGATGATATCAATATATCACCTTTGACGAGTTTTGTAAAACCTTAATAAGACACAAATATATCACAATTTTAACCGAAATCTAATTGGTATATTAACGCACCGAAAAGAGTCAGAATAACTGAAACACTACAGCTACATATTATCAGTGTCGATAAACAACTGTTATATACGAAGATTTGTTTACGCAGAGCAAAGAAATATATTTACAAAATCTTTAAATAAAGTAAGCTAAATTCTAGATAACAAAGAGGGGTGGAGTCAGGGTTGGCGCTAGGCTTAGTTGAAAAGTGTTTTTTATCCAGCACTTTTTGAAAAAGAGCGCTGAATTGGAGCTTTTCTGTCAAGATTTTTTCATATTGTAGATAAATAACAAATTTAACATCAGTGTTGTTTGAGTTTCTTGATCCAGTGTATAAGTTTCAATATATAAAGAATCTTTTTAAGCAAATCAAACATAACGTTTTCAAAGTTAATAAATAATTTTCATAAATTGTTTGTCGACTTCTTCAGGGATTTATTTCACCTATTTAAACTTAAGACATAAATTAATTACAATTTGAAAAAAATTAAAGGAGTAAAAGTTATCCTTACAATTAAGAAGAGCAAGGCTTCAGTTTACCACCGAATTGGAAAATAATAATTGCATACATTAACTCAATCGCTACAAATTGGTACTTATTTGGATTGGATAGATTAGTATTATTGATCTAATATATGATGTATATGAGATAGTGCATGCCCATCTCGAAAAAATTTATATGGGGGGCATATAAATTTGTGAAACATATTTAATGTTGCCTTGCGTGGTTGTTTGTGCGAATAAAAAAAAAATTTTTTAGTTTGCCTAGAGCATTTAACGATGAAACAAGTAAAAGTGCTATTTTCGGATGTGCCGAATGTTATATACTCCTTACCAACGCACGTCTGGCGTTACATATATTTTTGAGTACCAATTCCGTTCTTCCTATAATATAAAATAGTTTAGTGAGAAAAAAAAGAAATACAACGTCATTTGTTTAATTACAACAAACATACAAATAAATAATTAGTTTTTGGTACTAGTTTTGCGTCGAGAAATAGGTGTAAGCCTCCTAGCCTTGGAACCGTATTTCGAATTTTTCTTAAATACCACTCTAAGTTAATTTTCAATCCACCAGTCCAAGAACAAAGTCTTTAGCTCTTTTGGGAGCTTGGGAAAAGCGATTTCACGTACAGAGAGACGGACTTTATGGGGTCCCATATGAATATCGACAAAATTATACAGGGAATGAGAAACCTATATACATATATAAAAGGAAAATATTTAGGTAGACTCGTAGCATTACTTCTATGTCAGTGCCCTGCACTGAACGGCGTAAGGGTAGTGACACAGCGCTCCAACTTCTTGCCAGACCTGGACAGCCTGACGAGTGTGGAGCTTGTCAGAATATCGGTCTTCCTAGCGTCCACAAGATGGCTTAATGCGGCAGAGGCCGGCTCATGAGTTTTCCCTGTTTTAGGGTATCACAACGGGACCGAATGAACGGACCCAAGTGCATTGTCTTGACAATGGCCCTAACCTAGCATTACAATCAAGAAACGAACACGTACACACGTTCCTTATTAGCCACAGTTGTGAATATAGACATATACATCATGTACAACAATTCGAAAAAAAAGTTTTTTATAGCTTTATAATAAGGGTAAATTAAACTAAAAACTAAAGTAATGCGTCTTTCAAAGAAGCGATTTGATTAAAAAATTAGCATAACGGAAAACACATTTCTTAATAAAAAATAATTTTTGTTGTACCAGAAAAGTTGTTTTATTATCGGATAGTGCTGGGTATACAAAGGGGTATAATATTGTACCAGTTTCTTTACGAACTCTTACAAACTTTAGAAGTTGTGATAAAATAAGTGGTAGAATTTAGGAAAATTGTAAAAAAAAATTATCGATGTTTAAATATTAAAAACTTATTAAGAAATTTCTTAAATTAGCAAAATAATGAAACGTCCATATTAGTGTGATATACGTAGTTAAAATAAAGTTTCAATTTTAAGGTTCCCGAGGTACAAAGTATCTTGTTTCCATATTACAATTGGTGATCGTAAAAAAATTAGTTTTGGTTCCCTTCTCTTAAATTGTCCAGTGTGCACCGACATCTGAAATTATTTCCTGTATAAAATTATGTATAGGCGGCAGACCTGTTATAGAATAATTTTTATAATGAACCAGTGAATCGTTCAGGAATTGAATTGTAGAAAAAAATAAAAATAAATTAATTCATAATGAAATACAAATATTTTGTTTAAAAGAAGAATTGATTTCTTATTACAAATAAGTTTTTAAGAAATTAAAAGAAAGGGATTATAATAGTACTTTCATATACATATATATAAAATTCTTCGTATGCATTAAGCCTTTCAACAAATTCTATAACGTTATTGTGCTTTAAGGATAAAACATTTAGGTTTTCTATAAAATGTAATATAATAAAGGGTACCTTGTTATTTTGGTAAAATCAAGACATTTGGAGTTTGTTTTATTTTGGTAATATTTTGTAATTTTTTATTGTTTGTTATATATGTATCTTGTTTGTTACCTTTATTTTTATACCCTTCACAAAAAAGTGAAAGGGTACATCTAGGTTTGTCATTCCGTGTGTAATTTTTTCGATATCAATATGTGACCCCATAAAGTACATATATATATTCTGGATCCTTATGAATAGCGATGACGATTGAGCGTCTGTTTGTACGTGAAATGGTTTTTCCCAATCTCCAAGAAGAGTTAGGGACTTCATTCTTGGACAGATGGATTGGAAATGAACCTAAGTAGAGTGGCATTGAAATTCAGAAAAATCGGAAGGACGGTTCCAGAGCTGGGAAGCTTACACCTATTTCTCGACGCAAAATTAACACCAAAAACCAATTATTTTCTTGTTTATTTGTAAATTGAAACTATCTCTTGCTTTGGGACTCCTCAATTGTTTATTTAAAACTAATATGCTTAAAAATGTTAAGTTTTTCTTAAATAAAATTGTTTTCCATCAATGAAAAAAAAATTTTAAAATTTAAAGTTCCTATCCAGGGTTAGTGTTTACGCGAAAACCCTAAACAAAGCGATCTGCCGCTTTCGACTTTGGCTGTGCTCTTGATTTCTTAAGTTGCTTGCTCTATGTGCGCTAAAGAGAACATGAGCACAGCCAACTGAAGAAAACAACCACCAAAGGGCTCGACTGCTTTTTGTATAAGACAGTCGGAAAACATAAGGCGAACGAGCCACAACATTTATACCTACAAAATCGCACATTAAAAAGCAAGAAAGAGATTAATGCCAAAACTGTCTAATAAACTAAACAAAGTGTTTTTTCAATTTGGTCTCAGATGACGAAGTTTTAATAAGTTTGCTTTAACTAAATTAAGTAATAATAGTGAAATAAAAGATATTCAGTTAATTATACATCTGAAGAAAAATAATAACGCTATGTGTTAACAATAAGTATATATATATAGAAAGTTTTCTGCAGTGAAATAAAACAAAAATTAAGAATTATAATAATAAAATATAACAATTAAACCAATAAATTAAACAGACAATTACTTGTGATTGAGAACATTAATTTGCCGACATCTGTATATGTAAAATATTTACTGAAGCGAAAAAGCCGTCTTTATTGCTACACCTCAGGGTCGTGGAACCGACACCTGCAGCCCACAACGAAGGTTGGAACACTCCTCCCCCCAACATTTATGGTCCTTCGAGCCGGATAATCCCGGACCCATCCTTCAAGAAACACGTAAGTCGCGATAGTTAATATTGTGGAACACGTTACGTGTATACATATGCCCTTACCACGCACAGAACAGCATATCCATCCAGGCTTGGTTATATGTTCATGATCTGTGCAGGACAAACATTAAATGTATGTCCACATTGTTCATAGTTTCATATGTATACCTACTTAACTGTTCCTGTGCATAAGGCGTCATACATCCATACATACATACATACAAACACCCCGATTATGAACATTCCCGGGGAAACAAATTCCCTGGGAATTAGCTTTTCCCGAGAATAATATCCTCCTATTCTAAACAACTGGGGAAGGGAATAATAGGAGAGAGAGAAATCGAAAAATTCGAAGTCAGCTGTTTTGTTTTGTTTTGTTTTGTTTTAACAAAAAAAATTACAATTCAGTTTTTGAAGAATTAAACGTACAAAGTGCAAAAAAATTAATAAAAATTCAATAACAATGTTCAGTGTAGCTTTTATAATGGTAGCTGAAGCAGAACACGTTGAGGCTCAGCAGATAGACAAGAAGGAGCAAAGGATAGCAAGAAGAAAGTTACGCGATGCCAGCAATCCACTTGAGTTGCCGCAAACTTTGTAAGTTTATGAAGAAACTATTAATAACATTTCTTGGTATTATAATTTTTCTCTGTAAGGTTTGAAAAATATTACAGGGTAAACAAACCTGCCTTCAAATATCTTCTGGATCTGTTAATGTCACACACTGAGCCAAAACGTAAGGCGTATGCAGTTTCCCCAATCGTTAAATTAAGTGCAACCCTACGCTTCTTTGCCGAAGGTGGGTACCAAACGGGCATAGGGAAAGACTGTGATGTGTCTGTAGCCCAGTGTAGCCTTAGCAAACTTCTGGCAGAAGTTATCAACCTATTTGAGGATCATCTATGCCCAAGGTGGATAACTTTCTGCAGAACAGAAGAAGAAAAACGTAGAATTGCCTTAGCTCTTTATTTAAAGCATGGCATTCCTAGCATTATAGGATGCGTTGACGGAACGCATGTCCGTATTATTGCACCTTCCAAGAATAAACACTTATACTACAACAGAAAGGGGTACTACAGTTTGAATGTAATGCTGGTAAATTAGTTTTCTATTTGAAATTTTGAACCAAAATTAAAAAAAAATTGCAGGTGTGTGATCATGAGCTGAGGATTCAGTACGTCGATGCCTCCCATCCTGGTGCGTGTCACGATTCCTTTATTTGGAATTCCAGCGAATTGCGAGTACATTTTGAGCAAGAATACCTTAGAGGCGGCAGCAGTTATTGGCTTCTTGGTAAGTATTTATGTATGTATATGATAAGAAAAATTAACAACGCATTTTTATTAGGAGACGCAGGCTATGCACTAGAGCCATGGCTTCTGACCGCTCATAGATGTCCACAGGATGGGTCCGTTGAAATAAAATTCAACGAAATTCAGTCCAAGTATCGCAATGTTGTTGAGCGCACCAATGGCGTCTTGAAAAATAGATGGCGATGCATTCTTGGTGCTAGAGAGCTACACTATGCTCCCGAAAAAGCAGCTAAAATCACAAATGTTTGCTGTGCGTTACATAATATTTGTATTCATTTTAAGTGCAATACTGGTGTAGAGGGTCTAGAAAATGGAGATATTCTTAGTGTTCAAGATAATGATGTGGTATCCTTAGCTTCTGCGCAATATTTGTCCGTTGCCCAAAATATTAGAAATAACATAGGGAATAACCTATAATAAACCTCAATCATAATTGAGCACAAGTACAATTTACTAATAAAAAATTCATCACATTTTATTAAAAAAAAAGTTAAAACTAAAAAGAAAAAACAAAATAAAGACTTTTAAAGATTAAAAACAAAAATAATTCATTATTCACAGGTTGTTCAGTTAAAAATTAAAAGCTAAAATAACTTACATATAAATATAAACTAAAATAACCTACACTATAAAAACAGAAATCATTTTCAGGTACAATTCATTGTTCACATATCACATATGTACATATTAATCTTTAATATTTCAGTTCTTGCAACTCCAATAATCGTCGGTTTTTTTTCGATTTTATCTTCGATTTCTTTGAGTCGCAATTTTTCCATCACCAAGTTGTGACGCTTTTGCTCTTCCAACTCTGCCTTCTTTAAATCGTAAAGGTGGTCAATAGAGCGATATACTTTCCTGGTGATTTGTTGCTGCTCTTTCATCGCTTCCAGCATCTGTTTTTGTATGCCGATCTCCTCTGTGAGGACGTCTCTATGAGATGCGAGCGTGTCCAAACCATTTTTCGTGTTTGGTTTAATTCTTTTTGCGGGTGGCTTTTGGGGTGTTTCGTTTTCGCTGTTATGTACACTGCTTTCAACTACATCATCTAACAAATCCAGCAATGTATTTGAGACACTCTCTGTAGTTGGATTCGTAGAGCCTAACCCGAACTTGTTGGCCACACCCTCCACAGACTCCTTCATACATACTAAATTGTATATTGCCTCTTCATATGGAGACAATTTCTGCTCCGTATTCGGGCCTCCACCAGTTCCCTTTGAAAATTTTAAATTCTGTGCCGCCTTGTGCCGAAAGTACTTTTTCTGGTCGCATCAAACCTGAAAAATGTTTTGCTTACAATATATGATATTTTAAAGGACTAATTTTGTTATTCATACCTTCTTCCATTCGGCGATACTTTTTGATGGTGGCCTAGCTGCGTTCAATTCCGCCTCCAAATTGCGCCATACTCCGTTTAACTCTTCCTTGCTTCCCTTGAACCATCCTCGTGCAATATCTGGCTGGAATTGCATAGCATTTAAGAGAATGTCCAACTGCTTTCTATTTGTTGTTTTTGACCTGAAAGTAACAATAAATTACGATATCATTAACATTTTTCATGAAAAATATTAAATACTTACATTTTTTTGCACAACTCCCTTTGAATTTTTTGGCGGAATTATTCCCAAAATTTGTCATCACATTCTCCCTCTCACTGACATTCGTAATACCTACTTTTTTTCCGGGGAAGAGTTTCCCAATTTCGAAGTATATTTAGAATAGGGGAACAGGGAATTGGGAACAAATTCCCAGGGAATTGGTTTTCATAATCGGGGTGAAAATTCCTCGCAAACTGACTTACGTCTAGAACATCAGTTTATGCCGTTATCCATTTTCCCATTCCCAACCAAGTCAAAAAAGAATAAGGAACAAAAAAAACTCTCCAAATCATGACTTTGTCGTGCCCTTCACTTTGTCACTGAATAATTCTGCTTTATTATTTTGCCGAACTTAATGATCATCAACTATATCAAGCAGACAGCCGTTGAAATTTAGCAACCAGTATACAAGCGTATGAATGTGCGAACATAAAGGAAAAGGGATAATCAACATGTATGTATGTATGTACGTATGCATATACACTTGCTCGCAAATTAACTAAGAATCATATTGTGCTGCCGAATTGGCACAGCAATATAACAAACAAAGTATATACTTGAGTAGCTTGACCTACATTCAAGTAAATAAAGTTTATATACAATAATTCATTTCTGTTCGACTGCAGCCTCTACGAGGTACGTCTGAAAAGTTCACCAAGAACAAGTATAAAATAAATACCTCTTTTTTCGCATATGCGCAATTACTCGCATATATATGAATACATATATATATATATATATATATATATATATATATAAATATAAAATTTTATACACCGCTACTGTCCCTGCCGTCTCTTCGAGGCGCGTTCAGTAGTTACTCTCGCATATGCGCAATTACTCGCATATATATAAATATATATATAAATATAAAATTTTATGCACCGCTACTGTCCCTTCCGTCTCTTCGAGGCGCGTTCAGTAGTTACTCTCGCATATGCGCAATTATTCGCATATATATATAATTTTTACATAGATACTGTCCCTGCCGTCTCTACGAGGCGCGTTCAGTAATTATTTCGACCACAATATACAAGTACAAATAAATCCCTCTTTTATCACATATACGCGCAATTGCTCGTATATAAAAAATTCTATACGCAACTACTGTCCTTGCCGTCTCTACGAGGCGCGTTCAACAGTTATCTTACCCCCATATAAAAGAGAATACTCGTGCTAAAGGAAAATAATATACATCCGTGCTGAATTTATTCGTGGCACCTACGAAAACTTCATTTCAATTAAAATAAATACCAGCGAATCCACATCCCTTCTGAGACTTCATATAATCTGTATTTATTTGAACACTTGAGGAAAATCTTTCCAACGATCATCTGAATCATTTTCACCCAATATGTCGACCCTGGCGTCAATGATCCGCGCGGCCGACCGCATAATAGATTTTCAAATTTTTATGAATCAACGCGATGAAGCTGACGACTCTATCCATACACTGGAAGTGTATAAAAGCGAAATCACCCGTACATGGACAGTATTCCGACAATGCTACGACAGTGCGCTAGACAACTTTGATGCTATAAAAAAGGACACTAATATGGAAACGCTTAAAGCCCGTTATACCTCAGCCTTCAAGGCCCATGTCGAAAGTTTAGCTACAATTAATGAAGTACTTGGCAGTTTGCGCCAAAAATTTATTCAACCCCCGTCTGATGTGAAAGTTGAGTCTACAACTCACATTTCCGTGCCTCCGTGTGACACCAAAATTTTCTATGGAGACTATAAGTCGTGGCCCACGTTCCGTGACATGTTTATGGTGCTGTACGGAACAAACAAACACCTTTCCCCTGTCGAGAAAATGTGTCACCTACTCAAAAAGACGCAAGGAGACGCAAGCGATATTCTCAGAACCTGTCCGATTACAAATGAAGGTTTCGATATGGCTTGGAAGAATCTTGTAAATCGCTACGAAAACGAGAGTATTAGTCAATGCTCAACTCAAATGCCTCTTTAATCTTTCCCCCATTTCGAAAGAAACTGGACCCAACATCAGGCGCTTACAACGTACGATCAACGATTGTGTTACGAACTTAGGCCGCCTAAACATCGATACAGATACCTGGGACATAATCTTTGTCTACATTTGTTCTACATGTCTTCCAGATATGACCCTTAATCTATGGGAGCAGTCCCTATCCCATAGTAAAAACTTACCAACGTGGAGTCAAATGGATGCCTTCTTGACATCCAGGTTTCAAACTTTAGAGTCAGTATCCGACATCCGCAAGACATTTTCAGGCTCAAATAATCCTTCTAAAGCGAATCTATTCAAGAAACCCGATACTAAGAAATTCAATTCTTACTGCACCAGTATCTCAGATGACACCCCTGGTAAAAGGCCTTTGTGTCCGCACCATCATCCTTTGAGACTTTGCCCTTCATGTCTCCACATTTCTATCGATGCACGTTTCGCTGCAGTGAAACAGCAGAAATTGTGTAAAAACTGTCTCGGGAGTTCCCATGATCTCAGAAACTGTAAAAGCCGATTTGTGTGTAACACCTGTAAGAAGAAACACCATTCGTTACTACACCGAGGGGGGTCCCCTTCTACCCTTAAGGCAGATGCACCCAACTTTCATCTCGTTACTGCCTCCACGCCCAAACCACGTTTGCACCAAGATCCGGTGTACCACACACAGGCCGTTGCGCCGACAAGTCCGTGCACGTCAAATCAGGCAGCGGATCGTCCACTGCAGTCATATATAGCTCGAGTAGACTCTCCAGCTCACTCAGTCGTTTTGGGCACTGCTATGGTTGATATCTACAATGGTGATCTCAAATATACCGGTCGGGCTCTGATTGACTCCGCATCAGAAGCGACATTTATTTCTAAAAAGGTACAGAAGGCACTTGGTATCGAAACACGTTGTATTTTTTTTTTTATTGTTTATTTCTTTATTCAAATAATTAAATTTAAACTATTATAAACATTAGTTAACAATAACAAATTCATTTATACAATGTCTCTAAATCGAGCGCTCTAGTATTATAAAGTAAGATATATAATAATTTGCTTTTAACAAAAAAATAACAAAGTGTATATATTAACACAAAGTTAATATAATTTTTATATTATATATCATAATGACAAGTTACAAAAACATTATTTTTATATCAGCAAAAAAAAATCGAGTCAATGGGGTAAAAGATATCGAAAAACTTTATTTTGGTAGCCACCAAAACTTTTTGGCATTAGATTTTTGTGCTAATGTTAGGTCCTTTTCTGATATACTGGTACTGTACCTCATATCTAATTGATTTAAATTACAATTAATTGTTTTTATATTTGCCCGTCTATAATTGTGATATAAGATGGGAACACCATTATCATTTGGGACAAAACCTTTACTATCCAGGTATATAAAAGCTTCTGGTGGAACAAATCCATTTTCTAAGGAGCTAGTTATGTATTCGTCCTTTGTGTAATAAGGAGCCATTATATAATTATTATCTGTACATTTACAACATCGAAAGACGTGATTCCTTATCAGGTAGATTATAAAATTATCTATACGAATAATATTTGCATTATTGTACAGAATTTTATTAGAAATGTATTTAGTGAAGTCACTATTTGCAGATCTGTAAAGTGAAGTGCATGCTCTTAAGCATTTCCTGTCAAATATTCTAACTAGTTCCATATATGAGGGGGAAATATTGAACCAAATGGGACATGCGTACGTAAGAATAGGTCGAATTACCGATTGGTACATTATGATTTTAACCTTATTCTTAACCCTTTCTCTATATTGTAACCATATGGATACACTCAACTTTGGAGGCATCTGACAATTTCCAAGTCAAAAGATTGATCGAGATATTGACTTATTATTGTTTTTAAAGATCTTACGAACCATTTTCTATAAAAAACTTATAGATTTTGACAAAACTGGGAAAATTATAGCCTTTTTAAAAAAACGTTTTTTAATATTTTTCTTTGGTTGAAAAAAAGGGTTTTTTATTTTACAAATAAGCTATATATTTGACCATGTTTTTTAGAAGAAAACATATCCAACATACACAAATTTTTATTTTAACTTTTTGTATTAATAGTTTTTTATTTTAAACAAACACAAAGCTGTGCGGATTTTAAAAACATTTTATGTATCCATATGGATACAAATGCAAGTTGTGGTTGTAAATGATATGCACGCAATTTCACATAAAATCATTATACGTTTGATGCTGCTACGATACAGACGTTATTTTTTTTAGCAATGATACCATTTAAATTTAACTAAAAAAATTACAAAAAAATTAAAAAGCTCTGAAATTGAAAAAATTTTAACCAATTTTGTCGATTCCGATGTTTCTGTCTTGGAAGATACAGAAGAATCTGAAGTTATAAACAATTTATTTCAAGTTTTCGAAAGCAATAACAGTTTTTTATTAGAAGAACTTTCTAGAGAAGGTCCATATGAAATCAATATACAAGATATTGAAAATATTGATGAAGGTGACAGGGTTATTGATATTGATAATAGGGTTATTGATGTTGATAATAATGATGAAGGTGATAGGGTCACTGATATAATAGAGAGTAACACAGTTGATGAAACAGTCCAAAGAAATCCAACAACTTTGCAAACTCCAGAGGCTTCATTTAAAAGGGTTGAGCAATTTCGTTGGAAAAAGACTTCCTGGACAAATCCAGACTCTTCTTTTTCTGAAGCAGGCCCAAAGAAAAATACAAAATTAACTGTAGATTACTTTAT
Organism: Linnaemya vulpina; assembly: GCA_963675445.1. Classification (NCBI taxonomy): domain Eukaryota; kingdom Metazoa; phylum Arthropoda; class Insecta; order Diptera; family Tachinidae; genus Linnaemya; species Linnaemya vulpina. Next base: position 49,240,249 of record OY776278.1, read on the forward strand.
ATGGACTTATTAAGTTTTCGTAACGCTATTGGGAATGGGCTCGGTCCAATCAACAGTCATGTTGCCGTAAAAGAGGACGCTCAAGGTCGTGCCTAAATGAGGATATTGCAATCACTCCAATGATCTCCGGCAAGAAGCGTAGCACTACAACCTCAATTTCTGTTCGATATGATGGAAATCAGCATTGGCCGGAACACACGACAGACAAAAGAAGATGCAAAGTGAAAGGATGTAAGGGTCAAACTAGATACAAGTGCTCCAAGTGCCATGTTTTCCTGTGGATTGAGAAATTGCTTCAAGGACTTTCATTATATATCTAATGAGTAAATTATTGGTAAGATATTATTTTTTCTTTTAGGTTATGTGCATGGAAAAACTTTTTTTAATCGGTTCCAACAAAACCTTTACCAGAACCGATTCTATGCAACTGGTCAAGTACGATCAGTTCTGAAAAAGGTTTCATTAGAACTGATTTCTTAAAAATTTTTCTTGGGTTTGCGTTATTTTTTATCTTTATTTATTTAATATATATTAATTTTAGGTTTATGATTTTTAGTTTGTTTATGTCAATAATTGCAATGTTTGATTTATTGTAAAAAAAATTAATTTTATGCGTTAAAAATACTGAAACAAATAAAAGCTAAAATATAAAAAAAAAATATAGCAGCATTTTTCTTTACCATAGCCGAAATATGTATCCATATGGATACAGTCAAAAAAACACACTTAGGGTAAACTTTTTTAAAAATCGAGTAGTGATTGCTATTGCTAGTGCCAATTATAGTAAAAATCCAAAAAATTTAATTTATTTAGCAACGCAGTAAAAACTTGTAGCGAAAGGGTTAACATATTTCGAGTGAAATAGAGTTCTATATGAAAAGTAAGCTTTTCTTGCTTTGGACAAAGTCTCTTTAATATGAAAATTGAAATATAAAAATTTATCAAGGTATACACCCAGATATTTAACTACTTCTTTTACTGGTATGTTGCAATTATGTAAATTAGACTTAATTTGAAAACTTTTCCAATTTTTCCTTACATCGTAATTGCATTTATTCACGGGTGGTCTAAACAGTATAGTTTCACATTTTTGTGCGTTTATTTTCATGTTCCAATCGATTGCATATTGCTCTACCTTATTGTAGGATATCTGTAGATTACTGTTAATTTTTTCGATTTTATCGTCATGGTGGTATATTATAATATCATCAGCAAATGAAATGATGTTATCGATTTGGTTAAGTAGATCTAAAGTAAACAAGTTGAAAAGGATGGGAGAATTTACTGTTCCCTGTTGTAGTCCATTAATAATATTAAATGATTTATCGCTTTCAATATTTTGGTACGAGATCTTGAATGTTTTATTACTTATCATATTATATATAAGTATTATTTGGTTTAAGGGTAGTCCGTATTGAAATAATTTATGTATTAAACCATCAATCCAAACAGTATCGAATGCTTTTTCCATATCTATAAGACATGCTCCTGTATAAAACTTTTTATGCCAATTCCAATTAATATCGGACGTTATTTTATGAATTGCGTTAATAGTAGAGTGTTTGAATTTAAAACCAAACTGTTTTTCGCTATAAACTTTATTATTATTATAAAATTTATATATGATGCTATTTACGCATATTTCAAAAATTTTACTGATGTTTGGCAGTAAACTTATGGGACGCAAATTTTTTGGTCTATTTGGTGCTTTATCTTTTTAGGCAGTAACACTACTTTAACTATTTTCCATTTGATAGGAAAATATGAATTATTCAGCATATTATTGAACAATATACAGAAATCAAAAATCATTCTTTGGGGAGTATTCTTTAATACTACATTTGGTATATTATCCATTCCGGACGACAACTTGTTTTTTAATTTAGAAAAAATATAAAGAATACTATTTCTTGTTATGAAAAGGTCAATAGAATCATCTACATCAATGCTGTCAGATAGTGTTCTTTCATTGAAATTTATAAGTGTGGTTACGTTATTCTCATATTCCCTTTTCAAGCCTAGAAACCTACTAAAAGTGGATTAGACTTGTTGGTGAACAAAATTATTTGGAATGGTTTCTTTGCGTTCATGTATGGACTCGAAATATGATCCTATAGTATTTAACATTTGATAATGATCTTCCACAATATAATTATTCTGATTATCTTTCCTTAAACTTTGAGGGTTTATCCCCACGTTATTTAGAAGGAATACATCATATGTAGGAATCTTAATTTCATGTAAGTTTAGGGGTTTAAATATTTTAAAGTTTTTCTTAATTTGGTTGTACATATCTCTCGAATCTTTGGGGTCTATATTCGTTAATTTTTCTTTTATCTGTTTATTGATATATATTGCAAAATTATCTTTTATAAGTTTTTTAATTATTTTTATTTTTGCTTTCGCTAATGTTAGCATCTCTTCGGAAAGTATTATTTCTAACCTGCTATGCTTTTTGACTAATATTAATATCCTGCTCTTCTCAGAATATAATATTTTAATAGTTGGGTTGCTTATTTTTGAGAAAGTTTTGCCCCTTTTATGCTTAGGAACTGTTTCCTCTGTTGCTTTAAGAATAACATCATTTAGTCTGTCTAAGTGATAGTCTATTTCCGAATTCGTAAGATTTCGATTATTAGGAATTTGCATATCTTGGGTGAGTTTCTGATTAATATTGTTTTGAAAGTTTTTCCAATCGGTACCTTTATAGTTGTAAGTAAACTTTTTGTTTTCGCTCAAAAATGTGAAATTTTCGTTTTCTTTATTCCTGTAGGTTATTATCTGTACAGCATCGTGGTCGCTATCATAATCTAATGTTTTAAGTGAGTTTATTGTGTCATTTTCAGTAATAATATGAAGCCTACAATCGACTACACAAATATCTAGGTAAGAACCAGTTCGCGGATATGATGGACGACATGTAGCATAAAGTTTACATCTAAAACGAATTTCATTATCTAATAGCCACGTGTAAAGTATATTACCCTTTTGATTATTACAAGGATTTATGTTTTGTAAATTCATAGATTCAAACAGGCTATGGATCTCACTTTTTAAATGAGTATCATTATTATTACCTAAAGGGTAATACGCGGAAATAATATATAACATTTCATTTGTAGAAAGAGGGAGACGAATAATACAGGTTTCTAACGTGTTAAAATAATTGGTTACACTATTTGAATATTTAAAGAATTTTAAGTTGTTTCTAATCAATATCATTGTTCAACCTGCTTGTGTTGTACCTTTTCTATCTTTTCTTATAACCTGAAAGTTGTCAAACTGAATTTTATGTTTATGATTTAGTTTTGTCTCGTTTATAAGTACAATATCGGGTGTAATTTTCTTTATGAATTCGTGAAGTTCGTATCTTCTATCCGTTAATATTAGATAATTAACGTTAATATGTATTATTTTAAGTTTTTTTGAAACAAAAGTTTGATTGTTCTGAGCCATTATACCAGCATTGGTATCAACTCTTGATACTTGTACTTCTAATTGTTTTTGAAAGTTTATCATTTGATTATTTATATTTATCATAAAGTTTTTCATTTCTTGAATGAAGGAGTTATTGATTGTGTTAGATGAGGTTTTTAAATCTATGTTAGTGGTGTTATTACCCTTAACTACATTTGCAAAAGAAGATGCTGTATTATTATGAACATTAGTATTATAAGCTTTATTTATAAATAAATCTTTTCTTTTTAAATTAATTTTTTATTTCAGCTGCTTATATTTTTCGCACCCTTTGTAGGATGCTGGATGACCATGTTTATTGCACAGAACACAAAATAATTTATCTTTTTCATCCGTTGGTACCTTTTCTACAGAACATTTCCCTCTTTCGTGGTCCATGTTGCATTTCACACATCTCCTAGGGGGGTGAGAATCGGCAGCACTGTGAAAAAAGCCTTGACAGTTGCGGCATTGGGGTATTTCGGGTCTTCTGACTTGTTCCCATCTAATTACACGGTGTAGTAGTGTTTTTATACTTTTAAGTTTATTGATACTGCTATCTGGTGCTATTTGAACCATAAACAATGGCAGTTTTATTCCTTTTTCAACGGATATTTTGGTGAAAAACTGGTTAACTTTTATGAATTTCAGATCTTCACTTTCTAGTTTTAATAGTTCACAAAGAATATCATCAGTATCAATATTAGCGTCAAGACCTATAAGTAAGTAGGTTCTGATTTTGAATTCTTTGGGAGTAAATGTAAAAAATTTCGTTTTGGTTTTTTCGAGATATGCTTTGACTCTTTGATAGTCTTGAGTTGAGTTCATAAATAATGATTTTTTTTTTTCTGAACTCTTTAATATTAAATTCATTGATTTTCAGTCCATTTTTAATAAATTCAACAAGGATTTTACTGTCTATATCTATAATATTAATTGGGGGGATTTTTTTATTTTTAATTTTTTCGATATTAACCACTGTATTAGCTAGGTTTTCTTTAGGGGGTTATTGTTAATCACAGCTGAGGCAGAATGAGAACTTTTTGGGTTATTGTTTTTATCATTGACACGATTAAAACTCTCTTGTTTTTTGTTTATTTCATTTACATGATTTTCGAACTTTTTTAATAAATTTTGATCGCACAGAGTATCGTTCTCACAATCAAGAATTGAGTAGTAGTTAGTTTTAAAATGTTTAGTTACACTCTCGTTATTCTTGTTTTCGTTTTTTCTTTTTCTTTCATTATCAGTGTTTTTTACATTGTAATTCGATTGTACCTTGTCTTTTAAGTTAGAATTGACATTCTTGTTACATGAGTTTGGAGCATTAATCTCACTCATTTCAGGTTTTTGAATTTTTTAATGTTTTATTTTTGTTGTTATTTGCACGAACAAAAGCAAGTAAATAAGAATTATTAAAGAAATAAATTCTTTTAAAGGCGCAAGTATTATTGATCTCCGTAACACGTCTATCACACATCATGTTCAAGCTGAAATTCATGGAATCAATCAAACATTGACAGCGACATCAACACATGTATGTCATATCAAAATCGGATCGCCTATCAACAACTCCGTTCAAGTCGACGTTGATGCATTAGTTGTTAAGAAACTTACGGGTCAGCTTCCTTACTATCATTCGTGCTCCCGTGAGAAAGAAATTTTTGCCCATCTTCAACTAGCTGATAGATCCCGCCAAATCTGTTCCGAAGTTGATTTGTTGCTAGGAGCTGACACATACCCACAGGTAATTCAAGACGGCCTACATTGGGATAGTGATCGTTCGCTACTTGCCCAAAACACCATCTTTGGGTGGATAATCACCGGCAAGGTCATGAGCAACCCCGTTACAAGATCGGTCTCTTCCTTCTTCAATGAAATTACCTTATCTAATCAAATACAGCGGTTTTGGGAATTCGAAGATATTCCCCACAAGCCCACGACATCGCCTGATGATGAATATTGTGAAAAATTATATCAAAGGACAACCAGTCGAAACAAGGAAGGTAGATTCATGGTATCACTCCCCTTTAAACAAGAGTTCCCGGATATCCTCATTCTGGGAAAATCTCGCAATATTGCTCTCTCCCAATTTTTCCGAAATGAAGCAAAACTAGTTAAATGCCCTGAATTAAAATCCGAATACGATCGTGTGATTACCGAGTATTCGTCTCTGGGTCAAATGACCGCAATAAACCCCGCTCATGATAGCACTGATAGCTACTACCTACCTCACCACGCCGTTTTTAAACCCGATAGCACAACCACGAAACTTCGTGTTGTGTTTAATGCCTCAAACGCCTCATCGAATGGTATAAGTCTTAATGATCTCCTCCACCCCGGTCCTATCTTACAAGCGGATTTGACCATTTTGATTTTGCGATGGAGATTATTTAAATACGTTTTTAATGCGGACATCGAAAAAATGTACCGCCAAATTCTGGTGAATCCAGCCCATACGTGCTATCAACGTATAATCTTTCGCAATTCTCCCCACCAGAAACCCGGTAATTACGAGTTAAATACAGTCACGTTTGGTGTGAATTGTGCCCCATATCTGGCTATTCGCACTCTATTGCAATTAGCCGCCGACTGTGAAGTAGACCACCCTTTAGTGTCCGAGATCCTTAAAAACTCCATGTACGTCGACGACGTATTAGCAGGAACCCACTGTCTATTCCCAGCCATCAAATCACGAAATGAACTAATAGAGGTTGTTCGGCCTGCAGGTTTTTCTCTCCGCAAATGGACAGCCAACAACGATTACTTGCTGAAATATCTCCCTTCCGATCACCTATTAGGTGAAGAATTTCTTAAACTTTCAGACTCAAGCATCACTAAGACGTTGGGCTTGCGATGGAATGCGGGAAATGACCACTTCTATTTCAAGCTAAAAACCCTTCCCGATCGCACCAGAATCACGAAGCGCTCAGTCCTCTCGGAAATTGCCAAATTGTTTGACCCCGCCGGATGGCTGTCCCATAAAATCATTGTTGCAAAAATAATAATGCAACAAATCTGGAAGGACGGCACAGATTGGGATGAAAACCTACAACCCTCCACTCTTCAACAATGGCACGCATTTTTAGATGACTATTCATACATTGAACAAATAAAAATCCCCCGTTATGTAAATTTCGTTCCAGAATATTCGATAGAACTGCATGGGTTTTGTGACGCCTCAGAAAAGGCATACGCTGCTACACTTTATCTGCGGACTGAGTATGAGTGCAATGTTTCCACTCACCTGTTGATGTCCAAAACCAGACTGGCCCCAGTCAAGTTTCTATCTCTTCCCCGCAAGGAACTGTGTGGTGCCGAACTGATGGCAAACATGATCGACTCCATACAACCCCGGCTGAATCTACAGGAATCTAAACTTTTTCTATGGACTGACTCCACCATTGTTCTTGCATGGCTTCAAAACCCTCTGAAAAAATGGAAAACCTTTGTCGAAAATAGCGTATCTCTTATAGTGGAAAAGGTGGGAAGTGACTCATGGGGTCACGTAGAGTCCAAAAGCAACCCTGCGGATTTAGCAACCCGCGGTCTTACCGTCCATCAACTGTCCTCCAGTGACTTGGAGGCATGGGCCAGATTGGCTTAAGAAGCCACACTCGGAATGGCCATCGAAGTTTTCATCTTTATCAACGGAGGAAGAGGCGAAACCAACACTCGTCCACTCCATTAGAGTTGATAATACGGATATCCTGAAGGACTTTTCTGATCTGCCTAAGGCATTCAGAGTTATCTGTCTCATATTTTGTTTTTACTATAAGGTAAATGTTAAACTCAAGGAAAAAGTCGTAGTTAATACTGAAATTTCACCAACAGAGCTTCGATTTGCAAAAAACCGTCAGAAATTCTACTTTCATGATGAATACCACAAATTACTTATTGGCCAGATATTAGCCCCTAAAAGCCATCTCCTGACATTGAATCCATTTATCGATCCCGAAGGAGTCATGAGAATTAACGGCAGGTTAGTGAACTCCTCCACACTTAGCCACGATGAACGGTACCCTATTTTGCTACCCTATCACGCTCGATTCACTAAACTCTACCTCACGCATCTGCATCAATACTCGCTGCATGGACAAAACGCACTCTTATACCGCCTTTGAGACACCATTATTACGTTCCCCGGCTCAGGCCATTGATAAAGAAAATATTATCTCAATGTTTAGTATGTGTAAAACAGAAACGCCATATCAGTCAACAGATTATGGCAGCATTACCTCCTGAACGTACTTGTCTTTCGCACCCTTTTTATGATACAGGAGTGGATTTCGCCGGACCTTTCGACATTAAGTCCTATGTGGGTCGAGGTTGCAAAGTCACAAATGGCTACGCTCTGACATTTATATGCTTTGCTACCAAAGCAATCCACCTGGAAGCCACCGGCGAAATTTTAACCCAGGCATTTTTAGACGCTTTCGCACGATTTTTCTCCAGGCGTGGAACACCCCGAGCCATATATTCTGATAATGGCACTGCCTTTGTAGGCGCATCTAACATTCTTCATGACGATAAAACACAGTTCCTAGAGCGCATACGGAAAGATATTCTGGCACAAACCACATTCGCCCATCTGGCTTGGCATTTTATACCACCAGGGGCACCTTATATGGGCGGTCTCTGGGAGGCGGGTGTTAAAAGCTTTAAGGCTCACTTTAAAAAACTCTGTCATGTCCAAAGCTTTACATTTGAAGAGCTAACCACTATGCTTGCGCGCATCGAAGCCTGCTTAAACTCAAAGCCATTATGTCCAATGAGTGATGACTCAACTAACTTATGCGCCTTAACCCCGGGACATTTCCTTATCGGAACTCCTCTATTATCCCCCCAGAGCCCGACTTAGCTAGTCATTCACTGACCTATGCTTATCGATGGCAGAAATTGAAAATACTCCATCATCACTTGGCTCGGAGATGGAAAGAAGAATACTTAAGAGAACTTCAGAAACGAACGAAATGGAAGTTGCCCCAACGAGACTATGCTGTCGGTGCTTTGGTGGTCATAAAACAAGACAACTTACCCCCCAACAAATGGCGTCTCGGCCGTATTGAAAAGGTCTCCCCCGGAGCCGATAAACGTGTTCGCGTCGCCGAAATACGTACCGCCGGTGGTATCATGACTAGACCCATTACCAAACTAGTATTGCTACCAAACCCCAATCAACAATGACTATATATCGTCCTTTCCCCTTTTTCTAGCCACCATGCCAAGACACAGCCGCAGGAGCATCTCATCAATGAACAACCGCAAGGTCGCCGCGAAACCCGAACCAATTAAATACGATTGCCGAATCTGCCGTAAAAATCATCCACTGAGGAAATGCCTCAAATTCAAACAGATGACTGTTTCTAATCGACTACAGACTGTCAAGCGGTTTAAGTATTGTGAAAACTGTCTTGCTCATTCCCATCAACTTTCAACTTGTCGTACTATCGAACGAAGTAAACATTGCGGCACCGCACACCATAGCCTATTGCATTGCCATGAGCGTCTTCGCGCGACCGTCACAACCATCACGTCAGACAGTGGAACTACGATGGTTATACCAACCGTAGTTATTCAGATACAACTAGCACACGACTGGGGCCGGGTGCGTGGCCTTCTTAACCCATGTGTAGAGTTCAGCTCTATTGCAGCATTTCTTATTGAAAAAAACAAACTTCCTGTAGAGACCCGTGGCGGCGAAAAATGGTGCAACTTGACTTTCCGGTCCCGCTTTGAAGACGGGCCAAACTTTTCCATCTACACTAGAGTGACCAAGGATCTACCAACCTTACCACACAAAAAACGGCTTGACGCGAGAGTGGTAGATGGGTATCAGAACCTGCGCTTAGCTGATCCAGATTTCTATAGGAGCAACAGCTTATACATCATCCTTGGAGCTGATATATATCCACAAATCATCAGAAATGGAATCTATCCTGCGACCTTTGCTTCACCTATGGCACAGGACACGAGTCTGGGTTGGGTAGTTATCGGAAAATTTGGTTTCTAGTTCCCTTAAGCACCTCACATCATCGTTAACTTTAAGTTTATGCCTTTATTGAAAATTGAAATTATTATTTTACATTACTGAATTTATATGTATGCACTGGGAAGTTGAAATTATTACTAAAATCATACATTTATAAACCTTGTAACCAGTTGTTAATTATGCCCATTTCCTTTGTTCTCCTCGCATCTTGTAATTCTAGAATTTGTTTGTGAATTTATTGAAACTATACATGCATTCATATGGCCTAATGGTCTTCTCCCCCTTAAAGTTTAATTATTATCCGCACTATAGCGTACCACTGACGATTGTGGTATCAGTCTCATTGCTATTGCAACTGCATTATAGCAAGGGGCGGGATGTTTACGCGAAAACCCTAAACAAAGCGATCTGCCGCTGCCGACTTTGGCTGTGCTGTTGTTTTCTTAAGTTGCTTGCTCTATGTGCGCTAAAGAAACATGAGCACAGCCAACTGAAGAAAACAACCGCCAAAGGGCTCGACTGCTTTTTGTATAACACAGTCGGAAAACACAAGGCGAACGAGCCACAACATTTATACCTACAAAATCGCACATTAAAAAGCAAGAAAGAGATTAATGCCAAAACTGTCTAATAAACTACACAAAGTGTTTTTTCAATTTGGTCTCAGATGACGAAGTTTTAATAAGTTTGCTTTAACTAAATTAAGTAATAATAGTGAAATAAAAGATATTCAGTTAATTATACATCTGAAGAAAGATAATAATGCTATGTGTTAACAAAAAGTATATATATATAGAAAGTTTTCTGCAGTGAAATAAAACAAAAATTAAGAATTATAATAATAAAATATAACAATTAAACCAATAAATTAAACAGACAATTACTTGTGATTGAGAACATTAATTTGCCGACATGTGTATATGAAAAATATTTACTGAAGAGAAAAAACCGTCTTTATTGCTACACCTCAGGGTCGTGGAACCGACACCTGCAGCCCACAACGAAGGTTGGAACACTCTCCCCCCAACAGTTAGGAAAAAGCAACTAACGTCTTTTTTTCGTGGTTAATATTATTTTTTTATTCTCGCAAAACAAAATTGGTATCAAAAACTAAAAAAAATCTAAATTTCAATTCCAGGGTTAATATCTGAAATATTTTGCATTGATTTGCATTGGTAAAAAATATTTGAAAAATTAAAATTTCGTTTCCAGGGCTGGAAAATTTCTAATATTATTTATTTATCAAAGTAACCAAAAAATGCAACTGAAGTTGTTTTTTTTTGCTAACTGAAACCATTTTATAAATTAGAAGGCAGACGAACGTTGGTGAAGGGCATATAAGATTCGGCACAGTCGAATATGTAACACTATGTTGAAAGAATTATTTTAAAAATAATTTGCATATACATCCTCGTCAAAATCAACATCAACCCTTTCATTAGAGCCTATTTCATTATGTTCACTTGAACAATATATACCATAATGATTACTACTTGGTAGATATATATCATAAGTATCAATTTGAACAATCTGGTCTTGTACAAATTCAAAGTTACTGCTCATGCTCGTCGGGTATCTACATCAGGCTCGACTAGTCTGCAAGCTACTGATGTCACAGGCAGCCGGAAAGGAATAACCAGGCCAGCTGCTAAAACCAACAGGACAAAACAGCCAGAACAAGGTGGTTGTCCTAAATCAAGCAGCGAGTACCTCTGACTTCAACCCCAAGTACCTCGAAATCTGCTAAGTTCCTTACCGGTAAAACGGTAAAATCCCCTTATTCGGGTGCGAAGGGAATGGAAAGATCTAAAGCGTCCAAACCCATCGCTCCCCTTGCGCATTCTGTGCAGGAAAGGGCTAAGAGGATAACCTCGAGTCCCAGTACTGTGCCAATCACGGCAACATAGATTCTAAGCCTTAGCGCAAAAATCCAGCACGCAGGGTCGCTAATCAAAGGCACTCCGCATTGAGGACGATTTCGCTTTTAGGTGCGATCCCGGCTAACCAGCTTTCTGAAAAGCAGACAGCCTCTCTTAAGTGGGCGCAAGCTCACGCTGGGCCGCAATCAGGATCCTCTACCGCAACCGCGAAAGTAGCAGTGCCTAAACGGCACTCCCAGTTGGGCTTCTTTATCCCATAAGGGCCATTATCGATAGGGATGTGTCGGATGGTGCGATGTCCCATGCTGGGACCTGGTTAACCAAAAGCTGGCGGGTGTGTTCTGGAAAATCCTCAAGAGAAATCCGGTACCACCACCTCAATGCGTTGACGCTGGCTGGCATCAGCGCAGCGTTAAATTGATGGCATGTACAGATGAACGCTCAGCGTTGCTGTTAAAAAAGGCCATAGATGCTATTGGGGAAGTGTGAAAGGGCTCTAAGCTGGATGTGGTTCCTGTGGAGGAAATACCCAGAAGGCCTAGAACCATGGCCATAATTCCCTCCGAATCTTCTTTCCCGAAGGAGATCCTAGAGATCCTAAAGGATTGCAACCCGTATCTACCTACCCACGGTTGGAAGGTAGCTAAGGTGGATGTACCCAAATTGTCTAGCATGAGTGTGGTTTTGGTTCTGAATAAAGAATCACTGGCACCGATACGGGAGAGGAATAACAAGATTTTCTACTGTTGTGCCTCTACCGGAGCGATGTCAGAAAGAATCAAGACCAAGCGGTGATGTCGGAAGCAGCTCCATCCGACGCAGAAGCCACTCAATCAGTTTCCGAACTGGTGGGTGAATTCTGCGAACGGATGAATGTTGCGGAGGACTACGAAGATGTCCTTCTGGATTCAAGCCAGGAGGACGTCAACACAACCGTCATTGCTGCGGATGGTGAGGTGACGCAAATAAACCTTCACCACTCTAAAGTAGCATTATCTGCTTTCCTCCTCCGGCTGGCTGAAAGGAAGGAGGAGCTTGTAATGGCCCAAGAACCATGGGCTATAAGCTCATATGTGCCAAAAATACAGGTAATATTAGATCGTGCATTTTGGCTAAAAACGCTTTGCGTATCTTCATTTGATCTGAAGACAGTGATGAGGACACCGTTTCTGCAGCCCTGGAGACCCCGTCTGGGACAGTATGGATGGTCTCGAGCTATATGGCACATGACCACCAGAGAACAAAATAGTGTATAAGAAAATTTAATATACACCCGCTGTACACTGTACACCCTCAATACATTGAAGACATTGCTTTTCTTTCGTTGTGTACTTTTTTCGTTGTTTACACCTTCGGTCTGTACTTGTGTACATCTCGTGTAAATGTCCTGATGGGATTTTGTGACCTAACGAATAATCAACCATAAGTTACCTTATGGTTAGGTCAAATTCCGGCAGGGTGGATTTGCACACAAACACACGAATGGTAGAGGGTTATTTCTTTCTACTGCGCACACACACACTAAGTTTTTGAAGTCGCAAAAACTAATATTCTCTGGTGCGCACACATCCATTAATTTTATGAAGATACAAAAACAAATATAATGTTATCATCACCGCAAATGTGTATACGGACATAAAGTCAATTCAACGCTTTCAATGTCTTCAAAGCTTTCAATGTCTTCAATGTTTTCAATGTCTTCAATGCACAGTCCTGTACACTCAAGATGTATTTGTGTATAAAGTGTGGCATGTATAAATTTTTCAATGTCTTTTTTTTTCCATGTCGTTGATGTAAACTTGTGTACACAAAGGCTAAAAAAGTACTCTATTTCGTTCTCTGATGACCACGTAGGCGGCCCACCCAATGAGAAGGTGCGTGGTATTGTGACCATGGCGTCGATCACCGGGACGCCGTTGATAATATATGCCGACGCTAATTCGCACCACACCTCGTGGTGTAGCAGTGATACCAACGAACGAGGTGAGTATCTTTTTGATTTTATATTGAATCATAATCATGATATTGTTAACCGTGAGGAGGTCTTAGACATCACACTGGTTAGTACAGGTCATGCCAATCTAATTAGCGACTAGAGGGTTGCAGACGACTGCTCCTTTTCTGACCATCGCTATATTGACTTCAGCATAGGACTGGTTGTTGAGAGACCGGTTCCTATAGTAAACAGGAAGAAGACCGACTGTGAGCTACAGAGCAACCTGCTCTGTAACTCCCTATCATCGATTCTACCGATGGATGTCATCGGGGATATTGACTCTGCTGTGGAGATTCTAAATGAATCATTCCGCTACGCCAGTAATTTGCAGGGGCAAAACCAAGCCACCTTGGTGGAGCATGGAAATTGCAGATTTATGCAAGATATGTCGACGGTTATTCAATGAGGCTAAAAGATTAGGAGACTGGTCAACATACAAGTCCTCAGTGAATAGGTTTACAAACCTCGTAAGAAACGCAAAAAGAAATTCTTGGAGGACCTTCTGCAGTGAAGCAGAGGTATCTTCCGAGACCAACTGACTGCGTAAGATACTGTCAACCACAACAGTTGTACCAAGCTACTACTGACTGCTCAACTGGCGGCACAGCTACAGTTCCGTTGAGTGTCGACAGACTGCACTGGGCCGTTAACAGCTTTGATCCGTATAAGTCTCCAGGGCCAGATGGAATAATTCCAGCTGATCTACAGAGAAATGCGGACATTGTCCTACCTTGACTCTCTGTGATCTACAAAGAGTGCTTAAGGAAGGCTTATTTACCAGCATGCTGGTACATTTGTAGGATCATCTTTATCCCTAAAGAGTGTAAGAAATCCCACACTACACCTAGGGACTTTAGACCTATAAGTCTTACTTCTTTTTTGCTTAAGACGTTGGACAGAGCAATTGATATTCCTCTGAGAATGACCATATCTAGGAATGTTCTCTCAGAGTTACAGCATGCATACACGAAGGGCAAGTCTGTGGAAACCGCACTGCATTCGCTTGTGGGCTGCATAGAGGAATCTTTTGAACACAAGGAATTCACTATGGTAGCCTTTCTGGACATTGAGGGTGCTTTCAACTACGTCAATCCTGAGGCCATCACAGAAGGAATGCTGGCGTGGGGATTGATAGTAGTATCTGTAAGTTTGTTAAGAATCTGTTTACCTTCAGGGTCGTCAGGACCTCGATTGGGGATGCAACTGAATACAGAGCAGTCTATAGGGGCACTCCACAGGGAGGTTTTTTTACCACCCCTTCTGTGGGATCTGACTATTAATTCGCTTCTGCTAACTCTGGAGCGTAGACTAGTTAAGACGGTCGCATAAGCCAATGATGTTGCGGTGGCGATCTCTGGTAAACACTGGGATACCATATCTCAGTGTATGGAGTCCGCACTGGCAAATGGAGTACCAGTAGTGGGCTCAGTGTGAATCCAGCCAAAACTGAGCTGGTGCTCTTCACTGGGAGGTACAAGATTGACAGCTTCACCCATCCATAGCTGAACGCTACCCCTTGATAATACCTGACAGTGCCAAATACTTGGGTGTAATTCTAGATAGCAAGCTATCATAGAAGCTTAACATCCAAACGAGGGCGGATAAGGCACTGGTGGCCATTTATACTTGCAAAAAGGCAGTTGGTCTCAAGTGGGGTGTAAACCCCAGAGGGATGAACTGGATCTTTGAGGCTGTTGTTCAACCGATACTCTTTTATGGAGTACTGGTGTGGTGGAGTACGATAGAGAAGGATACTCATCGCAGGACCTTTGAGAAAATCTTTCGTCTAGTAGCGAGGCTGATGACAGGCGTGCTCAGATCGACTCCAACCGGGACACTTGGACATTCTGGCCAAGCAATTGGTCTTATTTTCTGCGGTCAGGTTGAAAGCTGCGTGCCCATGGTCAAGGTTTGACTATGGGCACGCCAGGATTCTGATGGAATACCAAGACATTGGGATCCACGATAACGTTGACTATTGTGTACCAGAAACTTTCTTTGGCCGACTTTTCCTTTTCTTGTCGAAGACAGGGAGCAGGCTTCTAGCTTCTTATTTCCCGAAGATTTCGTTAGGGTCTTCACTGATGGATCTAAGAGGGGAAGTAATGTAGGCGGCGGGTTTTACGTGGAGAATTTTAACGTAAGAACTTCATATAGGCTTCGGGGTGGTTACAGCATCCTGCAACCCGAAATTTCTGCTATTATTCTGCAGCTAGATGGCTGAGGTATTATAGGATATCGAACGATATCCGTATCTTTACCGACAGTAAGGCGGCCATCTTTGCTATCAATGGTGTGTACAGCACCTCCATAGCTGTTTGTCGAATGCCGACTATCTTTGGGGGAGATAGCGAGACATTCGAGGGTGACACTTGTCTATGTACCGGGATATTCTAACTGTCCTGGCAACTTCATTGCTGACGGAATAGCCAGGGAAGGGACAGAGCTAGATAACTTTATGATTTGTCACTTCACAGGCATTCCCCTATCGCAATGCAAGATTTTGGTTCAGTGTGAATCTTACAGACTTGCTCAATCAAGATGGTAAAACGTGACCAACTGCTGCGTGGCAAGGGCCACATGGCCCCGCTACGAACCACGCAGAGCACGTGACCTTCTTAACTTCAACAAGATATGGCTACGGCAACTTGTGAATGTTCTAACTGGACATTGTAACTTCGGGACCCATGCAAGGAGAATGGGTTTTGTACATAATGACTTCTGTAGAAGCTGTAATGATGAAGAGGAGGAGGAAACAGTACTCCATCTTCTATGTCAGTGCCCTGCACTGAACAGCGTAAGGGTAGTGACACTGCGCTCCAACTTCTTGCCAGATCTGGAGAGCCTGGCAAGTGTGGAGCTTGTCAGAGTATCGGCCGTCCTAGCGTCCACAGGATGGCTTAATATGGCAGAGGACGGCTCATGAGTAGTCCCTCTTTTAGGGTATCACAACGGGACCGAATGGCCCTAATAACTTAACCTAACCTAAGACCACGCATGCCAGTTACTTTGGTTGCCTTCTGTGGTTCCCACTATGAGCTGGTAGTAGCTCTAACTTCATTTTGTGCCATCGCACATTGGGTTGAATCGATGATAAACTAACGCTTAACCCTGAGATTGATGTCAGAACAAATTGAATTTCTATATATCTCGGATACATTAAGTCTATCTTCATTCGACTTATCTAGAATGCTTGTGCACAAAAAATGTTCTCTGTAATTGCTGAATTAGTTGTCAGTGGCGCCTGTGCTTCCTTAGGTAGTTGTCCGGTAGGCAAATATATGGTACGAAAGACCCAGGTATTTTTTTTATTTTTATTAAACTAGCACACAGGGGGATGACCGGTAAAGTTGAGCGGCCAGTACTTTGACCTTTGTCCTTGAGAGAAACCGACAACAATTAATACAATCCTGAAATAACGCAGATCAGAAAAATTCCACACCATATTCATGACAAAGTGCGGTGTTGAACTTAGGATCTAAGGCATCGTATCAATCTACATGTAACATATGCATATCATACAACGCTGTGATATTATTAAAATCAATTTTAATAGAATCGCCCGAAAGAGCAATAATTTTCCATTTACGTGATATATCAGCAAAGTTTTATATTCAACATCTTCTTGAAAATCAAAATTTTAAGCTATTTAAAATTTTTTTTGAATTTTCTAGCAAAAATTCTTTGCACTCACTCATACGATGATTATTTTTACATGTCTAATGTTTTTTTATTGATTGATACCGAATCGTATATACCCTCCACCAGCTTACGTCTGGCATTATATATATATATATATATATATATATATATATATAAGTACCAATTTTGTGCTTTCTAATTTATAAAATAGTTTCAGTAAGCTAAACTTTTTTGATTACTTTTATACATAAAAAATATTAAATATTTCGCACCCCTGGAAACGAAATTTTAATTTTTCTAATTTTTTTACCAAATTCATAATGTATAAAGCGGTTTTATTTAAGCAAAACTGCAAATTTGTAACCATTTTGGTAACTTTCATGTGATACAAAATATTGCAAATATCCAAACCTGGAATCGAAATTTTGATTTATTTTAAATATTTGATACGAATTTTGTTTTTCCTGAACTAAGAAAAATTTTATAATTGGTTGCCTTTTTGTTTACTTTTATGTATAAAAAAATTAATTTTCCAGCCCTGAAACGAAATTTTAGTTTGCTTTGTGTTTTTTACCAATGCAACTTATTATGCCGCCTGAAATAGTTTTAATTAATAAAATATTAAACACTTTTAAACCATCTTAGTCACTTTCATTTATCATAAAATATTACAGTTATCGAATCCTGAAATAGAAATTTTAAAATTTTGAAACCAATTTTGTTTTGTTTTATATTAAAAAATTGTTTTAATTAGTAAATATAAACTACGTTAGTTGCTTTTTTGTTACTTTTAGGCATGAAAAAATTTCAATTCTTCATAAAAATCTCCGTGTGAATTAGGAGTTATGTATTTGTTGAATCTTAAGCATAGGTAAATGTGTTTCTGATAATATTAGTATTATTCAATATGCTGATATCTTTCAGATTGGGAAATTGCTTTTTATGGAATATTCTTTATCTACTTAATAATATTATTTGTTGCAGTAGCATGGTGTTAGATTCTTTAATCTGGCTGATCAAAAAAATTAGTTATAAAAGGAATTGGACCTAAAATTTGAACAAGAGCATACCAACTATGATATTTTTCACGAATTTTTTCTGAAGTAAAGAAGTTTTTTGAATTTCGCTTAAAAATTGCTTATGTTTGAAGGTCAATTACAATTGTCTGTGAATTTATTTAATTAGTTGTTTTTTTTACTGAGGCTGGTATTATCTCTGGGGTAAACGCGGTATATTTTTCAGTTATCAGAATAAAAGCAGTATATTTTTTTTTTCAAATATATCGGGAAGGCTGTAAGTGAAATTTTTTAAAACGAAAATTAAACTTTGAAGACAAATACTTTCTTATTAGTTGTTTTGTAAAATTTGTACTTTGGACTAATAGAAAAATTGTTTTCCCGCAAGTGCCCATGTCGAACAAAATTTTTGATGCCTACTACAATTTCTCGCAAAGATCTTTTTCAAATATGGTTATCTACTGTCAAAAAATTTACAAAATTTTGTCAGCAGTTCATTAAAAACAATCGAATATAATAAATTAAAAAGTTTTTGTTTTACTACTCTACAAGAAATGGATGACTGAAACTAAAAAGAGTAATTTCGTGTTCGTTTCTTTAAAATGTTTTGCTCTATAAAAGGGTAGGGTGTTTGATTCAAAAAATATCTCCCTCAATTATGGTGAAAGGCATTGCACTTTATGCCCCATACCATGGTACAATAAACAGATATATGCATCAGCACAGGTGATAGTGAACTGATTGTCAAAATTTCTTAAATTCGCCGCATTTTTGTTTTCTGTTTACTATGTTTTGGTTGTTTGAAATTTTTAAATATAAAGTTGAAATTTTTATTCATTGATTTCAAAATAAAGTTATATCAGTATTATTTATTTTATCAGTGTCTGAAGTGCAATACCATTCCCAAAATTCTATACAAACGGACGATTGGCGATGCTATATCATTGCAAAATAATTTACATACAATATATACAAAGATTTGAGCAATCACTTCAACAATAGTTTTATTTATTTAATATTTGTAAGAATAAACAAATATAATCTTTTTTATAAAAAGTTTTGTGGTCCGATTGTTTTTAAAAATGGTTATATAACATCTTGTACGATTGTAGTAGGGGTAATTATTGTCGTCAGCCAATATTCAAGCTCGTTCGCCACAAATAAGAATATATAGATAGTGCAGAAATTGGTAGGAAGAGACCAACCAAACAAGCTTCACTATATTCCTAAAGAACTATCACAGCAGAGCTCTGGAAACGCAAATCCGTTTTAAGGTCTTCAACAATTTCACTAGCAATTTGCTAATCAACAAATCAGTACTATTTTGATAGCGACGAATTTCATTCAAAACTACTCCATCAGGACGAAAACGATGTGGTTTCGTACCACCGCCGGTAGCTGGTGCACTTTTACGAACTGCCTTGTTTGCTGACAAAGTAAAGAAAATAAAAAATAAATTGTTTTAATAAAGGTGAAGAGTTATAAACAGAACAAAAATATTACCTGAAATCATTAAACATATTCCACTTCTGCTCTCTTCGCAAACTACATATATTCATTTGACTTCCATCGTCTTACAGTATCTCACTGATGCAAACCCCTATTGATCCATAATCAAATGTAAACTAATAATGTGATAATTTACTACTGAAAATGCCTCAAAGGTATGTACTTCTGCAGGACAAATTATGAGTGCGAACAATGCTTGTCCTGTATCAATTCCAAGCACTGTCTGCCACTTAAAATATTCCGGAAGATGTTTATACCCATCACACACTTACCTTTTCGGATTTTTGGGAACCTGTAGAGTTTCTGAGCTTCTTGGACACCCACAACACGTCTGTGTCTCCTAAAGTATAAATTTTGTTTTATTTTATTTCATAAATTTTACTACAATTAATACTTACGTCACCACTTTGATATTTTAAAACACAACAATGAATAAAATTAATTTTGTTTACTAAAAATTTTATTATATATGAGAAAGGCAAATAAATTAATTCGCCTTGTTTTTGACATTGTGTTTCACAAAAAAGATGCTTTGTTGTAATGAATTCGCTTTGCATATATGTACATGATAATTGTACCATGCCCCATACAAATCGACAGTGTTGATAGTGCCCTGAAAAGTAATTGGCTTTTATTTATTAGTAGTGTTACCAGAAGAATTTGGAAAGAAATCGTCTGGAATTACTAAGTAAAAAGTTGCATTTTAAAAGTTAATATCTTTACTGTTTTATATAAAAACTATGAGAAAACATTACATTAAGTGATATTAAATCTTACAGGATTTGGGGTTGTGAAATTGCGCTCAAAAAAGTCTTTATATAAAAAAAATCGTTAAAGCTTCGGGTCGATAAATTGTCTGGCAACCAATTTTTACTGTTTGTATAGTTTATGAAAACAAACAAAATAAAATTTTTAACAATTCTGGAAAACGCAATTCAGCCGGACTGGTAAAAGAACAGAAGCTGGTTTCACCACATAGAGGAATCTACATAAAAAGATTAAGTCAGAAACCGATCTGGGAATCGGTCGTTATTTAGTATTTCTTTTGTTCCAAATAAAATGTATTTTATTATCTAATGAAAATGAAGAAAAAATTATAATCTATGAAAATATAGCACCCAATTCATTTGGGCGCTAATGGCGCCCAATGAAATGTATATGCATATGCAAAAGAGAGTACTAATTTAATAACAAAAAAGGTAAAAGGGGTTAAGGAGCTAATAGCGAATTTGCTTCCAACTGCAGTTAGTTTTTCTTTGAATACTGTAACCAATGCTCTTTATGTAAAACTAAAATTAGTCTTATGCATAATAGATGGAAAAGTATACACAGCTTTATCAAACTATAAAGCCTTCAGAGATGGATAATATTTCTGTACATAAAGCCGTAGATTATGAGGTTTTGGAGTTTGGTCTCTCACATTTACACTAGTGGATAAGGTTTATGGAACATTTAATGCAAATAGCCTAGAGAATAGATATAAAAACGTGGCAAGTTATAGGTGAAGACAATAAAAAACATTCAGTAAAGAAAATTTTCATTCAGAATAAATTTAAATCAATTACTGGATTATTGATAGATATTCCAAATCAATCATCAGAAAATCCAAATGACGTTAACACGGCCAGGTGTTTTCTTAGGAACGCCGAAGTTTCAACGCAAATAACAAGTTTAAATAAAGAGCTAATAGAACGCTTCCATGTTATATAAGATTGATATAATAATAATAATGCACCGCTGTATTCTTCCTATTGGACAGCTATCTGAGGAGTCCCAAGCGTGAAGATATAAGGACATTAGATGTTATAAATTACAATTCACCAGAAAAACTTTACGGATCCAAACATAAAAGGATTTATTAAGAATACTGGTAATATCTTCAGATTCATATATTTGCAGTTTAAGAAAAACTTCTAAGATTTTTGTATACATTTTACTAGATAAGGAAGTAAGCAGTCTTCGTGCAAAATATTAACTTTATACACGTTTTATTACAAAAATTATTAATTTTGGCCAGCTAGATTCAAGAATCGAACACTGTGCGTAATAATTCACTCCATATTACTTCATGATTCAATGCATTTTCATTTCATGAATCACAACTGAGCTACTAAATGAGCTGGAAAAATTAATTCAGTAAAGTGAGTGTAGTGAAAGAGAACTTAAATCAAAAGATTTGTTGTGCTCGTATCTAGTATTTTTTATATATACAGTTACTCATGAAATGTATATATACATATAATGCCAGTGGGTTTAATGAGAAGTTTTTGTTTAGTTTTTAGCCAGCAACAACGATTATCAAATATGTCACGAAGTCACGAGAAAAACTTATTTTTCTCTGCATTAATGCGCTGCGCCATGTGAGCTTAGATGTGTTAACATCGCCAAAGAACAGTTAGTGGTTACATCGTGTTTGATGGTGCGAGTTTAGCGAGAATTAGTCTGCCTTTTGAACGGCAGATATTTTTTCAGTTATCTTTTGGCCTTCCCTTCTGAGTTTACAGAAATTGATCTAGTCAGAGAGGTTTGTTCACTTGATATTTGTGTATGCCAAAAGTAGGAAAAATAAAAGTCGAACACTACACACTTTTCCTCTTTAACTCCTTACCAAAAAACTTCTCCTGTATGCCCACTAATATTGTGCTTGGAAATCGATATATAAGAAGTAAATTAGAGTATCGCAGCGTTGTAGTTGTGAATTTAAATATCTGCGTTTTAGTTTTATTTTAAACATTTTTATGAAATGTTCTAAAAACGTAACAATATCATGATCAATTATTCTGAGCTAGGACGCGCTGTACATTTATTCGATCGACATTTCAGTTTATTACTAACTTATGTTTATATATATATATATATATATATATATATATATATATATCTCACAACAAAATACCAGACTTACCTTCATTAACACAGATTCATTTAGCTTCTCACGATTTATTATCTTAATGGCCACTTTTTTCCCCGTCACACAATGTACTCCCAATTTCACCAGACCTGTTAACAGAAGCAATATAAAAGTTCATATTACTAATGAATACATAAATTGTGGGTGCACTTATTAAAATATATAAGACTTCTTATAATCAATTTGCGCATAAAATCCAGAGAATATTCGCAAATCAATTGTCTGGTTGTCTACTTATATAACGACAATATGGAGTATGTTATATTGAGTGCTGCAAATATTACTCTTTTGTATAAAGGTATCAATCACTTAAAAATATATTAATTTTTAACAACGTAAAGAAGCCATGATTGAGAGTAAACGTTTTGTTGTAGTACTTGAGAGGCTTGAATAAAACATATTTTTATGAAAATCTGCACCAATTCGATGTTCATTGTCAAGGAAATTTTAAATATGTTACATTACACTCCAGAAGAAATATGTTTAATTATAAGAATTTACTATCATGCAAATTGGCTGTTTAATATGTTAAACGAAAGTAACGTATTTTTTAACAATATCATCCTTCCCGTTTTCACTTCGCCACCTAATTTTTTATTTAAAGTCGTTCTCTGGAGACATATAAAAAACCGGATTTTCACGAATGAAGCACAAGCGACTTTCGTGCAAATCCGTTTGAAATATGTGGTCGAAAATTTATGAAAAGAGCAAATGTCTGCGACGTGCCAGGGGTCGTATTTATTATTGGTTGGCACATTTTTCTTTACATTTGTATCAATAAAACTTATTTGAAAATAGACACTTGTATACCTCGGGAACCAAAATATCGCTGTGATCAGCGTGATTGAAAATGGACATTCTCATCAAATCGCTTTCAAGAAAGGCGGATTTCAGATTGATAAGCGTATTATTAAAAAGACAATTAATAATTGTTAGTTAATTCCTTAATCATGTACACTTGGTCAAACAAATATTTAGTTAGCTAAAATAAAGTAAATGTATATTATACAGGTCACAAAAGTACTACAGTTATTAATTAAACTTGCTCTTATTATAAGGGTATGAAATAGTTTTTTCGGAAATACTTATGTATAACGTATATATTTATATTCACAACCGCGTCTAATAAGGAACATATCTCAAGTAATTACGCTGTTACAGGTAGAAGTACAAAATCAAAACTAATTAAATTTAAAAGGGAAATGCTTGTGGAAAACAGGGTCGGTCAGCAAAACCAATTGAGGAATGTAGTGAGAGAACTCGAAGACGCAATGCAAAAATATATCCAGTAATCCCCAAGGACTTATTTTTGGGATAATTGAAGCAAGCCCAAGGCGCATTAAACGGATTTTCAAAAATATTCCTACATCAAATGAATACAAGAAATTTACTGCAGAAGAGGTGTAATCATTATTTTAGGACGTAATATTATCTAAAAATCGGTATAAGGAATTGCAGAAACGGGTCATTGTAGAGATTTTCCCAGAGTATAGGGAGTATAAGAATATTTAGCTCTACAAACTGATATAAATGTCACTTCTACTTCAGCAGAAATTAAATATCAAGTTCTTATTCAACACACTGCTGAACGGATGTAAAATACCCTTGATGCTGATCGCTTGAAAAAACTTGAAAATGACTTATCTATGATATCTTTCGTTTCATTGCGCTTAACAAAAAGTTATACGGTGTTAGAGCTATCAACCGGCAGAGTACCGGAAATTGATGTATGGAAAAATGAAATAACCTCACCAACAAAGTATTGCAGACCAATAAAATTTACATTCAAAAAATAAACAAAAAATTTCACAATTGAAAAAGTCCAAAAAATTTAAGATCAAATTGATACCCCTTAACTTGTAGTATTTACAATTAACGACCAGGAAATCGAAATAGATTTTGAAATGTGTCTCACAATGATTGAATGGAAAGTTGGACAAGCTTTCACTGATACAAAAGCATCGCCAAGCTGCATTATATTCCGAAATACATCAAGTCGATTAATCTATCCTATTTTAGAAGATGATAGTTTTAAGACAGCGCACGAATTTAGATTGTCCCGTCTTCATGCGAAAATACGTTTTATGGAGCATATTTTTAGATTAGGTTATCATTTGGATTTGGCAATGTTACAAGTTTCTAAGGAAGGCGGTCAAACGTAGTTTACTCATCAATAGTCATCAAAACTAATATGAATGTTTACGGTATTTATAGGCCAATTAGGGTAAAATAAGATTGAAAGAAGTCTTTAAAAACAATATTATATTACATAATTTATTTACCAAAAATGCTAGTTATTAATTTAAAAAAATACATAATTTTATAACGGCAATTTAATAAAAACATTTGTACATTATTTTAAAAAACTTAACATACGTAAAGCCTCAGGTGATAGCATATACTTCTTCTTTTGTAGTAATTTACGTAAAGAAGCAACCAACGCGTCCGAATATAGAATAAGTCTATGCCAACGATCAGTGTTAGTGACAACACGAAACATTTTTCGCGTGTTGTCTCGTATGAATTGCTTAAATAACACTAGGTCACAAATAACAAACTTTTGTCTGTTATTTGTTTCTAGCATACTTTTTCTCATGGATTTGGACCTACTGAACACGAAAATGAATTTTAAAAATTTTTCTGTCGATTGGTTTGCGAGATACAAATTTTTTAATTTTTTTTTTTTAATTTTTGGAGGTACACTTACTATTTTGAGCATATCTTTAGTCTTCTTTGACCTATTATATCCTACTACTACTCAAATTAAAGACAATTGAGCCGTCTACAACTTATTCTCAGAAAATTTTCAAATCGGGTTAGTAGTTTTGATGTTGGCGGCTTAAAAAGGTTAAAAAACTGGGTTTTTTTAGTAAAAATGTGGCTGAAAAATTCATATAAAAATTCATATAAAATATTAAACGCGATGTTAACAGCGATTTTAATTTTTTTACGTATAGCTGACACTTTTCCAAAGAAAATAAGCCCTTACTTAACAAAATCTGATGAGAAATGGCCGACTTATTATTTTTTTGGTAAACGACCGAAATTCCGCTATTTCACGATTTTTTGATTTTCATTATTTGCACAGCTTACCTACCCAACGCAAACGAATAAATACATTTGAACTTAATTTAAAATAAACAAATTAGTCTTCGTATATTATTTTTTAATTTATTTACAGCACTACATGCTCATACATATTTAAACATAAGGAGACACGGTTATCAATTGCATTTCAAAACTGTCTGTGAAAGTGTAAAGAAGTTAATATTTAGAAAACGCAAGGAAGACAATGGGTAAAAGACTACGTGTGTTCGAGTGTTTGAACGATCCAGACAATTTCTGCAATGTTTGTGGCCAGTTTATAAAAAAAAATCACGCACACAAGTTTACTCCAGCAGTACAATTGCACTATTTGAATTATTTTGGTATTTCACCAAATATCACAGAACCATGGACACCTAAGTCGCTGTGTGATCTTTGCTATATAATCTTAACCAACTGGGCAGCTGGCGGAAGGTAAGAATTTTTATTTAAACACATTATACATAGCGAATATAGTAATTTATTTTAATTTTAGCCGCCATATGAAATTCGATACACCAATGATGTGGAAAAAGCCGCTATGCCATTCCACAGACTGCTATTTTTGCCTTACCACAAACAGTGGGGTAGGAAGATTTTTTAAATGGAACTACGCTCAAGTGGGATCGTTTGCGCTTCCAGTACCACATTCGCATGATGTGCCATATCCAGTGTGCCCTGGTAAATCTCTTCAAAAAGCAGAATCGTCAGAAGAAGAGTCCGAGTCAAATGCAAGCGAATTTGAGCCGGGTGCAAAGCGAAAATTACTGTCACAGGCCGAACTAAACGATTGGGTGCGCGATTTTGGTCTCACTAAGGAGAAATCCGAACTTTTTGCGTCTCGGATGATACAGTGTGGATTTGCGGCTTCAGAAGTGAAAGTATCAGCGTACAGAAACCGTCACAAGGAGTATGCAAAATTTTATACAAAGAAAGACCAAATATGTTTTTGCAGCGACATTTCAGGCTTGTTCCAAGAGCTTCACCAAATTCACAACCCCAACGAATGGAGGTTGTTTATTGACAGCAACAAAGAGAGCTTGAAGGCAGTTCTCTTACATAATGGGAATGAAAAGCCATCTGTTCCTATTGCTCATGCGGTTCATTCAAAGGAGAACTATGAAACTATGGACATTTTGCTGAAATGCATAGAGTATAGGAAATACAATTGGAAAATATGCGCCGACCTTAAAGTTGTGGCCATTCTGTGTGGACTCCAAGGAGGCTATACGCGACATTGCTGTTTTCTGTGCCTTTGGAATAGCCGCGCTGATGATCAGCATTATATAAAAAAAAAATGGCCGGTACGAACGAAACCTGTAGTTGGAGAAGCGAATGTTCAGCGCAAACCACTAATAGAGAACCGTGAAAATATAATACTTCCGCCGCTGCACATAAAATTGGGTTTGATTAAAAATTTTGCCAAAAAATTAGACAAAGAAGGTGAAGCTTTTGCCTATTTACGGTCAATTTTCCCTTACCTTTCGCTGGCAAAAATTAAAGAAGGAGTCTTCGCAGGACCCGAGATAAAAAAAATTTTGAAAGATGAAAAATTCCCAAAGCTGTTATCACCCATCGAAGCCGCAGCATGGAATTCCTTCAGGCTTGTTGTGGAAAACTTTTTAGGAAACAACAAAAGCCCGAATTATAAGGACATAGTTGAGGATCTGGTAAAGAACTATGAAGCCATGGGAGTGCACATGTCACTTAAAATACACTTTCTGCATTCTCATTTGGATTTTTTCCCTGAGAATTTAGGAGACGTGAGCGACGAACACGGCGAGCGCTTTCATCAGGAATTGAAGGCTATGGAACGACGCTATCAGGGCATCTATGACACGGCTATGATGGGTGACTATATTTGGACCCTAATACGTGAGACCGATTGCAGCGGATACAAAAAACAAAGAAGAAGTCAGCAGTTTTTCCACATGGCATAAAATGTACACTTATATCTTTGTTTTTACTCATTTTTTTTGTTTTTTTCGTTAGTTTAGCTAATTGTGCGATACATTGAGCATGAAGTGCTGTAAATAAATTAAAAAATAATATACGAAGACTAATTTGTTTATTTTAAATTAAGTTCAAATGTATTTATTCGTTTGCGTTGGGTAGGTAAGCTGTGCAAATAATGAAAATCAAAAAATCGTGAAATAGCGGAATTTCGGTCGTTTATCAAAAAAATAATAAGTCGGCCATTTCTCATCAGATTTTGTTAAGTAAGGGCTTATTTTCTTTGGAAAAGTGTCAGCTATACGTAAAAAAATTAAAATCGCTGTTAACATCGCGTTTAATATTTTATATGAATTTTTATATGAATTTTTCAGCCACATTTTTACTAAAAAAACCCAGTTTTTTAACCTTTTTAAGCCGCCAACATCAAAACTACTAACCCGATTTGAAAATTTTCTGAGAATAAGTTGTAGACGGCTCAATTGTCTTTAATTTGAGTAGTAGTAGGATATAATAGGTCAAAGAAGACTAAAGATATGCTCAAAGTAGTAAGTGTACCTCCAAAAATTAAAAAAAAAAATTAAAAAATTTGTATCTCGCAAACCAATCGACAGAAAAATTTTTAAAATTCATTTTCGTGTTCAGTAGGTCCAAATCCATGAGAAAAAGTATGCTAGAACCAAATAACAAAATGGCTGTTGCCTAGTGTAATTTATTACATGATTCAGCGGCTTTTTCAGAGAGCTCGCCTATAGAAACTAGACAGTGATCAACTACTTCCGATCAATGAACTAACACTTCATGAACTGAAGCAGGCAAATTATACCATGAACACGTACTAATAAGCATTCGCGCGGTTCCTAACGAGTAATCTCAAAATTCTACACTATTTTTTGTTTCCCGACGAAAGATATTGCAAAAGATGATGACACCTATCAAAAACTGCTTGATCTAAGCCAGTTATTTCAGCTGATACAGCTGAATTAAAAAAAAAAAGTTCAGTCACTTTATTTAGTGATCATACGGAAACGTGATCTATCAACTTGTTTCCAATAGGTAATCAATCTTTTACAAAGGTTGGTTATTTTAATTTTAAGACTTCCAATGTTTAAATGTTCCGCATCTGGCAGTAACTCCTGTAAACTATCAACTAAACGGTTTCACCGCTCACTTTCCGTCGAACTTTTCTTAATCGACAGCCAAGTATCCAGTACAAACATTCTTAAGAAAGAACATGTAATAACAGCACCTTAAATATGTTTAAAATATTTTGGTTAAGGAAGTAAAAAAATAATAATAACGGTACATACCCTCAACTTGAATATCCATTGTAAAACAATAAGTCACAAATAATTTATTCTTTGACAAAACACTACAAAACACATTAAAACTATATATATATATATATATATATATATATATATATATATGTAGTTCATTAGCACTGTTGTAGATTTGGAACTATTAAAACACAGCTATACTTTATACAATAATGGAGTTTTCTGGGACGAAGTCCTTAAGGCGTGCCAGAATGATTTTTTCATAAATTTTGCCCAAATTACTTAGAAGGCTTATCGGTCTATAAATGGTAACTTGGTTTTTTAGTTTGCCTGGCTTATGAACAGATATAACCTTGGCATTTTTAAAGGCATTTGGAAAATAATTCAATTTAATCAACTGTTGAATATTAATACTAATAGTTTCATTGCCTTTTGTGGCATATATTTTAGGACTATATTTGGGACGTTATCAAATCCTGGCGACCTCGAGGTTTTTAGCGATGATATAATATTTGTGACTTCCCCAAATGTTGTTAGATTGATGGACTCAGTATAAATATTTTCGGCTTGAACTTCAATATTGTTTCATTTATGTGCTTACTGTTAGCACATAAGTGATTAGGAAATACATAATTTGATTCAATTAACGCGTCCGCTAATAATTCAGCTTTGTGATTATTTACCACAAGATGCGGTATGATATTCTTACCTTTTTCCCTTAAATTGCGACTTATTTTGCAAAACTTTTTGTCACCTGGTTTCATATAATTTAACAGATTATTCAAATTATTTACCACTTTTTGTCGTCTGGTTTCATATAATTTAACAGATTATTCCAATTTATATTCCGATATGTGTTTATTTGTTTGTCTACCAATTAACTGCGGAATCTTATAAATTTATTCAAAGTACTGGCTGCTTCTGGATCTGACGCCCTTTGGCGTTTTCTCACAATATTTTTTTTCAATTTAATATAATATATAATATTCGATGAAAGAAAAAAACAATTTTGTGGTGTCATTTTTGGTGTTGAAGCTTTTCTTCCGTCTGTTAACAGTTTAGTAAATTTTTGAATTTCCCGATCTATCGCTGTTTCTGTTTCGTAAAAATCTTGACGTAGAAGTATTCTATCATTAATGAATTTTTTAAATGCTGGCCAGTTCGACAGTCTATAGTCATAGAGACTGAGGTTTACAAAAACAGTACTTGATTGACTTAGCGTATATAAAATAGGGATATGATCGGAAGGCAATCCACGGGTTAATGTAAAAGTCTATGGTATTATTGCCAATAACAATATCTAAGGTAGATGCCGTACGACCATGGGTAATATATTATGAAGTCACTTGTTTGTTGTATATTAAAAAGTACGATACCGGCAGTATTATTTGAATTATTATTCCAAGAAATATGTTTAGCATTAATATTACCCAGTATCACATATTCTTTGTTAGATCTTGTTATTTCTAGTATATCATTCGAAAAACTGGTATCGTAATGAGGAGAATAAGCAGAGCATATAACAACATTTCTTTGGTTAATTTGTACTTCAACAGCTATGTTCTCTATGAGTTGTGTTTTGGAGATTGAAAGGTTTTGATGCTCAATCGATGATGAGTTAGGAGGGCAACCCCACCACCACTGACAGTTGTTGTATCATTACGATATAAAATATAATATTTAAAATATGGTTTGTGATTAGCTGCGAAAAAAGTTTCATTTAACGAAGCAATTTCATTTCGAATGAATAAGTTTAAGATCATGTGAATTAGAATAATCCATAAGCATATTTCACCATAGACATTATAACTTTAATTTGTTGAACTTTAGTAGTACAACTAATTAAATCATACATGGACGCAATACAAATCTCAAAGAGCTGATCTATATTAAATAATAAATTTTGTGCTCCTTCTGTTATTATGAGCATTGCTATTATGTGATACATTGCGGAGTAATAGGAAGTCCGCATTATTCAGCTGGAATAAATTATTTGGTACTCTGTTTGGATTTTGGGAATTCTTTGAAGTAGATCTACCTCTTGCTTCAAGATAAAGAGCACGAAATGGATAATTAACGTCGTTGGGGGAATGATCATATCTCTCTTTAGTAGTTGTGGACTGTATGTGCCAGAGCAATTAAAATTCTAAGATTTCATCAAAAAAATTTCATATTTCTGCATTTAAATTTCGAATTTTTAAACTTTAATTGCCAAAATTCTCAAATTTTGGCCAAATTTTGAGTGTTTGTATTTTGACACACGGTTGTGTTTTTTTTAAATAATGTTGGGGTAGGCATGGGAATTTCTATCTGCCCATATGTGACCTTGAGACTACATGTCTGTCCGTATGTGTCCTTTAAAACTTCTGCGGCCTGGTGAACTTCTGTTTGTCCATATGTGAGCTTGGAAATCCCTATGTGGCCTTGAGAACTTCTGTCTGTTCATATGTATGTGACATTGAGAACTTTTGTACGTCCATATTTGAGCGTGAGAATTTCTGTCTGTGAGTAATAAAATTTCAAAACATTTTTAGAATTTCACTATTTCAAAAGTGTTGTAGTTATATATGGATGACCCTAATGCTTTTGGCTCGTTTCTTCTTGCTGTAGTTAGATTTCTTCTCTTATTTATTAAATTATTAAAATTTTGCTTAGGATTTTTCGTCCATCAATTCAGTAGTTTTTTTTTCAATTTATTTTTCATATTTTAGAATGTAGGGAATAATTCAATTGTTCTGATCTTGGCGGCATAGAACATTGATTCTCTGTTGTTATTTATGTTGAATATGTTCTTCTTAAGCTTATAGTACATGGCTTGTAAAAAGCCACATGCGCATGTGGCTCTGACGTAAATTTGACGTCCCAATAAAGTTAAATTGACCACATATCGTGTACTTGCATTTTTTGTGACACTCACATGCAGTACACATTTGTATGTGTACCACATGCACCTTTGTAGACACATGCATGCATGTGTTTTTTGATATGCTGTGTACTATGTTCACACATTCGAGTTTTGGCATATTTAATATTTTTACATGCGCATGTGGCTGTCACAAATATGTAGGGGCAAGAATTTTCGATGTAACATTTTTCAAGAGCATGTGGACATTAACAGCGTTACCAGTGTCTTATTTCTCCTATCAAATGTGATACGAATCTTATGAAGGGTAAGAGTAACGTGTAATGTAATAATAATTAGCATTAATTTATAATATGTAATTCCATAAACTTGTATTCAAAAGCCATGGTAAGAAAATCGTACTGACTGTACATTATTACACTGAATGGTATAAAAAAAATAAGTTGCTTTTGTTTTTGTATATTTTTTAATATTATTTTGAAAGTCTAAAAAAATTATATTTTACATTGTTAACATAGTTTTCTTTATTGAATTAAATATATTTTTATTTTTGCGCCATCGCATACAGAAACTACTAGTTCTATTATAAATTTAACAGTGGTTTCATTCCCTGATATGCAGTATGTTAATAAGAAAACTACAAATAGCCGTGGTAATTTGTTTGTTAGAATTCGGTTTCAAAATTGTTTAAACAATGGCAACACTGATTAACAAAAACAGTTGAGTGTGCAACAGGTTTTAGTTTTTTATTTTATAATTTTGTGCTATTGTGCTGTGGATAAGAAAAATGTGAGATTATATTAATGGAGACAAAGATGATTGTGGTGCTGCTTTGAAGCCAAAGAAAATCCACTGCAGGCGACAGGAAAATATAACATATTTGGACAGATGAGGAGATCAATAATTTAATGATTAATAAAATACACTACCAGAATTTGGCGGAGCTATCATGACAACATGTTTACCGTCAACAGCGTCAATAATTAGGGAAATGCCACCTTGTATTGAACTGTTCAATACTGTATATACAAGAAAAATTATAAAATATGGTGCATTGTCAAATAAGAAACTCACTTTAAAATACTCGTTGGCAAGTGCATCGTATATTGCATTAAGCACTTCCGGTATAATTTGCGAGATTGTGATTTGCTGAATGCGGAATATATACTGTAAGGACGTAAAGCTTACCCCTGTTGCCAAGCGCAGCGCCACCGTCAAACGATTTGCTTGTGAAATACTTAGCCGGTTTCGTCCACACACTACGAACCCTCTTCTTCTTTTTGAGCCTCATCTTCTTTCTCTTCTTTTAAAATGTGTGCGGCCATAATGGCAATAGCAACCCACTTCTCCTTCGACATTAATTTTTTTTGGCAAAAGGATTTCCTTCGCAACCTCTTATAAAAAAGACTCATAAACATATGACTGTTGTACATATAGACACGTGAAATGTGTACATATCTCACATGCCGTGTAATGGTAATACACATGTATCCAATTAAAAATGTACACATATGCTACCATTGCAAATGTGTACGCTCGAGTACATGTGTCACATTTGCATTTTGGGACAAAACTACATTTGGCATAATATCAAAAATTTAAAGCATGTTACATTTAAAAAAATTTAAACAAAATAAGGCTTTTTCCAGTGACGTCACAGACACATGCGCGTGTGGCTTTTTACATGCCGTGTACTGTAGGCTTTATGTATAACAATCATCGATGGAGTTTATTTGGTATTCTGGTTGGCGTGATTTCTGTATTTTTCTCTGTGTTTTATTGTTTAAGTGTGAAGTTTGGTATGTGTGTGTTCTATTGTTTTGAGTGGCAATCGGAATATTTGTCTGTCAGGCAGACTGTCTGTGTGTGTGTCTGACGATTGATATGACTGTTCGACAGTTCACTTTTGCTTTCCTGCTTTACAAACATAAGTACATATTTTTGAAAATAAAAAGGCCGTTGTTCAAACCTACGTTCATACATATTTATGTGCATGGTTTTTATTTTTATTAAGCATTTGCAAGTGATTTTATAATTTAAAATCTATATATGTATATACTTGTATGTACTATGTCGTGAGTAGAATATTATGTTAAACTAGACATTTCTTTAGATGGGAACATAGAATTTTTTAAGGCGCAAGCTCCATGGGTGTGATAGTTATAGTAAAAATATTCCGGATATTTCTCCTCCATTTGCTTAAAGTTGAAAACTTCTTGTTGAATCATTTCTTCCAGCAATTTTTTCTTCTCTTCACCTTTAACATATACTTGTGAATTTCTTATATAAGATTTTTAAAAATTTCGAACGTTTTGAAATTAGACTGATCCATCATCCCAGTTAATATGATGATAGCTTTTTGTTAACCAAACTGCTTCTCTCTGCTTTTTGGTTGATAAGCATTCGAATTTAAAAGGTGGTTTTATGATGAAGTGAATATATTCACTTGTATTTAATACGACAGCTAGTTGTTTTACAATAAAATTTGTCGAATTACTTTTGAATCCTTGAACGTCCATAAAAATATTATTAGCCATTTATAAGACTTTGCAAACTTATCCTTTGATAGGGATATATTTTATTATGCGATCATGAATGAGAAAGCAGTAAGTAGATGTCTTTGCTGGAATATTAGTTGCTGTTTCAAATTCAATCATTATGTCGATTTGTCCTGTATTGAGCGTTTCGTTTTGGTGACTGACATCTACTACAATAATTGGAGCAACATTTTTAAACTCTTGGCCAGTTAGAATATGTTGGGGTTGTTTCATGTAGTAGCTTTTTTGGAATCTTCGATACATATCATATAGAAGCGCTCATTTTTAAATTTAATATTAAGATCGTCATATAGGTAAGAGGTTGAGTTTAAATGTACTTTCAAGCTAGTAAGATCACAATGAAGAAACTTGTTTTTTTGTTGAAAGGCAATCAACACAAAACGAAGACGTTCCTTATTAGCGGCCAGTTTAATATTCCATATGTGATTGGTCTCCGTATTAAGGTGTGCATTCATGTGACAATACCAAGTACGGAATGCCATTGGTATAGCAGCACCATTATTAAGTATTTTGATCATATTCCATTTACTACGATCATGTGGAATTCTCCATGATATTAGTGAAATTGTAAGTTTAGCTTTCTCAGTTAAAACATTCGAGTGTACAGGATCTTCATCGTTCTTATTACACAAGAGTATGATATCATGTTTACCATTTATTAAAACTTAATGGTAGTTTTCAACGAATCCTGAAAGAAGTTTGAGTTGTACATAGAAACACAACACTTTCCGTAGATGATAAATAAACCAAATTTTTATGGTACTGGTGGCTCTCAAATATCTTGTATGGTCAATTTCAATACCATTTAGTTCGTAGCAAATTTCGTCAAAGATATATGCAACAGAATTGCTTTTCAATTAAAAGTTATGTGTAAATTTCACTGCGTAAGACATATAAATCTTGGTTTTGTATTGAAATTCTTATTTCATCGTTGTTGTTAAAAGACTGAAGGTATGTATGTGTGATAATCCTTTTTGATTATATTTTCGTCAGATATTGGTTTATCTAAAACGTCTATTATTAAACTCATTTCGATTTCAGTTTAAAGTTCAATGACTTCAGAAAACTCTTGTTAGCTGTTATAAGTGATTTTTGACGAACAGATATTTCCAATTGTTGTTTAGGTTGTAATGTTTGAAGATTAGATGTTGATGTAGTATTCTTGTGTTGTATATTAACATTATTTAGTTGTCCTTAAATGTATTGGGTATGCACGAATTGTGCCCATTACCAAAGTCC
Source organism: Linnaemya vulpina (assembly GCA_963675445.1). Taxonomy (NCBI): domain Eukaryota; kingdom Metazoa; phylum Arthropoda; class Insecta; order Diptera; family Tachinidae; genus Linnaemya; species Linnaemya vulpina. The sequence goes on from OY776278.1 coordinate 49,275,628, forward strand.
AACCACTTAACAAACACCTTATGTCCTTTAGTTGCGAGAACCTTTTCAACTACATATCTGGTCTTTGAAAATTCTTCTTCATAGAATCCACCTTTAATAGGATTTCCGCGATGGTCTTCTAATATGTATGTTGTAGGATATGTATTTTGTACTCTTTTAATTGTAATGATTTCTGTTGTCCAATTCAGATTATAACTTGTTCAAAAATTTTTTTATATTTTCTTATGCATACATGATCTCCTACATTAAACTTTGACATTTTGTCAAATTTATTTGATGATCACGTTGCCAGCGATATGAGATTTGAAAAGTTTCAACAAATTTGTAGAGAATGTTGGAAGGAAATATATGGATTTTTGATGTTAAGTAAAGATAATGAACTAAACCATGCTCGTTATAGAACGTCATCTGATTACTTCACTATAATATAATGTACTGTTCATCAAAGGTACACTTTAGTATATAATCTGAATTTAAACTTTATACTACATATGATTATTGTGACTGAACAGAAAAGCTGACCTTTTAAAATTACCTGATAACTTGATCTGATACCTGTTAAACTAAACTGATAAGCTATTCTGATATCTGATAATCTGATCTGATACCTGTTAAACTGACTTGATAAGCTGATCTGATACCAGATAATCTGATCTGATACCTGTTAAACTGACCTGATAAGCTGATCTGATACTGGTTAAACTGACCTGTTAAGCTGATCTTATACCTGATAAGCTGACCTGATAACCTGATTTGATACCTGATAAGCTGATCTGATAACCTCATCTGATAAACCGATCTGCTACCTATTGAACTGATCTGATAGCTATAATTAATGAGCAAATTGTTAAAGACTTGGTGACTTCAAGAAATATCTTGAAGAATAAGCTTCGAAGTATAGAAACAGGTAAAATAAATGCATATGAACAGAAAGAATTTATCAATAGCTTTAAATAAGTTGGTGGACCGTTTAAAAGAGAACCGAGTGATAAGAAAAGTGGAATGGATGACAATGAAAGTTTTCATCCCCAGAATTCAATAATGAAATTGGAAACGAATACGCCCAAGAAGCTAACTGAAGAAACAATGTGTAAACAGTCTAATAGTAAAAGTAGCAGTGATTATGATGAAGATGACTTTTTCTCACAAAATTCTAATAATGAAGGAAGTTATCCTGAGTTATCACTATTGCAATCGAGAAATGAACTAGATACTACCTATGGTTCACATAAAGATAACAAATAACGAATGGAGATATGCACCATCGAGTTAAATCAGGATATGATACAAGTTGGTGGTCAAATATGGGCTCTCTGTTTTCTTTAATGTTTCATAAAACTATGATATATTCGAAATTGAAATCAATAGAAAAAATTTTATTTACTGCCAATCCGGACAGGAGAGACTCTAACTCCGATGGTCAAATCAAAAGGAGTAAAGGGTATAAGTACTAACATATTATTGGAAAACTTTTGAAAGTAGCAAATCATACATGCTCATTAATCAGATGTAACAAAAACTAATTATTTAGGAAGGGGTTTGATGTAGCTTAGCGCTCATAATCCAAGCTATATATGTATGCTGGGATGATCCAAACGAGTTGGTATATCGACTTAAACTACTGCTTGCATCAGAGTCTGCAGGCCATACAAATCACAACAACGAAGTTATCCCAATTATTGAAGAACAACGTGGAGCTAATATATTAGTATAAACTATATACATACATATATTTTTTATAGAAAGTATGTCCGTTGATAAATTTGGGCATTATATAAACGATAGAATACTGCAATTCTTTCAACCAAAAATGCACCTAAGTTGTTGGGCTTCTTTATGGCTACGAACAAAAACATTGATGTCCAATACAAGAGAATCGAAAATGTTGCAAACGCTCTGAAGGAAAACGATATTATCAGTAAATTGTTTCTGCAAACTGAACTCAAAAAATAGCAACAAGAAGTACCCTTCCAGTTAGAAAATCTTAAAGCTCATTTGCAGGATATCAATAACAAAATGGTAGAATATAAATCACTTTTTGATAAAGAAATTGGAGAGCTACGAGAAATTTATAGAATAGATATTTAGATGTTCGTATCAATAGCTGAAAGTACACCAAGAAAATACACTTAAAGAGCTATTGGAAAAATAAAATGTCTTCAAAAAGGAAATATTGTAAATGAAATGCATAAGCAGGTTCGAACACGTTTTGTACGTCGTAGAATTGTGATGAACGGAATAGATGATCTTTGTCAAGCTGATTTAGATAAGAAGAAGGAATGCATTTGAAACAACCAGGCAATGGAGGATTTTTTTAAATTAGGACGAGTACCAAAAAACTTGCAAACAGACGGTGGTAAGGATTTTTTGAATAACCATTTTATTAAACTGATTAATAAATAAAATATTAATCACTACTCAACATATAGCACTATGAAAACCTCAATAGTAGAACTATTCAATACAACATTAAAAGGAATGGTTTATATAATTGGATTGATATATATATATATATATATATATATATATATACATATATATATATATATATATATATATATATATATATATGTATATATATATATACATATATATATATATATATGTATATATTTATATATATATATATATATATATATATATACATATATGCAACATCATCAAAAATCATAATTGAATTGCTTTTAACTTCACTAGGAGAAACAACGTACTCATTATCTGCGAATGTGTAGTATCCCATACCATAAATTGGTGAAATTAATTTCTATAGATATTCATATATAAGTTGATATAAATATTTTAAATATAATCTTCTTATAATTATTCTTCAGGCTCTAGGACCTAGAGCCTGAAGAATAATTATAAGAAGAATTTAAGTAAAAAACTAGGTCGAATAAAATACAAAAAATAATTATTTTGAGTATAAGTAAGGACTATCAAACTTGAGACCATTAGGTCTTTCCAGCAAAAATATCATATATATTTATATATTTAAAATGATTTCTAATTTATTTTTGTTCTTTAAAAAAAAATTAAATATATTTATATATATATATATATATATATATATATTTATATATATATATATATATATATATATATATATATATATAATATATATAACATTTTTTGTTTTTACTGCTAAACGGGGTACTGAGAGTTTGGTATCAAAAACTCGTTCGTCTCACTATCCAGGATAAGGTTTCGCTCTCCTTTTCTTGTAACCGATATTTGTCATTTGAAAGATAATATAATTTGACATCTGTTAATATATTGTATCGGTTAGGGAGAAGCATTATATGGTTCTCCAGTTCAAGTTTAATCGTTTCCCCATACTTTGTTGTTACTCGCTTTGCACGTACGATGGAGTATTTGGATGATTCATCTAAATCCTTTATATGAATCAAGGATTTTGTATTATAGGAATTGAGTTTTCTTATTGAACTCATTGCGCTATAAATGCATCACAACTTATAATTTTGAACTTAAATTTGGAGTTAATCTCGATTTAAATGAAATTAGAAACAAGCTCGTACAATTCTTAGTCAACTATACGAGGACAGGGATATGGTGAAATTGTTTCTCGATAATTTGGATGAAAACGATGCTTTTGGTATAATGGAAGATGAGGACAAGGACAATGGTCACCTTAAGTCTTGTCCATGGAGCCATCCACGTTATGAGGAAGGGCCAGATACCTGCCGGTGCACCGTATTTTACTTAAGAAAAATGATGATAAATTATTTCATTAATTCGTATTATGTAATATTTCAATTAAACTAACTAAATAATAAATCACAAAACAAAATAAAACAAATTCTGAAAGTTTTTTTCATTTTAAATACATTTGTACAATTTTTGTTTATTTCTTTTAACAATACAACAATTTTTCACTTATTAATATATTTAATTACTTAAATATATGTATATAAAAATTAATACCTAAAAATAGGGATACAGTTATAGCATTGCTTCTTCCTCTTCTAGTTGTGATATTTCCCACAGTAGCATGTCAAGTTCATAATCGGGATTAGTTTCCTCGATTCAAAAATGATACCATGCATATGTACTCATCTTATCACTGCTTATTTTTCTTATCGTCTGCATAATTTGACACTACTTTATTTATTTCATTTATATAAATTTGATGAATTTTTCATTTAAATGTTAACATATCATCATATACAGTAAACAGTTTCTATATGAAGTTATATCGTACTTGTCAAAAATGCATTTCTTTGCTCCTTTCGATTTTTTAATATCATTTTGATATGTGATATACGCAGAATACCGAGGCATGATTATGCATGCAGATACGTTACAAAACTTAGTAAGAAAGGACTACCACGTGAAAAATTTATATAAACAAAAAACATTAGGTAAGTGATATACTACAGAGAATACGGAGGCATGCTTATGCATGCAGATACGTCACAAAATTTTGTAGCAAAAGAAACTGCTACATGTATTACACTATCTATATTGTATGTACCAAGAAAATTTATTTTTCTCAACCCTGGAAGTAAAATTTTTGTTTTTCTTATCAATTCAACTCTTTATTAGGTAAAAAGTGGTTTTATATAAGAACAATTTAAAATTTCCAACCATTTTGGTCACTTTCATGTACTACAATATATTGCACTTATCCAGCCCTGGGTTGGAAATAGTGCTTTTTTATTTGTTTTGTTAATTTAGCGTAAAAAAAATTAAATTTTCCTAACCCTGAAAAAAATTTTAAATTTTTTCTACCAATGCAAATCTTCATGATGTATAAAGCGGTTTTATTTAAGAAAAACTTAAATTTTTACATATTAGTTGTTACGTGTACCATAAAATACAGGTGCTAAAAAAAACTTAAGATTTCCCATCCCTGGAAGCGAAAATTTAATTTTGTTTTGTTTTTACCAATGAAACTCTAATAAGGCGTGAAGTAGTTTTATTTAAGAAAAACTTAATATTTTTAACGGTTTTGGTCAATTTCATGTACAAAAAAAATTGTAGTTATCCAACCCTGGAATCGAAATAATCATGTTTTAATTTTTGATAATGATTTTATTTTTTCTGAATTAAAAATAATTTTAATAAGTAAAACACGACGTTTGTTGTCCTTTTGGTTATATTTATATATAAAGAATTTCAATTTCCCATCCCTGGACACGTATATTATATTTTTCTCGTTTATGACCTATAACGAGGTTTTACGTTAGAGAACCCTAAAATTTTTAAGCATTTTATTTATTACATGGACCACAAAATACCAAATGTGCCAAAAAAAAAAAAACTTTTAATTTCCCATCCCTAGAAAAAATTTTTATTTTTTAACTCTAATAAATAATTGATGCTTACCAAAGCATAAAATAGGTTCAGTTTACTAACAAACAAACAAAAATAATTGGTTTTTAGTGTTAATTTTGCGTAAAGAAAAAGGTGTAAGCTTCCCAGCTCTGGAACCCTGTTTCGGATTTCAATACCACTCTATGGTAGCTTATTTCCAATCGTTCAGTCCAAGAACGAAGTCTCTAGCTCTTCTGGGGCTTGGGAAAATTGATTTCACGTACAGACAGACGGGCAGACGGACATCATTCAATCGTCATCGCTATTGATAAGGATCCAGAATATATATACTTTAATGGGTCGCATATTAATATCGAAGAAATCACATACGGAATTAAAAACCTATATATACCCTTACACTTTTTTTGTGAAGGGTATAAAAAACAACAACAATGTGCGCTCCTTTATTAAATCGTGGGAAAAAATGCCCACACACACACACACAAAAAATTTGGCTGATATATTAGAGTTTTGAAAAATTTTACTGAAATTTGAGAATTTTGGCGATTGAAACTTAAAAATTTTAAATTTAAACGTTGAAATTTTAAAATTTGTTGATGAAATGTAAGAATGTTACTTGCTCTGGCACATACAGTCTACAACTACTCTTTTTCATGTTTTTTACAATTAAAGCATGAGAATACTGCAGGCTTTTTATTTTCTTTATTGAAAGAACAGTTATCATTGTGATGTTGATTGGCACATATCATACATGCAGACACTCGGTTGCAGTGCCCACGCCCGTGTCCATACATTAAGCAATTCCAACATTGAGTTGGTTTACCGTTGTTTCGTGGTTTATTCTTATGAGATATTTTTAATATTCTTGAAGTAATTCAGATTAAAAATTTTTCGAGAAAATTGAACTTTATAGACTGAACTGTATTTTATGTTAACTTCAGAGACTGAAGTTGGAATTAAATTGTAGCTTCTTAATTCAGATATAATATCGTCAGTACTAATTTTTGGTAATCCATAAAAAAATATTGTATATAGTCGATTGTCGAATGTATGAAACTCCATATTTTTCTCCTTGAGAATTTTAAAACATTTTTCATATATTTCTGAGTTTGGAGGGAGTATTTTAGTTGGAGTACCCACACACCCATGAAACAAATACTAGATTCAACAACCAAGGGAGAAGGCTCGCGTTGTTTATCTTCAACTATCTTGGATACCGGGTGACATCCATAACATTTGAAATTTTTAGCAAACTGAGTCTGTTTTGAGACGTAAATCGCATGTTCGTTTTGATATTTGATAATATTTTTGAGGCCATTTTTGTTGGACTATGTCTTTTATAACGTGGTTTTATGCCCTTTCGGACCATCATGGATACTATTTTTACTACGTGACCGAAAGTTCGGTTTAAAAACAAATTTTTGTATAAAGAATGCAATATAAAGAATGCAATACAAGTATTATTAATTGCATTGTTGGAGAATTAACGTTATTTACTTTACTATTAAAAGGTTGCGACCGTTCACTGAGAGAGTGAGATTCGAACTCAACTTGTATGAAGGATTTTTAAACAAAAATAGTATGTGAAAAAATGTATGACAAATTTGTACCACTTTAGTTTCATTTGTAGGAGTAAGTTTGCAGAATAAAAAACCGTTACATGAAATAGGAAAGGCCAAATATATACGGAAAAAAACTAACTAAAGTACACCACTACACTTTAAAAATTACAAAAACTATTCGGAAAAAACAAGCAATATGAAAAGAGGACAACAATATAATGCATAAAATGAAACGCTTTTTTTCGATTCCAAAACCAAATTAAAGACAAAATGAAGAATTTTACTACCCCGAGAAAAGAAATTTTTTATTTGATTTTTGGAAAAGTAATTTTTCCTGTTGATTAGTGCAGAAATAAAATTCCGTTTGTACAAAATAAGAACGTCATTTGTTTTACTAAATAAAAGACAAATTGAAAAGGTAATAATATGGCAAAGAAAAGAATTTAAAATAAAGAGCAAATATATAACAAGTAAAAGTGCTATATTCGCCTGTGCCGAATCTTATATACCCTTCACCAACGTACGTCTGGCATAATATATATATATATTTTTAAGTACCAATTTTGTTCCTTCTAAGTAATGAAATAGTTTTAGCCAGAAAAAAATATAACGTCAGTTGCCTTTTTGGTTACTTTTATGAACGAACAAAAAATTAATTTTCCACCCCTGAAAACGAAATTTTCATTTTTCTTAAATATTTGCTGCAAATTTTGCTTTTCCTGAATTAAAAGAGGTATGTTATTTTTATGCATAAAAAATTTCAGTTTCCCATCTCTGGAAGCGAAATTTTTTTTGTTTTTTTACTAACGTATTTAAAAAAAACTTAAAATTTGTAACCATTTTGGTCACGTTCACAAAATTTTGCAGTCATCCAACCCTGCAATCAAAATTTTGATTTTTTTTTAAATTTTGAAATCAAATTTTTGTTTTCTAAATTAAAAAATGGTTTTCGTTAGGCAATAAACGACGTTAATTGTATTTTTTGTTTGTTACTTTTATGCATAAAAGAATTTCAATTACCGATCCCTGGAAGGGAAAATTAACTTAATTTTTTTTACCAAGGCAACTCTTATTGAGACATAAAATAGTTTTATTTAAGAAAAACTACAGATTTGTAACCACTTTTGTCACTATTATTTACTACAAAAGATTTCATTTATCCAACCCTGGAATCGAAATTTTAATTTTTTATATTAATATTTGATACCAATTTTGTTTTGCCATAATAAAAAATAATTTTAACCAGAAATAAAAAATTTATAAAAATGATGAGAATTTTTATATTTTAAATTTTTTTCATCTATGCAAACGTTCATGATAAATAAAACTATTTTATTAAGAAAAACTTAAAATTGAACTTCTTTTCCATCAACAAATATGGTTTAAATATCATTAAATATATATATATATATATATATATATATAAATAAATATATATATATATATATATATATATATATATATATATTGAACTTCTTTTCCATCAACAAATGTGGTTTAAATATCATTAAATATATATATATATATATATATATATATATATATAAATATAAATATATATATATATATATATATATATATATATATCCTTTTTATAATTTATAATATATATATATCCTTTTCATTTCTTTTCAATGTATAAATTTAAATATATAACTTACAAAATTTGTTCCACTGATTGAATCGGTAAAAAAATAGTTATTTTCTTAGCATTTCCATCTCTGTATTTATAGCAAAATTATTGTGAATTATTTTTGCAATGGGCAAAAGCCGAAAATAGCTTGCACAATTTTACAAGTTTAAGCAAAGAATATAAAGTATACATAATCTTTGTTAGAAGTTATTACTAAAGTAAATAAAGTATTGTCGCGTTTATTATTTTTATATTTAAAAAGTCGGAGTTTTATTGTTATTATAATCGCACAAGTCCTTTAGAGAAAATAAAATGGCTTTTCTACGAAAAGGTCTAGAAAACTGTATGAAAACAATATGTTCAATTACAATTAATTTTTAATATTTATTAATAAAATAAAAATTACATATTTCAATTGGTCGACATAAATCGTTTAATTAAATTTTTATTAGAGAAACAGCCGTATATAACTAATAATTGCAATATAGGTAATAATATTTAAATGAATGCTTTTATATATTGCAATAATACACCAGTGAATTGCATGTATGATTCGGCACAGCCGAATATGGCACTTTTTGTGGTAGAAATTTAATTTAGCGCGCTTTTCGTTAGAGTTGCACCCACTATGGATGAAGAAAGCGCACCATAACCATAACTTCGTCCCTCAAATGCATTCTTAGGATCTTTTCTGTGCCATCAGCCCCTAACAGCATACACATATGCAAGAACAGCACTGCTCATGTTTTTGCTTTATATAAAATTAATCTTAATTTAATAAGATCTCCTGGATCTTACATGCTGTTCTATAGTTTTTTATATAAAAACACAAGTTACATATATAACTAAATTTTCCCACATACCATAATTTATTAAACTTTAAAACAAAAGTGTTGCACTAAGCCCGTTCTTCGATATATCAGTTTAACAAACAAGTTTGAGAATCTGAGAGAATATATATATATATATATATATATATATATATATATATATTTATATGTATACATATATATATATATATATATATATATATATATATATATATATATATTCATATATTATATATATATATATATATATATATATATATATATAAATATATATATATATATATATATATATATATAAATATATATATATATATATATATATATATATATGTGTATTTATATACATATATACGTATATGTATATATATATATATATATATATATATATATATATATGTGTATATATATACATATATATATATATATATATATATATATATTATATATATATATATATATATATATATATATATTATATATATATATATATATATATATATATATATATATATATATATTTATTTATATATTATATATACACACATATATATATATATATATATATATATAAATATATATATATATATATATATATATATATATATACATATATATATATATATATATATATATATATATATATATGTGTATATATATATATACGTATATATTTATATATATATATATATATATATATATATATATATGTATATACATATATATATATATATATATATATATATATATTACGTCTTTTATATGCTATTGTTATTAAAGTATGTAGAGTTACGTTTACACTTTTCAAATATTTGACCAACAGAAAGTGACCACCAAATGCGAGCGATAAATAATTTGGTTTTGATGCATCTCTATTGTATAGAATGGATCTAGCAGAAAGTCTTAAGAATCCAACATTATTGTAAACTTTTGAACTCAATATATATTTGTTTGAATTAAAAAGTTTTATTAGAATTTAAGGCTTAGGTTTCTTCTTTAAGGCAAATATTTGATAAGTGATTACGTTAGGCTTATTCCATAGATAGTTTATATATAATGGAGTTTAACAGTTAAAACTTCTAACTGATTATCAAATATAGAACCGCACACATAACTTTCCAAACTTGACTATGGATCAATATTAGTACATAAGAATGAGATATTACTGAAGGTTTCTTTTACTTTCTGCCACTGAAATATTGAAATCATTGGTGTTTACCAGAAAACAAAATAGTGTACAAGAAAATTTAATGTACACCCGCTGTACGATGTACACCCTCAATACATTGAAGACATTGCCTTTCTTTCGTTGTGTACACTTTTCGTTGTGTACACCTTCGGCCTATACTTGTGTACATCTCCGTGTATATGGAGATGCCATATTTATAGTGGCAAGCCTCTATAGTGATGGATATAATAATAATATCTTTTGAAATTCGTTTTTCTGGCAATTTTATAAGGATCGTTTTCTTAATGAAAGTATACTTACCTCTTTCACATTTAATTTAATTAGCAAAATATGCAAAATGCAGCAAATTCTCGGAAAATATCCGCGTTTCTCTTGTTTTGTGTAATTGCTTGCCCGAAAAATTAATATTTTATTTGACCCTTATTATTATGAGTATATCTGTTTTTTGTGGTGTTATTGTTACGTGTGCGTCTATTTAAAAACTCTTGGCGCCTCATAGTACTACGCATTAATTTTATAAAGATACAAAAACAAATATAATGTTATCATCACCGCAAATGTGTATACGGACATAACGTGAATTCAATGTTTTCAATGTCTTAAATGCACAGTCCTGTACACTCAAGATGTATTTGTGTATAAAGTGTGGCATGTATACATTTTTCAATGTCGTTGATGTAAACATGTGTACACAAAGGCTAAATAAGTACACTATTTCGTTCTCTGGTGTTTACATCAGAGGTAGAAAATCGCATACATACTTACATACGTAACTTTACTTAACTTTAAATCTATGAAAAAGGTTTAATATTTTTAGAGCTTTTCATTATATTATATGAGTACATACCTGTCTGTCCTTTGCCCAGTGTTTTTTCCAGGCGATATGGCCCCACATATTGGCAATTCTCTATTGTTATATTATTTTCTTTCTGCATTTTGCTATCTCTAGCCTCGGCCCCTGCTACTACTTCCTATATCACATGAAAATAAAACCATGCATTTTCACCAGCGGAAGATATCCGAAATTTTTTTATTAACTGCTTTTCCTAAATATCCTTATTTTTATATGGCCCCGTTAGTTTATTCCAAGTATTAAGATTTACGTATGTTTATGCGGTTATTGCACTGGTGCTTCCTTTTTATGTTCTATTCTGGATGGTTTGTTTATTAATGTGTAAACGGTTGATTGAATCTATGTGTTTTAAAACTGTTTGCTAATGGTAAGACATATATGCGCGAAGCAGTTAATATCACAAGTGTTTTTGTTTTAAACACTGTGTACAGAATGGTTCAATATTTGTTTCTTATATTTTTGGCGTGTTTTCAAAGTTTTATTGCTATTGGATATTGCGTGTAATGGTTCTTGCAGTTTGAGCTTCAAGTATTAGCTGTAGCTATTAAGGATAAAATTAGTCTGCCTTTTCAGCTGGTTTGCGAACTCTTGGAGTTCATATATTATTGAAGATACGAGATTCTCCTGGTTCGATGGATGCATTTAATATGTACTCCTTCGGTTTCTGAATTTATGTAGTTAAAGTGAAATGAATATAACATACAATTTGCATCTAAAATAAAACAAGCAAAGAAAATAAATAATTATTTGTGGTACCTTATATAATTGCAAGCAAAGGTGGCTGCTCTTGATATGATTTTATATATCCATCAAGAATTTAATTGTGTTTGATGAATATTTTTGAGAAGGTTTAAGACAGTTTATAATCCATATATAGTCGAAACTATATTGGTTTTTAGCTGTATGCGTGTGTCAGAATTAGAGTTATCTTAAATTTATTATAATATAGAGCAATAATATACAGGTATTAAAACACCAACCATAATGCTAGAAAAATGAAAGTGTTAAAAAATCGGCAAGTTATTGATTTTATCCCGTTTTGCAAAAGTCGACGTTTTCTTTTCTAAGAAAGCGTTCCTGGAACCCAAACTAAATAGATGTCATGTCTTTCAATCCAAACTAGAGATTTAATGCATTCCAGTACAAACTTCAATTTCATCTAAAACATTTGGGAAAACATTGAGGTATCGGGTAGCTAGAGTCTGAAAAGAACTGAATAAGTGCCAATTTCAGTTTTCGAGCCTTCCATAAAAACCATGTTCCAGATATTATATGTCATGATATGTGCATTCCAGTGGACCTAATACCTAACAAAGAAAAATCTATTGGAATAGCTCGTCAATTTCTTAACTAAAATCCCTAAGATTGACGAAAAACAAATTTAGGTAATTTTTAAAGAAGTGCAGTTTGATGTATATGTACGTTGTAAATAATGTTCAAAATCGAATGTTGTTTCATACTACAACACTATAATCTTAGAAACAGTTCAAATTCATTTAATTCCTATAATGAAAAAAACTTTCTTTTGTATGATTTTTTTCGTAAAAGTTGAATGCAGAGAGCTATTCTGAATGCTCCAATGCGTTCCAGTAGCTCTCAAAGTGCTCCTCCTAGTGGATTTTCTCGCCCTGTTATTCACTTAGGTCCCCGGGATTGGTGGGAAAATTATCCAGGTGTTTGTGATGCAAGTGCAACTTGATGCTCATGTTACTTCCGAGCATTTACAAGTGACTCATTAGTTGCTCGACGTGTTGCGGAAATTGAGAACTTTTCTTATTTCACGGAAAATGTTTAACAAGCCAAACAAATTCATTCCATGCCGTATTCTCAATCTCTGTCGTAGTGTTAATGAAATGTGTGCCTTTAATTAATTGTCTTATTTGTGGCCCGTCAAAAATTCCCACTCTTATCTTTTCTGCACACAGTTTTGGAACTATTTTTGATAAGAAAAGGAAACATTAATATTCTTGTTTTATCGTTCGGCTGTAGGTCAGGTTTTTAAGAAATCAATAAACACTAAATATTTTTTGATTATTTAATCTTTATTTAATGTTATTTTTCCCAATATTTCGAATAGCTTCGCTATTCATCTTCAGGGGAACACTGTTGGGTACAAAACAATATATGATAAACATTAAAATTAATTTTTGATTATTTCTAATAAATTTACAATTACATACATGTAAATTAAAAATTAAATAAAATTATATTGGATTAACATATATTCAATATGTCGATCGTCTGTAGTCCTTAGCTGCGAAAACTGATTTGTTTATGTTGTTTTTTGTGTTTGTTTAACACTCTTCTGTAAATTTGAGCGCATTTCTCTGTGTCTTGTTTATAGTTAAGTCTTTTCTCTGCAGGAACGTCAATTATGTGTAACATCTCTAAAGTAAATCTCCTGGAATAATGGTTTTCTTGTTGTAATATTTTTACATTCTCAAAATTTGGCACATGATTTTCCTTTGCACAGTGGGCCGCAAGTGCAGTTTTTTGTTCCATGGGTTTGTTTTTCATTCTTATATCTGATTTATGAGATGTTAGTCTGGTCTTCAGTTTATTTTTAGTTGTTCCTACGTATTTCTTATTGCATGTGCCTGAGCCGTCACCGTTGCAGTTGATACTATATATAACGTTGCATTTGTCCTCTTTCTTTAATTTAGTCTTTGTGTTACTATATAGGCTCTGCATAGTATTATTCGTCTTAAATGCCAGTTGATATTTTTCAATGTCATATAGATCTGAGTTTTTTAACCTTTCAGAAAAACCTTTTATATATGTTAGTCCTTTATAATACTTTGTATTCGTCTCTCTTCTTATTGTTGTGTCATTCTTTTTATATGTTAAATTGTTTACAATTGTTTTCGGAAAATCGTTCATGTCTAAGATTTCTTTTATTTTCCGTAAATTTTCTTCATGATACCTATCGTCACTAATGCTGAGTACTCGTCTGATGAAATTACTTGCTGTGTTTATTATAATTCTTCTGGGATGTTTTGAATGGAAATTAATCAGACGACCGGATGCAGTGGGTTTTTGATACCAGTTGACTGTCATCATATTTTGGTGTCTACTAACAATTGCATCTAAATATGGTAGTTTATTATCTTTTTCCGTTTCCACTGTAAATTGTATTTGTGGGTTAAACGTATTTAAAACATTTAGAACTTCATCTGCCGTATCCTTATTTATGATAGCAAATATGTCATCTACGTATTTTGTTAATAATCTGGGTTTTATTTTTAATTTTGTAAGGGATTGATCCAGTAACTCCTCCATAACAATATCGGAAACAACTGGTGATACTGGTGATCCCATCGGCATTCCCTTACATTGTCCGTAAATTCGTTCCTCATATTTAAAATAACGGCTGTCTTTGATGCAAAACTTTAGTAACTCCATGAAAAGGTATTTTGGTATTTTTGTGTGTTGTTGTAATATGTCCCACTTATTTTCTATTATTTGTAGTGCTAAATTTATAGGTATGCTCGGAAATAGCGATACTACGTCATATGATACCATAATTTCATTATTGTCTAATCTCTTATTATTTACTTTTGATTTAAATTCTACTGCGTCGCTTACATTGTAAGTTGAGTTTCTGGTTAAATTTTTTAAAATATGAACTAAATATTTGCAAAGTTCATATGATGGTGCATTTTGTGACGAACAAATTGGTCTTAAAGGCATTCCTATTTTGTGTACTTTCGGTAACCCATATATTCTGGGTGCTATAGACGTACTTGTTTTTAATTTATTTTTCTCCGTAGATGTTATGATATTTAAATTATATAATTTGTCTACTAAAGTATTATTTTTTGTCTGTAATGTTGATGTTGGATCTCTTTTTAGACGTCTATAAGTACACATGTCATTTAAAATTCGAGTCATTTTTTCTTTATAATCAAAAAAAAAAAATAAAAGAGATCCAACATCAACATTACAGACAAAAAATAATACTTTAGTAGACAAATTATATAATTTAAATATCATAACATCTACGGAGAAAAATAAATTAAAAACAAGTACGTCTATAGCACCCAGAATATATGGGTTACCGAAAGTACACAAAATAGGAATGCCTTTAAGACCAATTTGTTCGTCACAAAATGCACCATCATATGAACTTTGCAAATATTTAGTTCATATTTTAAAAAATTTAACCAGAAACTCAACTTACAATGTAAGCGACGCAGTAGAATTTAAATCAAAAGTAAATAATAAGAGATTAGACAATAATGAAATTATGGTATCATATGACGTAGTATCGCTATTTCCGAGCATACCTATAAATTTAGCACTACAAATAATAGAAAATAAGTGGGACATATTACAACAACACACAAAAATACCAAAATACCTTTTCATGGAGTTACTAAAGTTTTGCATCAAAGACAGCCGTTATTTTAAATATGAGGAACGAATTTACGGACAATGTAAGGGAATGCCGATGGGATCACCAGTATCACCAGTTGTTTCCGATATTGTTATGGAGGAGTTACTGGATCAATCCCTTACAAAATTAAAAATAAAACCCAGATTATTAACAAAATACGTAGATGACATATTTGCTATCATAAATAAGGATACGGCAGATGAAGTTCTAAATGTTTTAAATACGTTTAACCCACAAATACAATTTACAGTGGAAACGGAAAAAGATAATAAACTACCATATTTAGATGCAATTGTTAGTAGACACCAAAATATGATGACAGTCAACTGGTATCAAAAACCCACTGCATCCGGTCGTCTGATTAATTTCCATTCAAAACATCCCAGAAGAATTATAATAAACACAGCAAGTAATTTCATCAGACGAGTACTCAGCATTAGTGACGATAGGTATCATGAAGAAAATTTACGGAAAATAAAAGAAATCTTAGACATGAACGATTTTCCGAAAACAATTGTAAACAATTTAACATATAAAAAGAATGACACAACAATAAGAAGAGAGACGAATACAAAGTATTATAAAGGACTAACATATATAAAAGGTTTTTCTGAAAGGTTAAAAAACTCAGATCTATATGACATTGAAAAATATCAACTGGCATTTAAGACGAATAATACTATGCAGAGCCTATATAGTAACACAAAGACTAAATTAAAGAAAGAGGACAAATGCAACGTTATATATAGTATCAACTGCAACGGTGACGGCTCAGGCACATGCAATAAGAAATACGTAGGAACAACTAAAAATAAACTGAAGACCAGACTAACATCTCATAAATCAGATATAAGAATGAAAAACAAACCCATGGAACAAAAAACTGCACTTGCGGCCCACTGTGCAAAGGAAAATCATGTGCCAAATTTTGAGAATGTAAAAATATTACAACAAGAAAACCATTATTCCAGGAGATTTACTTTAGAGATGTTACACATAATTGACGTTCCTGCAGAGAAAAGACTTAACTATAAACAAGACACAGAGAAATGCGCTCAAATTTACAGAAGTGTGTTAAACAAACACAAAAAACATCATAAACAAATCAGTTTTCGCAGCTAAGGACTACAGACGATCGACATATTGAAAATATGTTAATCCAATATAATTTTATTTAATTTTTAATTTACATGTATGTAATTGTAAATTTATTAGAAATAATCAAAAATTAATTTTAATGTTTATCATATATTGTTTTGTACCCAACAGTGTTACCCTGAAGATGAATAGCGAAGCTATTCGAAATATTGGGAAAAATAACATTAAATAAAGATTAAATAATCAAAATATATTTAGTGTTTATTGATTTTTTAAAAACCTGACCTACAGCCGAACGATAAAACAAGAATATTATTATAATACAACAGGTCAACGATTAAACTAAATATATATACAAAAGGAAACATTTTTCATTTGTATCAAGACCTTTAACAAAATGTTTTAAAAGTACGATCCTTTTCGCTCTATGCGTAGGTAAATTAAATTTAAAGAAAAGTTAGCAGAGTAAGTTATGGTTATACACATTTGATTGTATGTATTCGCATATTCTCCTGCGCCACCCTAAGCACATTATAGTTGGGTCTTAACGCATAGAGCGACACTGATCGCACTTTCCTTAAGTTGCCAACTGTTTGTTAGTTGTTATTGAAAATTATTTTTAGATGCACACATGCCGTAGAGTGCGATACATTCACACAAGGGAAGCCGCAGTGGACACAGAAATCAATTTTAGAGACAATTTAATAAATAATGTAAAAAATTAATTGAAATATTTAATGTTTTGAGTTTGTTTATGGTATATACATATATATATATATATATATATATATATATATATATATATATTCTACTATATTTGCTTACAATTGATGATATGTTGCCAACCACTTGCACACACTGTTGTATATTTTAGTACTTCTCCAATATATTTTTTTATTGCTCCCTATATTGGTACTAAATAATAAATATACTTATATATATTAGTGTTGCGCAAGCTTTTATTTGCCTATCGCGCGAGTTAAGGACGATCACCCTAAACATGTTTATTTATGAGAGCCAGTAACGAGCATACATAAAAATTTGTCTTTATTTAAATGTAGCAACAAGAATTTTCTTAGTTAATTAACATACTTATGTATGTACGTTGTTTTTTTGTACTAATGTTCTTTTAAGATAACAAGTAAATTTCCCATAGATGATAAGAAAGTAAAATTAGTAAGTAGATATATGATAAGTAACAATTATCGTAAACACACATAAACAACCCTAACTGAATTAAATAATTTAAGCTATTATATCATTGAACAAAGGAATAAGATAAAAAAGTTAAACAAACATCATAAATAAACAAATATACAAATATTGTAAAGAACCTTAAAAAAGATACGCGTTTTAGAATAATAGAATAAAAAAGTTATGATAAGAAATACATATATGTTATTCCCTTAGTATATAAGACAGAAATTTTTTTGTAAATAGGGTCAGTTAAAAATAAGTCATGTAGACGAGTATATGTCGTGGTATTTTTAATTCAAAGAAAATAAATTTAATAAATAAAGACGCATCGTGCCGTGTAAAGATTTATTTTCTTATTTTAAAGAGACTAAGTGTCGTTAATTGGCGATCCTGCCAGGAGTAATATAAATTGTATTACTTAGTAGGCGGACCATCGAGAATCCTTGTCGCAGCAAGGACACAAAAACAAATTCTTCATACGAAGAAAGAAAAGAAAAAAGATTTTATTTTTTATGCAACAAAAAGGACGTGAACACTTTTTCTCTTCATAGAAGGATAAGTCTCTATAATAAAACATACCGATTGGCGAACGAATGAATATTATCAAAAACAGAAAAGGAGAATAATCTTTGACCACAACAGACCATTAGAAAAAATTGCTGAAGAACTCCCAAGATTGACAATGGCACAGAATTTCGATGTTAATATGTTAGTGCAGGAAATGGCAGCCTTACAAGCCACCATTTAATATGTGCGAACTGAACATCAGAGGTAAGTTCAAAACCTGAAAGACCAAATCAGGCAAGTTCAACATAGAAAATTATTCCCGAAGCCCAAAGGATTATACTAGAACCTAGAATCACAAATGAATACCAAGTGAAACTAGATATTTTTAAATAACCCATCGTTGATGGTAACATAAATAACTACAGGATATGGAGAGAAGACGCAACAAGAATGATGGAAACCATATCTAGCCTCAGCAATCAACCAATTTATGTTCAGGCACTACGTATTGTAAAAACAAAAATACAGGGAAGTGCAGCACAATTACTAGCTAACAACACAATATTTAATATTTACGCCATCCGCGACAGACTTGTTAAAGCATATACAGATACTCGACCATTATATGTACTCCAAGACGAAACGAAAAGATGCAGCCACGGAAGGAAAACTCTTGCAGAATTTCACGACGAAATACACAAATGCCTAAACCTTGTAATTTCGAAAATATCAATGTCTGGTCATATAGAAGCTGTAACCAAAGCCATGATAACACAGGCAGAAGAAGATTCAGTCCGAATCTTCATAGCTGGAGTAAATAGTACTTTTATCCTGTCGACCTTATACGGAAATGCACCTCATGATCTAGAACATGCATATACTATTGCAAGCACAATAGAACACGACAACCGCCATAAAAATTTAAGATTATCTCATGAAGGAAAATTTAAGCGACCATTCAACAATGAACAATATAACCAGCATCAGCAAAGATACCAACCACAACCGAGAGCAGAATTTAGGCCGAGGCAGCCCCACAACACTTTTCAACCAAGACCAATAGCAAGAACACAACAATACCAAGCACCAGGTTATAACAATCATCAACCACCCCCGGAACCAATGGACACCAGTTCTGGAAACACAGCTCATCGTCAACCAATACGTTTTAACAGCTCCAATCACCATCAAAACCAACCATGGAAAAGAGGAAGAGAGCCGAGTGGAAATTACCTAAGCAATAAACAAATGAGGAATAACAACATCACCACCAAAGAGGATGACAACAGTAGCACTATAGTAGAAACAGGTAATGTGAATAAGATATTTGTTAAGCATTTAAACTAATAAACGGATTGCCCCATATACAAATGAGCGATAACGAGAAAACATATGATGTATTATTAGATACCGGAGCAACCCATAATTATGTAAGGAAGTCCATGAAGTTTAACGCAATTGAAAAAATAAAACCTATGGAGGTTATCTCAATGCATGGAACTTCAATAGTAAATAGTAAACAAAGAATTAATTTCTTTGAAGAGGACATAAATTTTTTTGAACTAGATAATATAATAGAATCTGATTTAATATTAGGATTACAAGGAATAATTATATTAAATGCCATAATATATATAGAAAATATGACATTCACGGTAAATAAGAAAAAAGGAAGTAGTAGCATAAATTATACCATAGGTAATGATATGTACAAGGAAAAAATTGATAAGTTGATAAAGGAAAACAATGGCATAGGACCTTTCACCACAACTATAGAAGCCACAATAAGAGCAAGGACAGACGAACCCATATGGACGAAGCAATACCCATATCTCATAGCGGATAATGACTTCGTAAATAAGAAAAGCCCCTATAATTCACCTATATGGACTGTACCAAAAAAGGGCTTAGATGAAGACGGACGATCCAAAAAAAAGAATGGTAATGGACTATCAGAAATTAAACTCCCATACAATCACCGACAGATATATCATTCCTGATGTGAACATGAATATACAGATTTGCAATCAGGTTTTTACCAAGTTAGAATAAGGGAAAAGGATAGGGAAAAAACAGCTTTTTGCGTTAACGGTGGAGAGTACGAATTTATACAAATGCCATTTGGTTTGAAAAATGCACCATCAATATTTCAAAGGTGTGTCGATGATATTCTCAGAGAATACATAGGCAAATTTGCATACGTCTATATAGATGACGTTTTGATCTACTCCTCATCACCAGAAAAACACATAAAACATGTGGAGATTATATTCAATGCACTTAATAGAGCAACGCTAAAGGTATCCGATGAAAAATCAAAATTCTTCCAAACGGAAGCTGAATACTTAGGTCATATAATTAAACATAACAAAATCGCCACTAATCCGGACAAAGTGGAAATAATTGAAAAATATCCCCTCCCCCAAACGCTAAAAGATCTGAGAGGATTCCCTGGTATGACAGGATATTACAGAAAGTTTGTACAGGGATATGCTTGTAAAGGAAGACCGTGAGGACACTGTCTTAACTACAAGGGGGAAGATTGTACATAAGGATAATATTAACTATTAATCATGATGATCATCTACTTGTTATTACTCGTAGCGGCCACACGAGAGATCAAGGGAGACACAGAAATTAAAAACTTAAATTGACAAAAATATGTTATAACCAGAATAGATGACGTACTCATTTTCAACGAATTTTCATTTCTCTTTCACGTAACCAACATAACAAAAATACTGTCACCATACAAACAAATTTTTACGAAAGAATACAAGCCCACCCCTCAAGAAATGATTTAGATAAGGAAAATTTAAATATTAGCAGACCAACTAAACGAGCATAAACGCTATATAAGATCCCTAAATTTCTTAGGGTCAGCATTGAAATTTATTATACATACAACATTGATATCACTTTAATATCTTTATATCTTTGGTGTTAAGTTTAAAAAGTACACTTATTAAATAAAAGGTACTGATAGACAGCAGAATCACCAAATACACAACAAATAGGACAATGAGTCAGTCATTCCTTGCCATATATATAATAAACTGGACACATTTATTTCTATATTGCAATATATATGAAATTGTTTTTAATATGACACAAATGCATAAATTTCTTATTATTGGAATAATTAAAAACGATTTTTAATAAAAAATTAATTTAAGGAAAGAATGAATTGTGTAACAGTCAAAGTTTAAAAAGGGAATAAATAAATATTTAAGTATGTATATACATATTATTAAAGTTTAAATATTAATTTTTCTATGATTAAAAATAACATTTTAATAAAATACTAATAGAACTCTGGAACGACCAACCACATACAGACATTCGATATTTCAATGAAAATTAAACATTTATTTAGAAAGTTAAACATATAAAATATGTATACCAAGTCTTCACACATAATTGTCATTTAAACATATCAAAACAGAAATAAGTACTAAAAAGGCCTTTTGTGGCCCATTCTCATTCAACATACATACAGTCCATCACTGTCTTACATCTGTCATGTAACCGTAGAATGAAATTCTATTTTATGCAGGTTGGGACGTTACGTTAACAGTTTCTTACAGTAAAGTAAGTGTTTACACAGCTTGCCATATACCAGGTTGGATCAGCTGACCAAAGACCAAAGACTATAATATAAAGATGTTGCACGCCATATATTTTTAAAATTCAAAAATTTTGTGCTTCTCTACGATGCGCGGGACAAGTTTGTAGCAACGAAATCCAATGGCTTATTTATTCTCTATCTAATGTTTTTTGCATAATTTAATATATATTCCTAGACTCTGTTGTTAAGTATATTTATATTTGTTAAGTATATGTATATTTGTATACACATATGTACATACAAACATACTTATGGCTGTTATTTTTTTATAATAATTTTGTCATAGGATTGCAAGGACCGAAGAAAACTGTCCTTTTCTTGTTTTGCCTTTTCCAACATATGTATATTTTTAATTTCTCTAATGGTTAGTCGAAACACTAAACACGGTTCGATGAAAACAAGGTACATAACTATTGTTACGTTTTTAGACCTTTTCGTAAAAACGGCTTTTTACTTATTCTTCAAGGATTTGTTTCATTGCATCAAATTAAAACACAGACAAATTAATTTTAGAAATATAATGCGGCAACACTTTATTTATTACTTTATTAACACGATTATTTGTACTACTAAGCACTTAGCGATGTTAACACGTCTATATTTGAAATCACACTCCCTCGCTGAGCTCTGGCTCCTCGCTGTATGTATGATTGTTCTGTGTGTTGTGTAGTTTTGTTTCTTCTTCTGCTATGTGTATATGGCTGTGTATACTTGTGAACATGTTTAGCTTTATTAGCAGCGAAAACAGCGGCTATTTAAATGTCATTTAACTTTAAATGCCATTTATATACCAAATTTCGATTTTCACCGCAAACTTAAATAACACTTAAATGACCCTCAATGGCCATTTAAATGTTATTTAAATCGAACACAGAAAACATGTGACATTGACTTTTTTACTTTTAGCAAAAAGAATACATTGTGTTGTTGAGAAAAATTTTCAAAGAGTTGCGTAAATAAAGTTAATTATCACTAGTATAAGTTCGAAAATCAATAAAACAATATTTATTGTACAAATGGGCTCTTAATACAATTGAAAAACTTAAAATAATTTTATGCACAACACTTGAAATACCTTGAATCAAAAGCAAAACACATGTTTTCTGAACAATGGTGACTTTTGTTTACATATTTCATGATGCTTCCCAGCTTTTTGCATAAGTTAATTGAAGTATTTAAGTCTGACTGTAAAACTGAAAGCGAATTTAAATAGACTTTAAGTATTCATCAAAATTAAATAAATCGACATATAAATAGCCACTGATTTATTGGGCATAGGAATAACTTCTCTTAGCATTTATGTTGCTAGGTTTTTCCTTGTTGTTATTTGCACTTATTATTGGCACAGCTTCGAATGATCTTGTATATTCCGGAGTATTCCATTTCCGTTAATTTGAATATTATCTATATTGTGTTGACCAGGGTTGTAACATTTTGACAACTAGAGATAAATTGGCAGTGCTGCCAAGTACATATAGCCACATAACCGCTTTATTTAATTCAATTTCTAACCTTTGTAACACTGCTGCCCACTTAAGCCTGTTCGACCCGAATAGGCATACAATCACCTCTTCCATAGTGCGCCAACCGTTCGAGATGTACTATCTTCATTTTCGACCTTGGGCTATTATACTTCTGTATCCGGTATACAACGTCATTCACTCTCTTAATCACTTTATACTGGCCATCCCAGTGAGTCTGTAATCTCTGTCGTTCTGGTTTTATTTATTCCATAAAACTCGCACATTTCCCTGAATATGGCAGACTCGAAAATCCTTCCTTGGTCGGAATGTAATTCTATTGTGACACCATAGCGACATACCCAGTTGTTTACGAATGCATTTATAACTGTCTTTGCTTCGTGGTTATGTATAGCACATACATCTGGACATTTACTGAATTAGTCCATTACCACAAGTACATAACGATTTCCAGCTTCAGTGACGGGAAAGGGACCTGCTACATCCATTGCGATCCGCTCGAATGGTGCTCCTGAGTTGTATTGTTGTAGCTGTCCCCGGCTTCTTCTTACTGGGCCTTTGGCTGCTATGCACTGTGGGCAGTTTGCTATCCAGTCGGCTACGGCTTGTTGACATCCAACCCAATAAAAACGCTGCTTCAGTTTCTCAAGTGTTTTTGTTACTCCAAAAAGACTGCCACTAGGTCCATTATGAAACTCCTGTAAAACTTTACTTATCTTGGAGAATGGCACAACTATTAAATTTGAAGATGTTTTGCCATCTACACTTTCCCATACGCGGTATAAACACCCTTTTGCTACCTTGAGGCTGTTCCACTGAGCCCAATAAGATTTTGCGAGTGGGTTTTCTACCGAAATGTCATTCCGGGATGGTCGTCTGTCCTCTTTGGCCGCTATAATTATCTTTAGTATGCCGTCGTCCATCTGTGCCGCTGACCAGTCCTCATCAGGGCCGATCTGCATTAGCCGAACATCAACAACGCCTTCCTTTTGCTCGGTTCTAACACAATATTTACACTATAAGCAGCAGGGTCTTCTTGAAAGAGCATCCGCATTGCTATGCTTTGTGCCCCTTCTATGCTAAGTGCTGAAGTCTTTTAAAACTGCAGGATTTTTAAACTGCAATAGCCATCTCAGTGCAAAATGATCGGTCCTTAATGTAAAGTGTTGACCATACAGGTACTTATGGTTATGTTTAATGCATTCCAATACAGCCAGAAGCTCACGTCGTGTCACACAGTAGTTCCTCTCAGGTTTTGAGAGTACACGGCTATAGTACCCTATGACCTTCTTTCTCAGTGCAATTAACTACTTGGGATAGCACACCCCTTATGCCATAACCGCTCGCATCAGTATCCAGCACAAATTTTTCTCCAGCTATGGGATACGCTAGCACTGGTGACGTATATAATAACCTTTGAGTTTCTGGAATGCATTTTCCTGTGGCTCGCCCCAATGGTATGGTCTCGACTTCTTTGTCAGCTCATGCAGGCTTGCAAAATTCGGCACAAAACGTCTGTAGTATGTACAAAGGCCCAAAAAGCTGCGCAATTCATGAAGATTTTTAGGTAGATGCCAGTCCCTTACTGCTCTTATTTTATCTTCATCTGTTGAGATTCCGTCTGCTGTAACACGATGCCCCAAATAATTTACTTCTTTCTGGCACAATGCAAATTTCGTCAAGCTGAGTTTCAATCCAGCTGATGATATCCGTTGAAGAACTTCTGCCATGTATGTGATTTTTTATTTTAATGAACATTTTATTATTGCTATATTAATATTTATATAGGCTAATTGTTCTAACCTTGTTAAAATCTCAGAAAGACATGATGATAAATATTCCTAGGCACACAGGAAAGTCAACCTCAATTTTATTCAACTTACAAAGCACAGAAGAACAGCTGTTTTCGAAAGTTGCAACTCTTTTATCATCTGTGCTCATGTTTATTGTGTTTGTCACCACTTTTTAACTGGCTAGTTTAATGTGATAACAGTTCCTATTTACACAAATTTTATTATGAAAAACAATCCGAGAGCTGTATCAACCTGATGTTAACACGTTTTTGTTTTAATACCCGTGTTACCGCTTGATTATTTTCTTCATGTCCGATTTTTCTGAATTTTTTGTTCCATCATAACTTCTGCCATGTTTTTGAGGTGTTCATCAAAAGTTTTCCTCATCACGATTATGTCGTCTAGATATACCAAGCATGTCTTCCAGTGAAGTCCTATCAGTACCTTCTCCATTAGGCGTTCAAATGTGGCCGGAGCATTGCAGAGATTAAATGGCATAACTCTGAACTGCCATAATCCGTTACCGACACTGAAGGCAGTTTTCTCCTTGTCTTTCTCTGCAATCTCCACTTGCCAATATCCACTTCGCAAGTCCAGCGTAGAGAACCATTTGGTGTCCAAAGTGTCATCGATTCTGGGGAGCGGATAACTGTCCTTCTTGGTTATGTCATTGAGCTTCCTGTAGTCTACGCACAATCTAGTACTGCAATCTTTCCTTTTAACTAAGACTACGGGCGAACTCCAAGGACCAGAAGGTGGCGCAATTACGCCATCACGCTCCATTTCACTTACAAGCTTTCTTACTTTATCTCGCTTTGCTAGGGGTACGCTTCTGGGTGGCTGTTTAATCGGCCTAACTTCGCCTGTGTTGATTTCATGTTTAACCAATGCAGTTCTACCCTGTCTTTGGCTTCCCATGGCGAAGATACTGGCATGCTTTTTTAGCAACTGTGTGGCTTTATTTCTATCTGTCGCTGCTAGACCTGCTATCCATTTCCCTACATATTCCTCAAATTATTCACGTTCTTTTGCGTACAAATTAATAAGCTCTATCTTCTTCTCGAAGTTAATTATCTCTCTTTAGATCTCCTGATTCTACATCCCACAACCGATCGTCCCCACAATCTCCCTTCATACGCGCCCATATGACTGTTTCAGACTCCGGCGGTAACGTCTGACTCTCAATAGCAAATACTTTTGTTACTTGCAGTTTGCTGTCATATCCAACATCAAGAGGTATTTCCACATTACGCCAAATCATCAGCTTTTGTCCCATATATAGATTAATGCTATGGTTAATCATAAAATCGGCTCCAATAATAACCTCGTCGACAATATCGGCAACAATAAACACATGTCTCACGTTGATGTTGGCTATAGTCACCTTCACTTCAATCTTACCATAGACAGTGGCAGGCTCTCCAGTAGCTGTACGTAGCCGTATATTGCTTAACCGCTCGCATTTTCCCTTTACTATATCGGGCTTTATTATTGACTGCGATGCCCCTGTGTCTATGGTAAGTACGTGCTTTTCCCCGTTCATGTGTCCGGACGCAGTGAGATTGCTATTTTTGGCTGCATCACTGATATGGAGTTTGTGGCGCCCTCGTTTGTGAGAGCTAGCTCTTGCCCCTTAGAGCTACCTCCTTTTAGTTTCACGGGGACTCTTGTGATGTTGTTTGGTTCACCCGTTTGCTGTTTCTTGGTGGCGAAGCAGATCTACCTCTCTTCTGCAAGGCATCAATTGCAGCTGCGCTGAAAATGACCGATCTTTCCACAGTTAAAGCACTGAGGCTTTTCTTTGGTGACACTTTCTGCCAGCAGTTGTCGCATTGCCTCCTTAAAGCTAGCAACTAGGTTGCTATCCTCCTCAGACAAAACCTCCACATTTCGCACTTTACATATCCGTGGCTTGAAAACTATTCTTGCAGTCTCTTGAGCCAGCGCAAATGATACAGTTTCAGCAAAAGTGGATTTCTGCGTAAAGCACACCGCCAGTTTAACCTCAGGGTCGCGAATGCCGTTAACGAAAGCCTCAGTTTTAAAGTGGTCCAGGAACGCGTGACTCTCGCCTGGATATGTGAGCTAAACTAAACTCGATTTCCATTGCAAAATCTTGTAGAGATTCGTTAGGCTTCTGAACTCTACATCGCAATTCCATTCTGTACAAATCGCGCTTTTGCTCACCACCATAATTGCGCTGCAATGCTGCCATTATTTCATTATAGTTGTTTCTGCTGCTTACTGGCACAGTCTCAAGTACCTCTGCGGCTGTACCCATTAAGGACAAAATCAACTATATGGATTTTTCTTCAGCATCCCCTTCATTTCTGCTAGCAACCGTCTCGAACTGGAATTTGAAGATGCCTAATGGTACGCTGCCGTCGAAGCATGGCGCTTTTATCCACGTAGAAACCTCCGCAACTGGTCGTACTGGCCCGCCACTACATTCCAGGTTATGCACTTTGTCCTCTAGAGCATGCAATTTCTCTTCGACCTCCTTTGCATGCTGTTCCAGCTCTGAGAATTTATTCTCAATAGAATCCCCCCTCCTGTTAATGGCCTCAGAAACCTCTACCATGGTCTCGTTCATGGCTTTATTTGACTCCTGTATTTCGGCTAAAAGCTTTTCTTGTATCTGCTGAGAGTTCTGTTTTATTTCAGTAATTTCGGCTGCAAGCTTGTCTATGCCGATTTTTTATGCAGTTTGTGCATCACTGATTCCTTTTGTCTGCTGAGAGTTCTGTTTCATTTCGATCATCATTGCAACGAACATTGAATTTATGTCCATGCTGCTGGTCAAGGCAAGAGGGCATACCTGCACATCGTGTTTGTCCTCAAACTCATATGTCCCGATGTCCATGCCGCGATTCTTAAAATCATCTATCAGCCTCTTCTGTAGTTCAGCCTTGTTACCTGCAGTTGGCAATTCCAGCTTGCCGAGCTTCTTTTTCAGCTGTTCAACTTTTAGCTCCTCGAATTTTATGATTATTTCTTTTAATATTTTTTTATATCTTTTTTTCTTAAATTGATATGTCATTTTAATTATTTTTACAATCCCACTTCTGACACCAATTGTTACGTTTTTAGACCTTTTATTAAAAACTGTTTTTTACTTATCCTTCAAGGATTCGTTTAATTGCATCGAATTTAAACACAGACAAATTAATTTTAGAAATATAATGCGGCAACACTTTATTTATTATTTTATTAACACGAGTATTTGTACTACTAAGCACTTAGCAAGGTTAACACATCTATATTTGAAATCACACTCTCTCGCTGAGCTCTGACAGCGCCTTTTCGACCTTGGGCTATTATACTTCTGTATCCGGTATACAACGTCATTCACTCTCTGAATCACTTTATACGGGTCATCCCAATGAGTCTGTAATTTTAGGGACAATCCTTTCTTCCGTTGTGGGTTTTAAAGTAAAACCAATTGTCCTTCCATATATCCCTACAAATTCGCTGCGTGGTCATACCTAGCCTTCATCTTGTCACTGACCATCTTGATTCTATTACGCACGAACTCATGCAGTTCGCTTTAGTCCCCCTTCTCTGGGGACAGAATAGCTCCTTCTGTTACAGTTGGCTTAACACCAAATTCCAACTCACCATGTTGTTTTAATTCCGCCCCAAAGATAATTTTGGCTGGCATTCTCGATGTTGAGTCGTGTACAGCTGACCTATATGCCATAAAAAATTTGGGAATGTGCTCGTCACAATCCCTCTGATGGTTGCTTACTACTTTTCGCTGGTACTCTTCTAAGGTGCGATTGAACCTCTCTACCATGCCATCAGACTGTGGATGCAACGGCGTCGTTCTGGTTTTCTTTATCCCATATAACTCGCACATTTTCCTGAATATGGCAGACTCGAAATTCCTTCCTTGGTCGGAATGTAATTCTATTTGGACACCATAGCGACATACCCAGTTGTTTACGAATGCATTTATAACTGTCTTTGCTTCCTGGTTAGGTATAGCACAAACATTGAATTTATGTCCATGCTGCTGGTCAAGGCAAGAGGGCATACCTGCACATCGTATTTGTCCTCAAACTCGTATGTCCCGATATCCATGCCGCGATTCTTAAAATCATCTATCAGCCTCTTCTGCAGTTCAGTCTTGTTACCTGTAGTTGGCAATTCCAGCTTACCGAGCTTCTTTTTCAGCTGTTCAACTTTGGCCATTTACTGAAATATTCCATTACATAACGATTTCCGGCTTCAGTGACGGGAAAGGGACCTGCTACATCCATTGCGATCCGTTCGAATGGTGCTCCTGAGTTGTATTGTTGTAGCTGTCCTCGGCTTCTTCTTACTGCGCCTTTGGCTGCTATGCACTGTGGGCAGTTTGCTATCCAGTCGGCTACGGCTTGTTGACATCCAACCCAATAAAAACGCTACTTCAGTTTCTCAGTTGTTTTTGTTACTCCAAAAAGACCGCCACCAGGTCCATTATGAAACTCCTGTAAAACTTTACTTATCTCGGAGTATGGCACAACTATTAAGTTTGAAGTTGTTTTGCCATCTACACTTTCCCATACGCGGTATAAACACCTTTTTATTACCTTGGGGCTGTTCCACTCCTGTCCTAAAATTTCAGTCCAGGACGGTCGTCTGTCCTCTTCTGTGGCCGCTATAATTTTCTTTAGTATGCTGTCGTCCCTCTGTGCCGCTGATCAGTCTTCATCAGGGCCGATGTGCATTAGCCGAACTGCTCGATTCTAACACAATGTTTACACTCTAAACAGCAGGGTCTTCTTGAAAGAGCATCCGCATTGTTATGCTTTGTGCCCCTTCTATGCTCAATGCTGAATTCGTAGCTCTGCAGGCGCTCAATCCACCTTGCCAGTTGCCCTTCAGGATTTTAAACTGCAATAGCCATCTCAGTGCAGAATGATGGGTCCTTAATAAAGTGTTGACCATACAGGTACTTATGGTAATGTTTAATGCATTCCAATACCGCCAGAAGCTCACGTCGTGTCACACCGTAGTTCCTATCAGGTTTTGAGAGTACACGGCTATAGTACCCTATGACCTTCTCAGTGCAATTAACTACTTGGGATAGCACACCCCCTATGTCATAACCGCTCGCATCAGTATCCAGCACAAATTTGTTGTTGAGTATATAAAAATACAACAACACAACGATTGTAGTTAACAGAAATATTTATTCTAACTATAGTATCCTCAACAGAAAATGTGAAACAGTTCTTGGGCGGCAGAGGATTTAACTCGCAAGTGGACTAGCTTGGAGACGATCCACTCGTTTATATACCAGCACGGAGACGCTCCTGTTAGGTATACAATTCGTGTGGACGCTCTCCGACTCTAATACGATTCGTACGAATGGAATGGAGTCGCTAGCCATGGGTGAGTAGCGAACAACGTTTCCAGTAAGGAGACGCTCCGGTTAGGAAACGGTTCACCAGTAACCCACTCCTAGGCTCAACATAAAGGATAAATGTTAATAAACCTACTTAATGGAACACAAGAAACGACTTACCTCTGAAATGGCTTCCCAAGAACTGATCTCGATTTCATTCTTTTGTGCCCTTTTATACTCGTGACACAACAAAATGTTCCCTAACTGTCGTTTTATAATTTTACATAGCATTATGTACGAGCTAACATTTCATTGGCCAATACTTGCTTATTATGATAAATTCTTGACGCAGCAGAATGTTCTTCAATTGCGTCGCAACTCACATTCATTACTGCTTTGGTAAACAACTTAATTATGATCATAAATTCCTTTCCTACGCAGCAGAATGTTTTCTTATGAATCTACCAGCAATAAAACTTGTTATTCTACTCTATCACTATGCTACTGTATCGTTCCATACATTTGTATGTAGGTAAGTATGTACACACACTCAACGCAGGCATTCATTGCTGTGGTTGCTTTGTTCATGAGTACAGTCACAACGTGTGCATATGTCTATAGGCAAATGCATGATTATGAGTATACACAACCATGCGGCAGAAAAAATCAATGTTGGTTTTTTTCCTAAGCTCACTTGTGTGCCCGTTATACATATTGTGTGAAGGTTTGTATGCCTGTACCTGCGCAAATAATTTAAATCAGCAACAACGATATGCCGATGGTTGATGGTATGTTGTTTTTGCTTTATGACCGATGAACAGCACAAATCAGTCATGCGCACAATGGGACGTAGACTAATTTGGTTGTGTGGTCAATGTTATAATAATTTGTACAGTATATTTAATTCATAAATAGATTAATTATCTCAATATATACTATACTTCTTTTAATATACACTATACTTATACTATTTGGTAACTTAAAACTATCGTGTTGTCTAGTATGTCTTCAAGATGTGATCAAAAACGAGCCATGCGACTTTTAGTCGTCACATGGCCTTCCTCTTCTCCGGTTAAGAAAAGGAGGGTGAACAATAATTAATTTGTTTGTTCGATGAAAGGTTTAGGTTCGCTCAGGTGAGCGGTGCGAGTTTTGTTAGTAGCCAATTCTACGATTTCTGCTTTTACAGGGGACACAAATCCCTTGATGACATAAGGTCCCCCAAATTTCGGTGCTAATTTAGCCGCGAAGTTTTCCACCGCCTTTGAGAGTGGATGCTGTCGTACTAATACTTTGTCTCCGATTTGCGGTCGCCAGCGCCGGCGTCGCAAATTATAGTGATACTGTTGTCTCTTGGAGGCCTTACTCAGATTCGAACGGACTAGGGTGAAGATCTCCTGTAGCTCTTTAGCGCGTTCAGTTGGTGTTACTGCACGTGCTCCCGTTCCGACCGTCACCTGATCATAGACAGTGCCAGGTATTCTAGGCTCTCGCCCCAGTGCCAGGTAGGCCGGCGAGTACCCTGTTGAATCCGATACTGCGGTGTTTATTGCCAACATAATTCCTGGGAGAAACTCATCCCAGCGGTTGTGGTTCGATCCGGAGAATTGGGCTATCATCTGTTTGATGGTACGGTTGGAACGCTCTGTCGGATTTTCCTGCGGTGTGTATGGAGCGGTGAATTGTTGTTTCACCCCGAGATCACCCAAATATTTTCGTAGCACTGCTGATGAAAACTGGCTGCCATTGTCGGTGAGGAATAACTTCGGAACCCTATAGCGGGCCAGGATGCGTTCTCTGAATGCCTTCTTTACCACCTCACTAGTGGCTTTTCTGGCTGGGATCAGCTCACACCATTTGGAGAAATTATCGAAAAATACTAACAGCACAGTGTTCCCATGCCAGGTTCGAGGCAATGGCCCCACATAGTCAGCACACACGGTGGCCCACGGCTCGTCTGGTACTCTAGTTAGCATCTGACCTGCTGGTTGTTGTTGAGCGACTTTATATCACTGACAAACCTCACAGCTGCGGACATAGCGGATGATGTCTCTTACCATCTTTGGCCAATAGTATCTGCTGGTGATGCGGTGGATGGTTTTTCTGATGCCCAGATGACCTCCAGCTGGATGATCATGAGCCTCCACCATAACCTGGTGACGTAGGGGTGCTCCCAAACATAACTTCCACAGAGTGCTATCTTCATTGCCAATTTCCTGGAAGAAATGGCGGTAAAGTTGGCTGTTGATGATAGCGTACTCAGGAAATTTTTCGGGGGCTGTTGCCACATCTTCCTGTAAACCATGCAGCCATGCACATTTGTTTGCTGGTGTTGTTACCTGGGCTAACTTGGCCGCTTCCACTGGTTGTCGTGACAAAGCGTCAGCTACTACGTTGTGTTTGCCTTTTCTATCGGTGACCGTGAAATCGTACTGCTGTAACTCTAAGGCCCATCGTGCCAGCCTACCAGTAGGGTTGCGGGGTGCATACCTGATCTTTATCGGTCGGTCGTCCCTCATTGTTATCTTATGACTGGCTGGATCTGGGGCATCTGTAGTCAGCGCTTGTGTAATGCGGCTATGGACAGTCAGACCTGCACAGCTTATACATGTGTCGAATGCGCGAAGAAAATCGAGACCCAGTATGATGTCTTCGGTGGCCTTTTCCATTACTAGGAATTCTACGTTAGCCGTCGTTTTACCTAACGTTACCTTGGTCATCAGCGCCCTACGGATGGCAGCCTTGGAGCCATCTGCTAGAATCACGTCTACGTCTGCATTGGTGTAGACGGGCCGTCAAATAATCTGTCGCACTAGATGTGGCTGAATGAAACTGCGGGTGGCCCCAGTATCTACTGTGGCTTTGGCTAACTTCTGCTCAATAAGGATGCTTGCTTTTATTTTACTTTCTTCCCACTCCAGCCGCGTTTGGTTGTCCGGCACGGTTTCCATCACCCTTTTTTGACGCTTGCGACGAGCACGCTTCCGGGAGGTAGATTTTTCTACCATCAACCGGTGGTGCTCTCCTCTACCCGGATTCGCTGTGGTAGGGATACTCTCGATTTCGTCGGCAAGGTCAATTAGTTCATCTAGGGTAGTGAAATCGTGGCGGCGGATGTACCACTGGTAATCAGGCTGCGCGTTTCGGAAGATTCGTTCCAACTTCTGTTCCGGAGTGAGGTCTGCATGTCGCATCAGGCTCTGCAGTGCCAGAGCGTAATCCTTGAAAGACTCCCGCGTGCACTGAGTACGTTTTCTTATCTCGTCTTCTAGTTTTTCAAAGTACCTGGCAGGCAGGAAGAACTTATAGAAGTCCGCTTTGAATGCATGCCAGTGGGTCCAGTTCTTGTTATTGTTGCGGTACCACACCAGGGCCTTTTCTCGGAAGTACTCTGCCAAAACCTTTAAGACCTCGTTAGGGTTCATCTGGTACATGCCTGTCAACTCCTCTACCCGTTCTACAAAGCAGACTGGATCTTTGCCTCCGTCGTACTTCACACCCCACTTACGCACAACCTCTATCGGGTGAGTTGGCGTATTTTTCACTGCAATGGGATGAGGGTGTCGGGATGTAGTGTGTCGGTGGCTGAATATTCGGATGCGGAGATGGATTGTCTGCCTCGTGCCGCTGGTGGAGTTGCCATAGGCGCGCAGTCGTGGCTTTATCTTGCTCGCAGTTGATGAACTTGGAGAGGCGCTTTCTCAGGTCTTCCACAGTCCCACTTGCTGTTAGCTTAAATTCGGTCAAGTAATTTATGAGCTCCTCTTTTTTGAGGGTGTTTTCAAGGTGCTGTTTTCATGCTGTTTTCAAGGTGGTTACTTCGCCAGTTTTTTGTGGGTTTTCTTCCATCATGTTTCCAGTTTTTTTTTCAGTTGTTCAATCTTTTTATTGATTCTCTTTCTCTCTCTCTCTCTCTGATGTTATTTAGAGTTTCGGTTGTTTAGACTTTAAAAAAAAGGTCCCTGCTCGGGCGCCACTGCAACGACACGTTTCCGCTGGGTGCTGGGGTAGAGCTCAGTGGCGTCCAGGGTTGTTGAGTATATAAAAATACAACAACACAACGATTGTAGTTAACAGAAATATTTATTCTAACTATAGTATCCTCAACAGAAAATGTGAAACAGTTCTTGGGCGGCAGAGGATTTAACTCGCGAGTGGACTAGCTTGGAGACGATCCACTCGTTTATATACCAGCACGGAGACGCTCCTGTTAGGTATACAATTCGTGTGGACGCTCTCCGACTCTAATACGATTCGTACGAATGGAATGGAGTCGCTAGCTATGGGTGAGTAGCGAGCAACGTTTCCAGTAAGGAGACGCTTCGGTTAGGAAACGGTTCACCAGTAACCCACTCCTAGGCTCAACAAACGAAGGCTTAGGCAAATAACACAATGACCAATATCATAACCAGTACGGAGACGCTCCTATTAGGTTAATCCAATTGGCTGGTTATTACCTCACCACAACGCGACCGAACCTAGAGTCACTATTTATGGGTGAGTAATGAACAACGTTTCTAGTAAGGAGACGCTCCGGTTAAGAAACGGTTCATCAATAACCCACTCTTAGGCACAAAAACGTCTGTAGTATGTACAAAGGCCCAAAAAGCTGCGCAATTCATGAAGATTTTTAGGTTAATGCCAGTCCCTTACTGCTTTTATTTTATCTTTATCTATTTCGATTCCGTCTGCTGTAACACGATGCACCAATTAATTTACTTCTTTCTGTAACAATGCATATTTTTTCAAGCTTAGTTTCAATCCAGCTAATGATATCCGTTGAAGAACTTCTGCCATGTTTTTGAGGTCTTCATCAAAAGTTTTCCCTATCATGATTATGTCATCTAGATATATCAAGCGTGTCTTCCAGTGAATTCCTATCAGTACCTTCTCCAGTAGACGTTCAAATGTGGCCGGAGCACTGCAGAGATCAAATGACAAAACTTTGAACTACCATAATCCGTTACCGACACTGAATGCAACTAGAAAACTTGTCTTTCTCTTGCCAATATCTGCTTCGCAACTCCAGCGTAGAGAACCATTTGGTACCAGCTAGCGTGTCCAAAGTGTCATCGATTCTGGGGAGCGGTAACTGTCCTTCTTGGTTAAGTCATTGAGCTTCCTGTAGTCTACGCAGAATCTAGTACTGCAATCTTTCCTTTTAACTAAGACTACGGTGGAACTCCAAGGACCAGAAGGTGGCGCAATTACGCCATCACGCTCCATTTCACTTACAAGCTCTTTTACTTTATCTCGCTTGTAACGACACGTTTCTGCTGGGAGCTGGGGTAGAGCTCAGCGGCGTCCAGGGTTGTTGAGTATATAAAAATACAACAACACAACGATTGTAGTTTACAGAAATATTTATTCTAACTATAGTATCCTCAACAGAAAATGTGAAACAGTTCTTGGACGGCAGAGGATTTATTTCGCGAGTGGACTAGAATTAGCTTGGAGACGATCCACTCGTTTATATACCAGCACGGAGACGCTCCTGTTAGGTATACAATTCGTGTGGACGCTCTCCGACTCTAATACGTTTCGTACGAATGGAATGGAGTCGCTAACTATGGGTGAGTAGCGAATGTTTTCTTATGAATCTACCAGCAATAAAACTTGTTATTCTACTCTATCACTATGCTACTGTATCGTTCCATACATTTGTATGTACGTACGTATGTACACACACTCAACGCAGGCATTCATTGCTGTGGTTGCTTTGTTCATGAGTACAGTCACAACGTGTGCATATGTCTATAGGCAAATGCATGATTATGAGTATACACAACCATGCGGCAGAAAAAAACAATGTTGGTTTTTTTTCCTTAGCTCACTTGTGTGCCCGTTATACACATTGTATGAAGGTATGTATGCCTGTACCTGCGCAAATAATTTAAATCAGGAACAACGATATGCCGATGGTTGATGGTATGTTGTTTTTGCTTTATGACCGATGAACAGCACAAATCAGTCATGCGCACAATGGGACGTAGACTAATTTGGTTGTGTGGTCAATGTTATAATAATTTGTACAGTATATTTAATTCATAAATAGACTAATTATTTCAATATATACTATACTTATTTCAATATATACTATACTTATACTATTTGGTAACTTAAAACTATCGTGTTGTCTACTATGTCTTCAAGATGTGATCAAAAACGAGCCATGCGACTTTTGGTCGTCACACGCTTTGCTAGGGTTACGCTTCTGGGTGGCTGTTGTGTTGATTGTTGTGGCCTAGCTTCGCCTGTGTTGATTTCATGTTTAACCAATGCAGTTCTACCCTGTCTTTGGCTTCCCATGGCGAAGATACTGGCATGCTTTTTTAGCAACTGTGTGGCTTTATTTCTATCTGTCGCTGATAGACCTGCTATCCATTTCCCTACATATTCCTCAAATTATTCACGTTCTTTTGCGTACAAATTAATAAGCTCTATCTTCTTCTCGAAGTTTATTATTGCCTCTGCTGGAGTACACTGGCCAGCATCGGAATTTTCTTTGATGACTTTTTCATGGTCTGATAAGTTAAGCACTCTTATAGGGACTATTCCTCCTTTAGTAGTTGCCACTAGAGCTTTCGCTGATATGAACTCTCTCTTTAGATCTCCTGGTTCTACAACCCACAACCGATCGTCCCCACAATCTCCCTTCATACGTGCCCATATGACTGTTTCAGACTGCGGCGGTAACGTCTGACTCTCAATAGCAAATACTTTTGTTACTTGCAGTTTGCTGTCATATCCAACATCAAGGGGTATTTCCACATTACGCCAAATCATCAGCTTTTGTCCCATATATAGATTAATGCCATGGTTAATCATAAAATCGGCTCCAATAATAAGCTAATCGACTATATCGGCAACAATAAACACATGTCTCACATTGATGTTGGCTATAGTCACCTTCACTTCAATCTTACCATAGAGAGTGGCAGGCTCTCCAGTAGCTGTACGTAGCCGTATATTGCTTAACCGCTCGCATTTCCCCTTTACTATATCGGGCCTTATTATTGACTGCGATGCCCCTGTGTCTATGGTAAGTACGTGCTTTTCCCCGTTGATGTGTCCGGACGCAGTGAGGTTGATATTTTTGGCTGCATCACTGATATGGAGTTTGTGGGGCCCTCGTTTGTGAGAGCTAGCTCTTGCCCCTTAGAGCTAGCTCCTTTTAGGTTAACGGGGACTCTTGTGATTTTGTTCGGTTCACCCGTTTGCTGTTTCTTGATGGCGAAACAGATATACCTCTCTTCCTTAATGCCTTGCAGCTGCGCTGAAAATGACCGATCATTCCGCAGTTAAAGCACTTAGGCTTTTCATTGGTGGTAGTTTCTGGCAGCAGTTGTCGCATTGCCTCCTTAAAGCTAGCAACTAGGTTGCTATCCTCCTCAGACAAAACCTCCACATTTCGCACTTTACATATCCGTGGCTTGAAAACTATTCTTGCAGTCTCTTGAGCCAGCGCAAATGATACCGTTTCAGCAAAAGTGGATTTCTGCGTAGAGCACACCGCCAGTTTAACCTCAGGGTCGCGAAGGCCGTTAACGAAAGCCTCAGTTTTAAAGTGTTCCAGGAACGGGTGACTCTCGCCTGGATATGTGAGCTGCACTAAGCGCTCGATTTCCATTGCGAAATTTTGTAGAGATTCGTTAGGCTTCTGAGCTCTGCATCGCAATTCCATTCTGTATAAATCGCGCTTGTGCTCACCACCATACTTGCGCTGCAATGCTGCCATTATTTCATTATAGTTGTTTCTGCTGCTTACTGGCACAGTCTCAAGTACCTCTGTGGCTGTCCCCTTTAACGACAAAATCAACTCTATGGACTTTTCTTCAGCATCCCATTCATTTCTGCTAGCAACCGTCTCGAACTGGAGTTTGAAGATGCCTAATGGTACGCTTCCGTCGAAGCATGGCGCTTTTATCCGCGCAGAAACCTCCGCAACTGCTCGTACTGGCCCGTCACTACACTCCAGGTTATGCACTTTGTCCTCTAGAGCATGCAATTTCTCTTCCAACTTTTGTGCATGCTGTTCCAGGCCACCGCTTTCTAGATATTGGACCCTATCCGCCAGCTCTGAGAATTTATTCTCAATAGAACACCCTCCTGTTGTGCATGGTTATTGTTGGTTGTATTTACTTTAACATGTTGCTATATACGTGTGTTTGTATACATGGCAATGCTGACTTGTGGGTTTTGTTTACGGTGACTATGTGTGGTTGTATGTATAAGTGTTCTGTGTGTTTTACCTATGGTAACTATGAGTGGTTGTATGGATGAGTGTTCTGTGGTTTTGTTTCTTTTTCTGCTATGTGTATATGGCTGTGCATACTTATGAACCTGTTTAGCTTTATTAGCAGCGAATGCTTGCATACAAGATCATTAAGAATAACATATCTTAGCATTTATGTCGCTAATTTTTTCGTTGTTGTTATTTACACTTATTATTGGAACAGCCTCGAATGATCTTGTATATTCCGGAATATTCCATTTCCTTTAATTTGAATATTATCTATATTGTGTTGACCAGGGTAGTAATATTTTGACAACTAGAGATTAATTGGCAGTGCTGCCAAGTACATATAGCCACATTGTCGTTTTATTTAAATCTATTTCTAATCTTTGTAACAATATATATATATATATATATATATATATATATATATACATATATATATATATATATATATATATATATATATGTCCTTAAATGGATATATCCAGTTTATGGTTATTAAAATAAAAGAGAGGCAAACGCTTACCATAAGATAGGACTTAAATATATTTGTAAGAAAAGACGGAGCTTTCTAGTTGCCCCTTTTCCTTTTCAGGTAATAATTTGCATTCTACTTCTGTCGTCTGAAGAACAAATACGGATTGAATTTCATGTCGGAATTTTGACTTTTATTTAAATTCCGTGCAAAGACAAATAGCAGGTCAATTTTTGTTATTAAACACACAAACAAAAAACAATAATAATAATGAAAACAATTTAAATAATTTTCTACCTGAAAGTGACCCAAAAAAGGCTAATAACCAAAAAAGAAAAACCTTGAATACGTTTTTGTCAAAACAAGTTTTATATTCTTATTGGCATACATACAATAAACATACATAAAAGTAAAAACAACAAAAACAATAAAAAGCAAAAATCAGATTAAAAATAAATAAATGAGCTCAACGAACTCTCCGACTAGAGAGAAGGCTCAGCATAAACAACAGAAATGCATACATAGTGTTAAATTCTGATAATAACAATGAACAAAAGAACATTTATGATCCAATGTTAAATAATAAGTATTTAAGTGCAAAAACAACAAACACAAGTTTGAGTGCAAGTAGAAGTGCACCACAGTTAAACGAATTTTTGTTTACAGACAAAAGCAGAAAAATAGCAACACCAACGGTAAACAAAGAAAACATTAACGAAAGGGGAAATACACCTAAAACAACAAGCAAAAGGGTGCTAACAGGTATGGATCGCTACATAACGATCACAAAACGTAAGTATAGCCCTCAGTCTGAAAAATTTGAACCAAGTTCTAAGCAGCCGAAGAACTCCGCGGCATCCCAAAATCGTTTCGCACTACTTGACAATGCTGACGCTATATAATTGACACCTGCATCTGCTAAAAATTTCAAACCGCCTCCATTATATCTTAGAGAGGCTACTACTAATGAATTGGTGAAAAAGCTGACGCAGGCAGTTGGTAAGGACAATTTTTACGTTGCGTCACTGAAGATGGGCAACGTATTGGAAACTAAAATACAAGTGAACAGTGAAACAAATTATAGGAAGCTTGTTAATAGCCTCGATTCTGAGAAGAAGAGCTACTATACATACCAGTTGAAAAGTGCTAAGGGCTTAATAGTGGTTGTAAAGGGTATTGATAGTTCGGTACCAGTGGCAGATCTACAAGATGCCCTAGAAAAAGAGGGCTATGAAGTAAAATCTGTTCATAATATTTTGAATAGAAATAAGATTCCTCAGCCTATGTTTAGAGTTGAGATTACTTTTAACTCTTCACATATGAAAAAAAAGGGTGACCCTCACCCAATTTACAACTTAAGGTATATTCTTAATCGCAAAGTAGTAGTTGAAGAGCCTATAAAGCGCAAAGGGCCACCACAGTGCCAAAACTGTCAAGAATTTGGGCACACTAAAAGGTTTTGTAAATTGCCATCGGTATGCGTCAGATGTGGAAACATCCACAAAAGCCTCGATTGTCCCCATGCCAAAAATGACTCCAAGGTTCTAAAATGCAGTAATTGCGGCGGCAACCACACAGCAAACTACCGTGGTTGTGAAGTTTATTTGTGTCTCAAGCAAACAGATTTTAAAAAACCAGTAAACACTCAGTATCGTAACACCGTACTTCAAAATCCACTACCTATGTTGCAACAACAAAGCCGTGGTGACACAAACGTATATCACCCGAAATTGTCTTATGCACAAACGTTAAAAAAGGTACGGCAGCCCCTGCAATTCCTAGCAGCGATAATTGTAATCGAAAAAATCCAACCTACTCCGGGAGTTTTGAAAACAATCCAAGCTCCATAGACAAATTGATACAAACCATGGACAGATTTATGGCAAGCATGGAGAGTATGTTTCAACAAATGCTGCAAAATCAAAGCATGTTAATGCAGATTTTGCTAGACAATAAAAAATGAACCGGTTACAAATATGTTTCTGGAACGCTAACGGCTTAAGCCAGCATAAAAATGAAGTTCAACACTTCCTGCACACACATCAAATAGATGTTTTGCTTGTTTCCGAAACCCATTTTTTGATCAAAAATTGTTTTCGAACAAATGGGTATTATACCTATGATACAAAGCACCCAAGTGGTAGAGCTTGTGGGGGTTCAGTAATTCTTGTTCATAAGGATGTCGACCATTTTCCAATGCCAGAGTATAAAGCAGATCATATTCAGGCCACAACTATCAACATACCCGCCACAGGGATTGCAATATCTGCAGTGTATTGCCCTCCAAGGCACAATATTAATAAGAAGCAGTTCACCCATTTTTTTAAAACGTTAGGCTCAAAATTCTTAGCTGCTGGAGATTTTAACGCTAAACATACGTTTTGGGGCTCTCGCCTCGTTACTTCAAGGGGCAGACAACTTCTTGATACTGTTTTGTCCAACAACTTGGATGCAATATCCGCAGGGCACCCTACATATTCGCCTACTGACTTAAACAAAATCCCCGATGTGATAGATTTTGCTGTATTTCGAAGTATACAACGCGAGCATATTTCGCTGCTTCCTTCTCTCGATCTGTCGTCGGATCATTCTCCAACCTTTTTAACGCTTTCCAATGCCCAGCAAAATTAAGATCAGAATGCTATTTATTTTCCAAACAGAAAGACAAACTGACTTAAATATAAAATGTATGTAAGCGCACATCTGCCGCAAAATATTTCACTAAAAACTGATGATGAAATACAGTCGGCTGTGAACCAACTAAGTAGTATACTGACTGATGCTGCTAAGGTTTCTACGCCCACTACCTCATTATATACAAAAAGGGGTACCAACGATCCAAGCCACATTCAAACTCTACTAAGAGAAAAAAGACGATTAAGACGCCAATGGCAAGAGTTTCGCTCGCCGATTTTAAAAACACAATTAAATCAATGCCAGAAGATGTTACTTGGGGCCCTTCAGAGGGAAAAAGAGCTAAACCTGAACAGATTTTTGGAGAATTTAGATGCCACCGAGAAGATGGACTACAGTTTGTGGAAGGCAGTCCACAAAATGAAGTGCCCTACTGCTTATGAAGCTCCAATTCGCTTACATAATGGGAAGTGGGCGAAAAACTCCAGCGAGAAAGTTGAAGAGTTTGCCAATCACCTGGAGGCGGTTTTTGTTCCAAACGAAACGGACTCTTGTTTACCACCAACAGCTGTCCCAGAACGTGTTTTTGACCCATTAAAAATCCGCCTACCTGCTCTGAAGGCAGTTATACGTGGTCTAAACCCAATCGCCTGGCAGTGACAAAATCGCTAACGCTATGATCATCAACCTGCCGAATTCGGCTTTGAGAGTCGTTATGTTTATTTTTAATTCGATGTTAAGAACTGGATATTTCCATTATCTTGGAAACAATCGGAAATAGTTATGATCCCTAAGCCTGGCAAAGACGTCACGCAGGTGACATCATACCGCCCAATCAGCTTATTGCCGGTTCTCTCAAAAATATTTGAGAGGTTAATATTAAAATCGTTATCACCGTATACTGACTCGGCTAACTTAATTCCCAACCACCAATTTGGGTTTAGGAAAAACACGGTACCATTGAACAAGTGCATAGAATTACGAATTTAATTCGTGAAACTTTTGAAAATAAGCAGTACTGCTCTGCACTATTTATTGATATATCACAAGCTTTCGACAGAGTCTGGCACGAAGGCCTTTTATATAAAATTTCACTACTGCTTCCTGAAAACGTCCACAAACAGCTCACTAGCTATCTAGCGAATAGGTCTTTTGTAGTACGATCAAAAAGTACTTATTCGTCAATCAAACAAATATCAGCTGGTGTCCCTCAGAGGAGTATACTCGGCACATTTCTTTACTTATTATATACCGCCGATTTGCCTACAAATCAACTCACACACACATCCACATTTGCTGATGATACAGCGTTTTTAAGTATACATCAACATCCGGAAGTAGCTTCCCAACAACTTCAAACCCACATTGCTGATTTGGAGAAATTTTTACATATTTTACTGTAAATATATTTGACTTTGTGTCAGAAAAACTGCTCTGGTGCTCACGGTCGGATCGTGCAAGGTATACAATGGGGTAAAGGAGAGTTCAGACTATAAGATAGGACTAGTCTCTAAAAGGGCTTTTACGAACTTTAGAAGTTATGCCCTATTAAGTGGGAGGATTTAGGAAAATTCGGACATTAAAAAAAATTTTTTTTAAATTAATTGCAAAAAGTTTTAAAAATATTTTTCGCTACAAGTATAGCTAATATGCTGGGGAATTATACAGAAGTTATTTTGCTTAGAAATCTTTAAAAAATTTATAGATGTTTAAAT
Organism: Linnaemya vulpina; assembly: GCA_963675445.1. NCBI lineage: Eukaryota > Metazoa > Arthropoda > Insecta > Diptera > Tachinidae > Linnaemya > Linnaemya vulpina. The sequence continues at coordinate 49,319,482 of OY776278.1, forward strand.
ATTAAAAACTTATTTCTCATTTAAGCAAAATTATGAAAATGCCCATTTTGAACCACCCTGTTCACGGCGATATATGTAATTAAAATAAAGTTTCAAGAAAGTGTCTACTTTATAATAAACTTTTACATATTACAATTGGTGATAATAAAACAAATGAGTTTTGGCCGCCTACTCGCGAAATGGTCCACTGTACGGCTGTACTGTGCTTCCACGTGTTAACAATCTTAACCTTCGTCACATTGTAATCGTACACGGTTGTTTGTATGGTTCATTTTCTTATCTTCGCATTATGTGTAGGTACATATTTTTAAAGGCTTTCGAAGGATATTGAACTAAAAAACAATCAAATCGAACTAGGGCATAGTGAACGGTCCCCATAGTAAAAGTGGAAACAATTCAAAGGAGTTATGGTAGCTTAATGAAATTTTTCGAACATATCTCTCTTGGGTTACTATTTTCAGAAATGAATTAACATTCTTAGAAATCCTGTTGTTTTTCCGGTGCGGGGGCAATTAAATACCAAAAATACCCCCATTTCAGTAATTATTAATTTTTTAAATTTAATCTATCATTTCACATACAAAATGATAAAGCATGATGGTTTTTTATAAAATATAACCAACACCTAATTATTTAGGGTTGCCGTAAACCTTTTTTGAATATAACATTATTTAAACTTTTTAGTATTTTTATTGTTTGCAATTTTTGAAATAACCATTGTTGTTCAAATAACATTATAAGAAAAGAGTTACCAAATTGAAAACTCTAAATATTTTAAAATTAAATTATTATTTAAGATAAAAACATATTTATATATGTATAGATTAATAATAAAGTAACAAACAAACTCAAATAGCATATCAATTGTAAACAATTTCTTAATCACTAAAATAAGTTTCTGAGTCTGAATCATTGTTAAAAGATTCATCCACTATTATATAATTATTAATTTCTTGATATTAGGAGTTTATTGAATAAATCTTGATTACAATTTTCTCTGCTATTCTAATTTTTGTGTGTAGACATTCAAAGCATCTTCAGAAAGCGTTTTTAAAATAAACCATGAAAATATTTGAAACAAAATGTTTATTTCATACAGTTATTTAAATATTACCAATAGGTAAATCAAAATGTTTTATATTTTCACAACCATGAATGAGAACTTTATACATCGTTGATGGCATATAATACCAATCATAGTTACTTAAATATATATCTCGAGTTTCCTTTATAGGTTTTCCAGAGAGTAGTGTTTTTAAAATTAAACTAAAATCTTATATCAAATGTTAATTTTCGAACCGTATTGCCATCATTACTGTTGCCAAAATTAGACTTTATCAACTGTTAATCCCATCTTAGATCGAAATTTATCTTGAGTTTGGGTGTTTTCTTTTATTGTACAGTATTTTCTTATCATTCCTAACATGCCAAGTCTTAAAAGGCAATCGATACGCAATGCGTAACATGCACTCGAAGCATCTTAGCAAACAAAGTAAATTCCATATCTATAATGGTTTTCGTTGGGAGAGTAAGTGTTCATATCTTTAGGTTTAGCTTGTCATATAAAGCACTTCGACCCCGACTTTTCGACGGTTCTTGCTTAAGTACGTATTTGTATTAATAAACGGTTTGTTTCACATGGTGTCCAAATATGTGAGAATAAAGTTTTATATGTTTAGAGTCATGCTACTTGGAATTCTTTGGTTTAAAGCATAGCTACTATTATCATACATTATATATATCAACTGATAATTTTAGTAAACAAATCAAATATGCATGATTTTTAAGATCATTATATTTTATAAGTTGGCATAGAAAACAATTAAACCTTCTTATACATATTTTAGAATATTTAACAAAAAATAAGATTATTGATGCATAAAAGCAGTTTTGTGATGTGTCTAGTTTTTCGGGTCCAGCGAAGGTGAAAATTTTTTTTATTTTTTAAGTGCATATTTTGGCTAATTTCTTCACAATTTTTCTTATAATGTTGCTATAATAATTTGAATTTTAGGATTTTTTTATTGTTTTTGCTACATTTTTTAATAAAACATTTATAATTGCAAGCATTTTTATTGATAAGTGAAATTTTTTATATTCATTTTTCCAAACCCAATTTTTGTTATTAAAAAGTTATGAAAATAATTCGACTTTAAGAACGTGTAAATTTTTATATGTGTAACGCACATGAAAAACCAGTGTCAGCTTTCATCTAATATGTATGTTTTTTATAAATTCGAAATTTTTTTTTCCACTAGACAGTTTACTGTATAGGGTGTTAAAAAAATTTATATTATAAACTCAAAAAAAGTAATGAATCAAAATAAATGTATTATATTAATGAAACAACTTTGGCATTTTGTGCCCTTTTTTCGTATATCTAGCGCCACACGCTTTTTTCGCAATAATTCGTTTCAGGTTCATAATTCGTTTCAGCTTATTTTAATACTTGTTTTCAACATTTTACTTCGATCTTCTTAAAAACCGTGTTATCTAGTTTTTTAAACATATATATTTCAATTTCTTACAGTGCTATTTTAATCGAATTATAAACAAGAAGTTAGGATAATTCAGAAAGAATTGGGATTTTTTAGGAGTCGAGGAAATGAAAGAATTGAACGCTGTCATAGACATAGGAAGAAAATTGTAATAACTCTATACGAGTGAAACAGAAAAATTAATGAAATTATCGTTCGCCTATAGATCATGTTTTGAAAAAATCAATAAACTTTAAATATTTTTGATTATTTAATCTTATCTTCCCAATATTTCGAATAGCTTCGCTATTCATCTTCAGGGGGACACTGTTGGGTAAAAAACAAATACATGATAAACATTAAAATTAATATTTGATTATATCTAATAAAATCACAATTACATACATGTAAATAAAACAAGTAAAAGTGCTATATTCGGCTGTGCCGAATCTGATATACCCTTCACCAACGTACGTCTGGCATTCTAATTTGTGCTTTTTATGTTATAAAATAGCTTCAGTAAGCGCAAAAAAAACAACTTCAGTTGCATTTTTTGGTTACTTTTATAAATAAAAATATTAAAAATTTCCCACCTCTGTAAACAAAATTAAAATTTTTCAATTACATGTTGCCAATGCAAATCTTCATAATGTGTAAACCTTTTTATTTAAGGAAAACTAGACATTTTTAACCATTTCGGTAACTTTCATGTGATACAATATATATATATATATATATATATATATATATATATATATATATGTATATATATATATATATATATATATATATATGAATTTCAACTTCCCATCCCTGGAAGTAAATTTTTTGTTTTTGTTTTTTATTTACGTAACTCCTAATGAGGCATGAAATAGTTTTATTTAAGAAAAACTTAAAATTTTTAACCATTTTGGTCACCTTCAGGTATTGCAAAATATTGCATTTATTCAACTCTGGAATCAAAATTTTGATTTTTTTTATATTTTGAAACAGAATTTGTGTTTCCTAAATTAAAATATTGTTTTTATTAGGAAATAAAGGACGTTAGTTGCCGTTTTGGTTTCTTTTATGCATAAAAAATTTCAACTTCCGATCCCTGGAAGCAAAAATTAAATTTTTGTTTGTTTTTTTAAGAAGAAATTTGTAACCATTTTGGTCAATATCATGTATCACAATATATCGCAGTTACCCAACCCTGGAATCGAAATTTAGATTTTTTTTTTTAATATTTGATATTAATTCTGATTTTCCTGAATTAAAAAAGATTTTTAATTAGTAAAAAACATGGCGTTAGTTGCTCTTTGGATCATATATGTACAAAAGCTATAAATTTCCTACCCCTGGAAGCGAAAATTTAATGTTTTAAAATTATTTTTACAGATGAAAATCTTCATAATTTATAAAGCGGTTTTATTTAAGAAAAACTTCAAATTTTTAACAATTTGTGTCATATTCACGTACTACAGAATATTGCAGTTATCCAACCCTAGAATTGAAAAGTTGATTTTTTGTTAACTTTTGATAACGATTTTGTTTTGCCAGAATAAAAAAATAATATTAACTAGAAAAAAAAGACGTTAGTTGATTTTTGGTTATGTTAAGGTATAAAAAAATTTTAATTTCCGAACCCTGGACGAGAATTTTTCAAATTTTTTAACAATGCAAATCTTCATAATGTATAAAACGGTTTTAATTAAGAAAAACTTAAAATGTTTAAGCATTTTAATTATTATATACCAAAATACCAAATGTTTTAAAAAAATTCCGATTTCCCACCCCTGGAAGGGAAAATAATTTTTTTTTTATCAGTGCAAATCTTCAAGACGTCTTAAGCGGTTTTATTTAAGAAAAACTACAAGTTTGTAATCATTTTTGTCATATTCACGTACTACAAAATATTGCAGTTATCCAACCCTGGAACCGAAATTTTGATTTCTTTTTTGTTTTTGATACCAATTTTGATTTGCGAGAATCAAAAAATAATTTTAACCACGAAAAAAAGACGTTAGTTGCTTTTTGGTTATGTTAAAGTACAAAAATTTAAATATCCCAACCCTGGATGAGAAACTTAAATATTTCAATATTTTTCATAGATGCAAATATTCATGATACCAAAAACTTTTGTATTTAAGAAAAACTTAAAATTTTTAAACATTTTAGTTATTCTATGTACCACAAAATACCGAACCCAACAATAACAACCCTACAATAAAAACATTAAAACACCCATAATTATTTAGTTTTTCGATGCGAGAACTTCTCACATCAATTACAGAAATGAGGCACAGGTTACTATAGAAGCGGTTCAAAATTTAAAAGATAAATTATAGGAATATGTGGAATGATTTCAACCGAATTTCAGTAAACCTCTTGAACTTACCACGGACGCCTCTGCGTTGTGCTCAGTCAGAACAAGAATCCAATACACTCTTAGTACGACGAAACAAAACTACACCTTGAAAGGTAATGTACGTAAATTTTACGTGTAATTTTTTTTATTATTGTTGCTACGCAGGCGTCCAGACACCTTACTGTGCCAAATTCAGTAAGTGCTTTTTTGGATAGTTTTTGAGCAAACGCAAAAGCTTAAACACAGAACTTTTAGTCGCTAAAGTGCTTTCAGAACGCGAACAATATAAGTCGGTACGTAAAAATTACATGGCGTTAGTATTAATAATAAAATTTGTGTACGTGAATTTCACGGGGTGTTAGTGGTAAAGTAAAATTTTGTTGAAAATTTTTAAGAGTGTCTGGAAATGGAAAGTCAAAAAGCGATGACTTCTAAGCGCGTTCTCAACTGTGAAGATGTTACGGGATTGCTTTACTTAAGCGACTTTAGTGACATCAGTGACTTTGGCGATAATGGGGAGGAAGATGATTTTGATAGCGATGAAAGTTTTGTTGATAAAAACTGGTATCCCGCTGCAGAGGATGAAAATGACGTTGAAAAAGAGTTGGCTAAGGCATTCGATTCATTAAGGAACACTTCATATAACAAGTGCAATCGTCTTGTTTTTCTTTTTTTTTATCTTCAATTAGGCCCAACGACCATAGGAACTGATACTATAGAACCAAAGGTCATATCTGATTTATTCATGACTAAAGATATATTGGAAACTATTGTGCATTTCCGAATTTCTCAGCTGAGACAGAAATATACGTTGCAAAATTCAACAATTTCAAATACATATTTGGAAGATTTTTTAACCCCAACAAGGCTTAGAGAGTAATCACTTTTGCTACTGACCTCTTATTTGTTTACTATTGAGATAGATTCAGAGCCACAATGAGTAATGACAGGTTCAGATTTCTTCAATTTGACAATCACAGTACAAGAGAAGAGCGTAAGAATACAACCTCATTTGCCCCAATTTCTGAAATTTGGATTAATTTCAAGCCTGGATCCTATGTTACAATAAATGATCAGCTAGTTGGTTTTCGTGGCAGATGCCCATTTAAAATGTACATATCAAATAAGACAAACAAATTTAGTAAATTAAAACGCCTTAGGAAAGATTCGATAGTACTTAAATTTACGCGGCGTTATTATTAACGTATAATAAAATAGCGTTACCTTTCTAGGGCTAAAGCACAAACTAAAAGGAACTGTTAGTCACAATATGGACATAGCCAATCTTAAAATTTTAATAGACCATCAGTTTCTTACATATGCTACACTCGAAAAAAATTCTAGCCACAAATTAAAACGTTGTAAGGCTATAAGAAGCACAAAATATACAGAAGACTCAAAAATTAAAGTTCATTTTTGCTCGTATCAGTTTTTCGTTAACTCCTTGTTGTGAAGAGTAAAGCTATAGGTGGTTTTCAGAAATCAATGTGAGTGAAGAGATAAACACACATTAAAAAACAGGCAAACAAACAAATTCGAACTAAAATTTTGTTTTGATCAAATATTTGATGTTATTAAAAAAGTTATATGTTCTTGTGATAATTTGTATCTGCAAACATATTTTCATATATTTATGTCATTGGATTAACATCGAAGTGGTGGGGAAAATGAGAAATTATAATCCTTGACTTCCATCTACTCTTTGGCAGAACTGCTTTCACGAACGTCTTCCAATGCATTTTGTAGCCAGTATTGGAGGATTTGACTGCGTTTTGAAACAATGATGCAAAGCCCCATTGTTTTACTTGAGGCTGTCCATATTGATGCATCTGCCGATCATACCATTGTTATTGTGCACTTGGAAATAGTGTTAGGTTGGTTTTCATAATTTCGATGCAGACAAACATATAAACACTTATGAAGAGAAAATTATGAGTGCAAATACTGCTTGTCCTGAATCAATTCCAAGCACTGTCTGCCACCCACAATTTTCCGGAAGATGTTTATATCTATCACACACTTACCTTTTCGGATTCTTCGGCAACCTATGGAGCTTCTGAACATCTTGGCAACCCATAATACATTTGTGGCTCCTGAAATATAGGTTTCGTTTTATTTTGCTTCATAAATTTTACCATAATTAATACTTACATTTCTAAAATTTTTTCAGCACAGGTTATATTTGTAGAAATATGCCACTTAAAAAGCTAGGATTATACTCGATAAAACACACTTATCTTTATCACAGAATAGCACTTTATCACTTTGTTATTTTGAAACACAATAAATTCAAGTAAATAAAACTAAACGCCTTTGGCTTGCAAACAAAATTTTTAACTCATAAATTTTTGACGTTTAACCAGATAATTGAAGAGAGATATAAATATGCAAAGCAATATCTTACTGTCCTTCACTAAATGTGGGGTTAAAAAGGTATTGCCATTAGGGATGCCATTCATGAAAATACTATCTGGCCGGATTTTCGTGTCCTATCTGTATAACCTGTGATAAGAAGACTATGACGCTAAAATCAAATACAAACCATGCATTGAAAATATGGTAGCCGACACGTTAATTGGACGGGTTATAAACACCTCATCAATTGATAAAATACATTCTGCTGAGAGCTCAAATAGTGCGACAATAAAAACAGTTTCACAACAATATGATTCATATGCGTTACAAATTGAACTAACACCTAACGAAAATGTAGTAGACGCATGAAATCGAACCACATTTATAGACAAAGTGCGATACAATCTTAACTTTACAAATAACGATGGTCTATTAAGGAATTTAGAACTAATTTGAGGAAATTTATACCTCTTAAAAGCGTAATAACAATCGATACAGATATTGAAATATGCACAAACACGGGAAGATAATCAGAGACCCATTTATCTGAAGTACAAAACAACAAACCTTGGAAACATAGATAAGTTTTCCAAATACATAGTCGCACATATACTTAGTACTTAATAAAAAATAGAATAGATGAACTATTAAACAAAAAACTGCTTTAATGCAAATGATTTATAAGCTAGCATTCAAACAAATTTGTATAACACATGGCGTAAGAAAATTATAAACACTAGTATCAAGCCAGTCACTAAACGAACAAGTAGAGGGAGCTCATAAATATATAAGAATTAACACGAATCTTTAAAATAATATACTCATCTAGAACAGAAGGCAAAATATTCAAATCCTTCAAGGATTGAAACAACTGTATTCACTCTGTAACAGCATAGAGAACTAGTAAAATATAATTTGCACTAAAGAGATTAAGTAAAACTACAAAATACTGACCTCCTAATTCATAAATGATTATTAGGGGTTTAATAATATATAAGTAGTCAAAAATCGTTAAATGTGTATTCATAAACGTTTAATAGCCTATTAAAGCGCTATAAAGTCTCTGTAAAACATTAAAATGTCATTTTAGCCAATACCCTAGTTTAAGCGATTGATAAAGTGATATTTTGTTCCTTATCTCCTTTTTTCTTTATTGTAAAAATTATTTCCAATTCTCTTAAAAAGTTTTATAAACAAAAGTCTTCAAATAAAAATGGATGTAATAAATTTGGTTTCCAGAAAACGTAAGTAATCTTCATTTGTGCAAAGAAATTTTTTTTAATCGAAAACAAGTAAAAGTGCTATATTCGGCTGTGCCGAATCTTATATACCCTTCACCAACGAACGTCTGGCATTACATATATTTTTAAGGAAAAATTTTGTGCTTTCTAATTTATAAAATAGGTTCAGTAAGCAAAAAAAAAACAACTTCAGTTCCATTTTTTGGTCACTCTTATAAATAAAATATATTCAAAGTTCCCACCCCTGGAAGCGAAATTTTAATTTTTCCAATTTCTTTTATCAATTCATAATCTGTAAAGCAGTTTTATTTAAGAAAAACTACAAAGTTGCAACAATTTTGGTAACTTTTATGTGATACAAAATATTGCAAATATTCAACTCTGGAATCGAAATTTTGATTTATTTTTAATTTTTGATACGAATTTCGTTTTTCAAGAATTAAAAACTGTTTTAATTGGTTGCCTTTTTGGTTGCTATTATATATAAAAAAAATAATTTCCCACCCCTGAAATGAAATTTCAATGTGCTTTGTGTTTTTTACCAATGCAACTTATTATGACGCGTGAAATAGTTTTATTTAAAAAATATTTAAATTTTTAAACATCTTAGTCACTTTTATTTAACACAAAATATTGCAGTTATCCAATCCTGGAATCGAAATTTTGATTTCTTTAAATATTCGATACCAATTTTGTTTTGCCAGAATAAAAAACTAATTTTATTCAGTAAAAAACACGGCGTTAGTTGCTTTTTGGTTAATATATGTATAAAAAAAATTCAATTTCGCACCCCTGGAAGCGAAAAATAAATATTGTTTTTTTGCCAATGCAAGTCGTCATGGTGTGTAAAGCGGTTATATTTAAGAAAAACTACATATATGTAACCATTATTGTAATTTTCACATCCTACTATATATTGCAGTTTTCTAACCCTGGAATCGAAATGTTGATTTTTTTTTATTCTTTAACACCAATTTTGCTTTGCTAGAATGAAAAACAATTTTAACCACGAAAAAACGACGTTAGTTGATTTTTGGTTATTTTAAGGTATGAAAATATTAAAATTTCCTAACCCTGGATAAGAATTTTTAATTTTTAAAGCTTTTTTTCCATCAATGCAAATCTTCATGACATATAAAATGGTTTTATTTAAGAAAAACTTAAAATTTTTAAAAGTTTTAGTTATTATATGTACCACGAAATACCGAATGTGTTAAAAAAAATTTAATTTCTCATGAAAAAGAAATTTTATTTGTGATTTTATTTTTATTGATTATTTTTATTTTGCTATATTAATATTTATATAGGCTAATTGTTCTAACTTAGTTAAAATCTCAGAAAGACATGATGATAAATATTCCTAGGAACAAAGGAAGTCAACATCAGTTTTATTCAACTTACACAGCAGAGCAGAACAGCTGTTTTCGAAAGTCGCTACACTTTCATCTTCAGTGCTCATGTGTATATTGTGTTTATCACCACTGTTTAGGTTGCTTAGTTGAATGTGATAACAGTTTTCTATTTACACAAATTTTATTGTGAAAAACAATCCGAGAACTGTATCAACTTGATGTTAACACTTGTGTGTTATGATACCTGTGTTACCATTTGATTATATTCTTCAAGTCCCATTTTTCTGAATTTTTTGTTCCATTATACATTAAGTCAAACTTTTATGGTTTGAATTTTATACTTAAGTATATTTGAACTTTTTTTTCCAATTTTCATACAATTTAAGCCAAAGCTTAAATTGTATGTGATTTTATTTTTATTGAACATTTTTATTTTGCTATATTAATATTTATATAGGCTAATTGTTCTAACTTAGTTAAAATCTCAGAATATTTATCATCATGTCTTTCTGAGATTTTAACTAAGTTAGAACAATTAGCCTATAAAAATATTAAATTTTATTTTTAAATAGACAATTGACGATTCCCAAAGCATGAAATAGGTTCAATTTACAAATAAAGCAAAAAAAAAATTGGTTTTGGTGTTAATTTTGCGTCAAGAAATAGGTGTAAGCTTCCCAGATCTGGAACCCTCCTTCAATACCACTTTATGTTAGCTCATTTCCAGTCCATCAGTCCAAGAACGATCAGTCTCTAGCTCTTCTGGCGGCTTGGCAAAACCGATTTCACGTACGGACAGATGGACATCGCTCAATCGTCATCGCTATTCATAAGGATCCAGAATATATATACTTTATAGGGTCGCATATTAATACCGAAGAAATTACACACGGAATGACAAACCTATATATATCCTTTCACTTTTTTGTGAAGGGTATAAATTATAGAGACGATCGCTGGTATATCAGCTGCCCTACATACCAGCATACCTTATCTTCGTCCAACAAATTGGTGGCTCTTTTTGTCTGCCGTCTTGCGTTTATTGTTTTTGTAGTGAAATTGTATTTTCAAGTAAATCAATCTTATTTAGGGCTATTATTACAACTTGATGTTATCTTAAAGTGAGATTTTATCGGTCGAATAAATACATTTTCATTATTACAACTTTCCTTTAATCGACATATGTGCGATAAATTAAAGGAAAGTTCGACATTGCGATAAGTTTTGCCAGAAGGATTTATATTTATATTACCATATTTTCTTATTTTTTAATATTTAACTAAGTACATATCAAAATTAATTTTACTAGTATCTAGTATATAATTCTTTTTACACACACTGACAAAGTTAACTGTAAAAAATTTGTTGAAGCAGACATCTCCTTGTGAATATTCAGGCAGATTCAAACTGGAATTGGAAAGCATTTGAGCACAAAAAACTACCAAGTGTTACCCTAGACCAGTGTTGCGCAAGCTTTTATTTTCCTATAGCGCGAGTTACATATTCAACTCCAAAAACAAACACATTTATTAAAACAGACGATATTGAAGAATTTGTAACAAATATAATAAAACAAAATATAACAAAATGTAACATAAAACTTATTTCCTGTTTTGCAACATTTAAAATATTTAATACAAAATCACTCATAAGCATATTGTAGAATTTTTACTAAAATTGAATGCTGAACAAGCAAATATGTACATTAGTTTAAGTCTGATTGTAATTATTTAAAAAGAAATAAACTGAGTTGGTGAAAAGCCTTGGCTTGTGACAGTTTGATATCTTTTCGAAATAAATTAATTGTTTTGTGTGTTTTTTAACTCTTTCGCCGGACGTCCGTACAAAATTGGTGCACTCGGTAGGATCCCTTTGAATATATAAGTATAGGGTCCGTAATCTAACGATTTTTTTAAACTAGTGCTTATTTCGTGAATGGTAACACTTAGCTCATGTCTGATTTCACAGATAATTAGTTTTATCCTTCCGCTGAACGAATATGGTTGTGTATACCCTTGAAGAACGCTGTTAAATATTGCCTGAGATCGACTTACAGAAGATGCCGATTTTGCCAAAAAAATCATCTTCTCAGATGAAGCTCATTTTGATCTTGGCGGGTATGTAAACAAGCAAAATTGTCGCATTTGGGGCAGAGAAAACCCACACGCATACATTGAAAAGCTGACGCACCCAAAACGAGTTACTGTTTGTTGCGAATTTTGGTCCAGAGGCATAATTGGGCCATTTTTCTTCGAAAATGAGACAGGAGTGGACGTTACAGTCAATGGCGATCGTTATCGGGCCATATTGAACAAATTTTTGTTCACAAAAATTTAAGAGGAGGATACTGGCAACATTTGGATTCAACAGGATGGCGCTACGTGCCACACAGCCGAAGCTACACTTAATGTTTTGCGCCCTGTTTTTGAAGATCGCACTATCAGCCGCAGAGCTGATGTCGTTTGGCCACCTGGGAGCTTCGATTTGACACCATGGGACTATTATTTGTAGGGTACCGTCAAATATAAATGTTAAGCCGACAAGCTAGAGACAATTGACGTTTTAAAGGACAATATTCGTGAATCCATTGGTGAAATACAGGTGCACACAATCGATAATGTGCTTAAAAATTGGACCGATCGTGTAGGCTACTGCACAACCACCCGAGGCAGTCGTTTGAATGAAATTATTTTCCATTATTAACCGGAAGGATTGTACTTTCAAATAAAAAAAGAAATTTGAGAAAATATTCAGTAGTTCTTTTTATAGCACTTTCAACAAAAAAATAAGTTATTTGGCGCACCCGTAATATATATATATATATATATATATATATATTTATATATATATATATATATATATATATATATTAAAAATAAACTATTATCAATTCTGCGAATCCTACAGGACCCTCCAGAATATAATAAGGAATTTTTTTATTTATTAAAATAAAAGTGAAGTGAAAAGGAAAAAGTTTAAGCCACTAAAATAAAACCTGTGCAGTAGACTTTTTGAACTCAAACTCCACATCAAAATATAAAGGAAGAGAACAGTTGCAAATTGAATACCGAAGTAAATGAAATAAAAGAAAGTGTAGTGAACAAATAATTTGGAACACCACTTTGAAGTTCATCGTAAGAGATTATAAAGATTCTTAAAATTCGAAACTCAAGACAGAAGCGGTTTGACGAAAGAAGAATGGAACACGCAGAACAAGAGGTAAGTCCTGTTAACCTAGCAGAACAACTAGCTAGAAGAGAGCAGCAGCTAGAACAACTCAGGCTGGTCTTCAATGACCTTCAGCAAAGACAACGAGAGCACACCAGAAGACTCGAAAAAATTTTAAAGAGTATCAATCATCTACCAATATTCGCAGGCCAAGAAGAAGTCACAATCAACTCGTTTTTCAGCAGTGTAGAGTATTTAATATCAACTTTACAAATCCCACAACAGCAGAAAGAACCAATAACAGCTACATATATACTACAAGACAGTTCAAGGGGAAGCTAAAAATACAGTTATCAACATACCTGAACCCGACAATCGGTGACTTATTAAGGAAACTTTGAAGCTGAGATATAAACCGGATATGCTAATTTAAGAGTTAATACGGTAAGCGAATTAATTATTACAATTCAAAATATTAAATATAAGAGTGACGAACTAATAATATATTATAGTGGTGAATTTGGCATAGACTTGTCAAACATAGATAGCTTGTTAGTGAACACTATAAAAGAACTGACTCAAGGAACATTACTGGCAAAATTTACGAACAAAAACAATTGAAGGATATTTTATTTATAATGAATCAAAGAAGGTTTGAAGACACGTGTATAAGACCGGAATATAAAAGATAAGGAAAGGAAGAAAAGCATAAAGGACAATATTATAATGAGCCAATTTGCAATAATCAGAATAAGACATACAATAATAAAAATAGGGACGAAAGATATAACCGACAGTTTAGAGAACGAAATAATGTAAGAAATAATAACTCCAGGACAATTCCAACCAAGTTCGTTGGAATCCCCCTATACAGAACCGAATGGAATCTATGAATGTGGATCATATTGCATGATTCTATAGTAATCCTCGAGTGGCAGCACACCCTGATCATAAGTTTGACCAAAATCGCTTAAACTCTGATAGGCAAAGCCCAGAAGGACCTGAAATGAATTATTGTGGAGAAATATATAATAAGGTTTTTTTACGAAGCAGCCGCAGAATGTCTGCCAAAGATAAATTTCAATATTGATAATAAAACATACATAGCATTAATAGATACAGGAGCCAGCATTAGCTTAATTAGTAGTGAAATAAATGATTTTAGAAATATAAAATTGAAGCAACCAATAACATTTAGTACAGATGGACCGGATGAATTTAATCTATTGACATATTAAATTTTTCAAATTCGCAAATAAATATTGAAAGAGGAGAAATAATACTAAACGGAAAGGCAAGCAATTTTTTGAAGAACCCTTATGATTTTAAACACACTTGTATCCTTGAAGCTAGTGACTCTGATTTAAAAAGACTCCAATTAAACCATTTAAATGAGGAAGAGCATAGAGAAATTATTAAATTATTAAAGCGGTATAACAAATTACTGTATAACGAAGGTGACGTATTGACAAATACTACAGAAATTCAGCATGGAATAAAAACCACGACGCAACAGTAAATTAACTCAAAATTGTATAGGTACCCACCTTAACACGAGACAGAAGTTAGAAAACAAGTCAATGAAATGGAGGAACAGGGTATTATTCAGAAAAGCCATTCAAGATATTGAAGTACACTAATAGTTGTACTCAAGAAAATAGACAACTCGGGTGAGAAAAAATATCGCATAGCAATTAATTACAGAAAGTTAAATGAAGTTACCATAGACGACAAGTTTCTTTTGCCGAATATTGATTCAATATTGGATAAGCTGAGAAGAGCTCAGTATTTTACCACATTAGACATAGCAAAGGGGTATCATCAGATTTTAGCTAAAAATGAGGACAGCGAAAAAACGGCATTCGTAACAACACACGGGTTGTACGAATTTGTAAGGATGCCATTTGGCCTTAAGAATGCGCCAGCCACATTTCAAAGGCTGATGAATGGAATTCTAAGAGACTACATTAATAAAACGTGCGTCGTATATTTATATGACATACTTATCTTTAGCACGTCGTTAACCGAACACATTAAAGCAATAAAAATATTTTCAAGGTTCTCGAGAGTAAAAATTTAAAAATACAAATAGACAAATGTAATTTCATAAAAAAAGAAGAAGAATTTTTAGGCCATATTTTGACAAAAGACGGCATGGGGCCAAATCCAAACAAAATTAAAATAATTCAAAATTTAGAATTGCCAAAAACTGAGAAACAGATTTTGGGACTAATTGGGTATTACCGCAAATTCGTAAAAGATCACGCAAAGGTGGCCCAGCTAATTATAAAATATTCAAGAAAATGTACAAAACTTAATATGAAAGATCCAACTTATATTGAAGCCTTCGAGAGCTTAAGCACATTAATCAGTACACTTCCCGTTTTACGCTATCCCGATTTCGAAAAACGGTTCACATTAACGACAGATGCATCCAACTACGCGATTGGTGCAGTGTTGTCACAAGAAGGGCACCCGGTGTGCTACGCTTCAAGAACATTAAACAATCACGAAAAAAGCTATTCCGCAACGGACAAGGAGTTTCTGGCGATAATGTGGAGCGTCAATTATTTTAGGCCCTACATATACGGCAGAAAGTTCAAAATTCTCACTGATCACCAGCCAATCAAGTACTTACATTCCAAATATAGAGGAAAGGATATGTCACCCAGGCACCAGCGATGGTTACTAAAATTAGAACAATATCAATTTGAGATCGAATTCTTGAAAGATAAAAAACAAAGTAGCGGACTTTTTGAGTCGAATAGAAAATAGTGAGGACACTATTTCAGAAAAAGCGGGGGCGAAAATACCATTTTTTAAAACACCTATATCCTAAATTTTTCTTCTGTTAACAATGTAGAAGACGACGTTACAATGGCAACAGTGCATTCAGCAGAAGAGGAATTGGGTGATAATTTTTTTATAAAAGAAGAAATTTTAAATAACAACAAAACAGAAGTGTAAACAGATATGATTATACCACGCAAGAGAGAGTATACACTCGGGATACAAGCAACTTATAATAAAATTAAAAATAAAATATATTTTCCAAAACTCATGGAACTGATCCAAGTAGTAATTAATCAATGTGACCTCTGTCAACAAGTAAAGTATGAACGACATTCCATTAAAACTAAATTTCATTACACAGAAACCCCTTCAAATAAAAACCAAATCATACACATTGATACATATGTAATCAAAGGATTTATTTTCTTACCGACAATAGATAAGTTTTCAAAATTCGGAGCTGCATATCCATTGAGCGATAGAAATCACATAACTTTAAAAACTAGAAGAACATATCACTAAAATTGGTAAACCAGATAAAATAGTAGCAGACAATGAATTTAACACAATAAGGATAAACGCATTTCTAACAGAACAAGGGATTCAACTGCATTTATCTAAACCCAATAGTCATACAGGAAATGCCAATGTAGAAAGATTTCACAATACCATGGCAAAAAAGTTTAGGATTTTGTATCAAACTAACAAAAATTTACCTATACAACAATTAATTCAACGAACTATCAGGAATTGTAATGAAAGGCATCACTCAAGTGTAAAATGTGCACCACAAGAAGGACGCGTAGATTTAGCAAAAATTAAACAAAATTTAGAAGAATGCAAAAGAAAGAAAATTGATAAATTTAACTTAAATAGAGAAGACTATAGAGGAAAAAGACGGGAGGGTTTCATAATGAATTACAAAGCAGTTAGGCACAAAGAACAACCTAAATGTAAAAAAGGAAATTTAAAAAATATTCATCCATGTAACATAAAAAGACAATATAAATTTACAGATAATGATCATCCTCCTACTGTTACTGAGTTGGACACAGACGATTAAAGGAGAACTGACTACCAATGAATTGAAGGACGAAATAGGATTTACGGGCATTCAAATGTGACTTCAAGAAATGGTTAAAGAGACAGACATAGTAGTGGGCACATTGCGTTCTAAAAGAAAATTGTAAGCTATTAGCTTTTGAAGTAATACCAATAGACATGAAAACAGTAATTGTTGAGAATGCAGCACATATATACATATATATATATATATATATATATATATATATATATATTGTTACAAAGATTAGAAATATATTTAAATAAAACGACAATGTGGCTATATGTACTTGGCAGCACTGCCAATTAAACTATAGTTGTCAAAATGTTACAACCTTGGTCAACACTATATAGATAATATTCAAATTAACGGAAATGGAATACTCCAGAATATACAAGATCATTCAAGGCTGTGCCAATAAGAGTAAACCACAACAACAACAAACATAGCAACATAAATGCTAAGAGATGTTGTTCTTAATGATCTTGTATGCAAGTATTCGCTGCTAATAAAGCTAAATAGATTCACAAGTATACACAGCCATATACACGTAGAAGAAACAAAACCAGACACTCATTCATACAACCACTCATAGTTACCATAGGCAAAACACAAAGAACACTCATACATTCAACCACACATAGTTACCATAAGCAAACCAAACAAGTCAGCATTGTCATGTATACAAACACACACATGTCAAGTAAAAAACAACCACCAAACCCAGAACTTTCGCGAGGTTACCAGACGACGTCATAATTAGTGTGATTTCAAATATAGATGTGTTAACATCGCTAAGTCTTGAGTAGTACAAATACTCGTGTAAATAAAGTAACAAATAAAGTGTTGCCGCATTATATTTCTAAAATTAATTTGTCCGTGTTTTAATTTGATGCAATAAAACGAATCATTGAAGGATAAGTAATAAAACGGTTTTTACGAAAAGGTCTAAAAACGTAACAATTGGTGTCAGAAGTGGGATTGCAAAAATAATTAAAAGGACATTGCAATTTAAGGAAAAAAAAAACATTATAAAATTAAAATAAATAATCATGAAATTTGATGAGCTAAAAGTTGAACAGCTGAAAAAGGAGCTCAGTAAGCTGGAATTGCCAACTACAGGTAACAAGGCTGAACTGCAGAAGAGGCTGATAGATGAGTTTAAGAATCGCGGCATGGACATCGGGACATACGAGTTTGAGGACAAAGACGATGTGCAGGTATGCCCTCCTGCCACGACCAGCAGCATGGATATAAATTCAATGTTCGCTGCTATGATGATCGAAATGAAACAGAACTCTCAGCAGATACAGGAAGCATCAAGGGTCAACAGTGAAAAGCTTTTAGCCGAAACTCAGCAGATGCAGGACAAGCTTGTTGCCGAAATAACTGAAATAAAACAAAACTCTCAGTAGATGCAGGAGGCATCAAGGATCAACAGTGACAAGCTTGTAGCCGAAATAACTGAAATAAAACAAGACTCTCAGCAGATGCAGGAGGCATCCAGGATCAACAGTGACAAGCTTGTAGCCGAAATAACTGAAATAAAAGAGAACTCTCAGCAGATGCAGGAGCAGCTTGTAGCGGAAACTCAGCAGATGCAGGAAAAACTTGTAGCCGAAATACAGGAGTCAAATAAAGCCATGAACGAGACCCTGGTAGAGGTTTCTGAAGCCATTAACAGGAGGGTGGATTCTATTGAGAATAAATTCTCAGAGCTGGAACAGCATGCAAAGGAGGTCGAAGAGAAATTGCATACTCTAGAGGACAAAGTGCATAACCTGGAGTGTAGCGGCGGGCCAGTACGAGCAGTTGCGGAGGTTTCTTCATGGATAAAAGCGCCATGCATCGACGGCAGCGTACCATTAGGCATCTTCAAATTCCAGTTCGAGACGGTTGCTAGCAGAAATGGATGGAATGCTGAAGAAAAGGCCATAGAGTTGATTTTGTCCTTAAAGGGTACAGCCGCAGAGGTACTTGAGACTGTGCCAGTAAGCTGCAGAAACAACTATAATGAAATAATGGCAGCATTGCAGCGAAAGTATGGTGGTGAGCACAAGCGCGATATATACAGAATGGAATTGCGATGTAAAGTTCAGAAGCCTAACGAATCTCTACAAGATTTCGCAGTGGAAATCGAGCGTTTAGTGCAGCTCACATATCCAGGCGAGAGTCACCCGTTCCTGGACCATTTTAAAACTGAGGCTTTCGTTAACGGCCTTCGCGACTCTGATGTTAAACTGGCGGTGTGCGCTACGCAGAAATCCACTTTCGCTGAAACTGTGTCATTTGCGCTGGCTCAAGAGACTGCCAGAATGGTTTTCAAGCCACAGATATGTAAAGTGCGGAATGTGGATGTTTTGTCTGAGGAGGATAACAACGCAGTGGCTAGCGTTAAGGGCAACTGGCAAGGTGGATTGAGCGCCTGCATTGAGCATAGAAGGGGCACAAAGCATAACAATGCGGATGCTCTTTCGAGAAGACCGTGCTGTTTAGAGTGTAAAAATTGTGTTAGAACTGAGCAAAAGGAAGGCGTTGTGGATGTTCGGCTAATGCACATCGGCCGTGATGAAGACTGGTCAGCGGCACAGAGCGACGACGATATACTAAGGAAAATTATAGCGGCCAAAGAAGAGGACAGACGACCATCCCGGAATGAAATTTCGGCTGAAAGCCCACTCGCCAAATCTTATTGGGCTCAGTGGAACAGCCTTAAGGTAATAAAAGGGTGTTTATACCGCGTGTGGGAAAGTGTAGATGGCAAAATAACTTCAAATATAATAGTTGTGACATACTCCAAGATAAGTAAAGCTTTACAGGAGTTTCATAATGGACCTAGTGCCGTTCATCTTGGAGTAACAAAAACACTTGAGAAAGTGAAGCAGCATTTTTATTGGGTTGGATGTCAACAAGCCGTAGCCGACTGGATAGCAAACTGCCCACAGTGCATAGCAGCCAAAGGCCCAGTACGAAGAAGCCGGGGACAGCTGTAACAATACAACTCAGGAGCACCATTCGAGCGGATCGCAATGGATGTAGCAGGTCCCTTTCCCGTCACTGAAGCCGGAAATCGTTATGTACTTGTGGTAATGGACTATTTCAGTAAATGGCCAGAGGTATATGCTATACCTAACCAGGAAGCAAAGACAATTGTAAATGCATTCGTCAACAACTGGGTATGTCGCTATGGTGTCCCAATAGAATTACATTCCGACCAAGGAAGGAATTTCGAGTCTGCCATATTCAGGGAAATGTGCGAGTTGTATGGGATAAAGAAAACCTGAACGACGCCGCTGCATCCACAGTCTGATGGCATGGTAGAAAGGTTCAATCGCACCTTAGAAGAGTACATACCAAAAGTAGTAAGCACATCCCCAAATTTTTTATAGCATATAGGTCAGCTGTACACAACTCAACATCGAGAACGCCAGCCAAAATTATATTCGGGACGGAATTAAAACTACCTGGTGATTTGGAATTTGGTGTTAAGCCAACTGTAGAAGAAGGAGCTATTACGTCCCAGGAGAAGGAGGACTTAAACGAACTGCATGAGTTCGTGCGCAATAGAATCTAGATGGTCAGTGACAAGATGAAGGCTAGGTATGACCGCGCAGCAAACTCGGAGGGATTTATGGAAGGACAATTGGTTTTACTGTATAATCCACAACGCAGGAAAGGATTGTCCCCAAAATTACAGACTCACTGGGATGGCCCGTATAAAGTGATTAAGAGAGTGAATGACGTTGTATACCGGATACAGAAGGACAATAGCCCAAGGTCGAAAATGAAGATAGTACATCTCGAACGATTGGCGCACTATGAAATAGGTGATTGTATGCCTATTTGGGTCGAACAGGCTTAAGTGGGCGGCAGTGTTACAAAGATTAGAAATAGATTTAAATAAAACGACAATGTGGCTATATGTACTTGGCAGCACTGCCAATTAATCTATAGTTGTCAAAATGTTATAACCCTGGTCAACACTATATCGATAATATTCAAATTAACGGAAATGGAATACTCCAGAATATACAAGACCATTCAAGGCTGTGCCAATAAGAGTAAACCACAACAACAACAAACATAGCAACATAAATGCTAAGAGATGTTATTCTTAATGATCTTGTATGCAAGTATTCGCTGATAATAAAGCTAAATAGATTCACAAGTATACACAGCCATATACACGTAGAAGAAACAAAACCACACACTCATTCATACACCACTCATAGTTACCATAGGCAAAACACACAGAACACTCAACAATTCAACCACACATAGTTACCATAAGCAAACCAAACAAGTCAGCATTGTCATGTATACAAACACACACATGTCAAGTAAAAAAACAACCACCAAACCCAGAACTTTCGCGAGGTTACCAGACGACGTCATTTTTGCTATATAATGGCGCTGCCAGAGCTCAGTGAGTCAGAGTGATTTCAAATATAGACGTGTTAACATCGCTAAGTCCTGAGTAGTACAAATACTCGTGTAAATAAAGTAACAAATAAAGTTTTGCCGCATTATATTTCTAAAATTAATTTTTCCGTGTTTTAATTTGATGCAATAAAACGAATCCTTGAAGGATAATTAATAAAACCGTTTTTACGAAAAGGTCTAAAAACGTAACAATATAAATATATATATATATATATATATATATATATATATATATATATATATGTATATATATATATATATATATATATATATATATATATATCAGTTCAGCATACCTATAATAAGAACAAAACTATTGTAAATGGAAACTGTATAGCGCAATTTAATAATTGTTCAATTGAAATTCAAAAAGATGACACAAAAATTGTAACAACCAAATATGGAAATATAAAGAACTTTACAAAAAAATTAACTTTTAACGATATAATAGCAGAAAACAAAAACAACATACTAAACAAAAATAAATTGAAATATCATAGTAGTATATCATATGGATGCAATTTTATCTTAGCAATAATAGCACTCTTTAATTATTCTAATCACTTTAATTTTTGTTATTATAAAACATAAATATATTAAAATTAAAATGAATAAAAGAATTCAGGAGAATTCTACTCTAAAGGGGGGAGAAGTTACATATGCATTCAATTCAAAAAACAAACACCTATATTAAAACGGACGATATTGATGAATTTGTAACAAACATAATAAATAAAAAATAACAAAATGTAACATAAAACCAAAGAATATACTCTATAACAAGACGCATGTAGAACAAATCAGGAAATAAAATTTTAAAATCTTTATTGGTGCCGGCGGTAAGGGAAAAATCAAAGAAAAAAGCAGAAACCAACGTGTTGGATCGTTGGTCATCGAACATGTTTAAAAGTTGGTTTCATCAAATTAACTTAAGGTACTGAAGGCATGGTGGAAAAAAACATAAGAAAAATCACATGCAAACTTGTCTGAAGATCTTTACAATAAATTATCTTTTCGTTTCAAAACATTGTAAATGATTGAGCTTCAATATTTTTGTGCGTGTGTAGTTTTTTTTGCTTTACATGATGAATGCAAGTAAGAAAAAAATTGAATATCGAACAGAAAATGCTGCGTAGAGATGTGTAAAAGATCTAGAAAACATATTAAAGGTTTACGATTTTTTATTATTTTCTTTCTCATGTTTTTTGCAACCACAATTTTTGAGTAACTTAAAATATTTTCTTACACTATGTGTTGTGTATGTTTGTATATATGTATATATGTACATACTTACATTACTATGTCTGTTATTTATTTATAATAGTTCTTTCATACTACTGCTGAGGCCGAAGAAAACTGTCCGTTTTTTGTTTTGTTTTTTCCAAATATAAATACATACATACACACATTTTTATTTTCTACAATGTTTAGTCTGCACACGCTGAAATTTTTGTGTATATACAGAAAGAAAATTTTTCATTAAAACTCATTTCCTATCAAATATTCTATATGAATAATTTTTATATCGAAAAGCTTGTGTATCAAAAAATTTTCCGTAGAAAAGTTTATATAAAATTTTTTTTTGCACATAGAATAGATATGCTTTATCTTTTTATAATAACTTTACTGCGTGAGCATTCTTCATGGGAGATCTATAAGTACATATCATCTAGTGGTCAGAAGGTTAAAGAAGGTAACTACTTTTTCGTAATATGTTTTATTGCCAATAAGGTAATTTGAATATATATATATATATATATATATATATATATATACATATATATATATATATATATATATATATATACATATATATGTACATATATATATATATATATATATATATATATATATATGTATATATATATATATATATATATATATATATATATATATACATATATATGTATATATATATATATAAATATATATATATATATATATATATATATATATATCTATATATATATATATATATATATATATATATATATTTCGGATCCTTATTAATACCGTTGACGATTGAGCGATGTCCGTCTGTCTGTACGTGAAGTTCGTACGGTTTTCGCAAGCCCCCAGAAGAGCTAGAGACTTCATTCTTGGACTGATCGATTGGAAGTGAGCTAACTTAGAGTGGTATTGAAATTCAGAAAAATTGGAAGGACGGTTCCAGAGCTGGGAAGCTTACACCTATTTCTCGACGCAAAATTAACACCAAAAACCGATTATTTTTTTGCTTATTTGAAAATTAAACCTATTTCATGCCTTGGGACACCTCAATTGTCCATTTAAAACAAAAAAGAAAAAAATTTTCAAGAGATGGGAAATTAAAAAAAAAAATTTTTTGGTACATTCGGTGTTTTGTGGTACATATAATAACTAAAATGTTTAAAAATTTTAGGTTTTTCCTAAATAAAACCGTTTTTGGTGTAATGAAGATTTGAATCGATGAAAACAAATTTAAAAATTTTAAGTTCCCATCCAGGGTTACGAAATTCACATTTTTTTTATACAATAAACTAACCAATCAACTGACGTCATTTTTCCTAATGAAAATTACTTTTTATTTCGGCAAAACAAAATTGGTATCAAAAATTTAAAAAAAAATCAAAATTTCGATTCCAGGGTTCGGTACTGCAATATTTTGTAGTACATGAAAGTAACGAAAGTGGTAACAAATTTGTAATTTTTCTTAAATAAAACCGCTTTATACATCATGAAGACAAATAATAAAAAAAATTAAATTTTCGATTCCAGGGATCGGAAATTGAATATTTTTTGTTTACACATTCGGTATTTTGTGGTACATATAATAATTAAAATATTTAAAAATTTTAAGTGTTTCTTAACTAAAACCGTTTTATACATCAGGAAGATTTGCATAGATGGAAAAATAATTTAAAAATTTAAAAATTCTTATCCAGGGTTAGGAAATTTTAATATTTTTTGTACATTAAAATAACTAAAAATCAACTAACGTCGTTTTATCCTGGTTAAAATTATTTTTTGTCCTGGTAAAACAGAATTGGTATCAAAAATTAAGAAAAAAACAAATTTCGATTCCAGGGCTCGAAAACTGACACATATTGTGGTACATGAAAGTGACAGAAATGGTTACAAATTTGTAGTTTTTCTTAAATAAAACCACTTTATACATCATGAAGACTTGTATGGGTAAAAAATAATTTTAAAAAGTTTTATTTTTCGCCTCCAGGGATCGGAAATTGAAATATTTCTTGGGCACATTCGGTATCTTGTGGTACATATAATGACTAAAATATATAAATATGTTAAGTTTTTCTTAACCAAACCGTAACATGAAGATTTTAATGGATGAAAATATATTTTTAAATTTAAAGTTCCCATCCAGGGTCAGGAAATTTGAATTTTTTAATACAATAACATAACCAAAAATCAGTTAACGTCGTTTCTTCTTGGTTAAAATAATTTTTTATTCTGGCAAAACAAATTTAGTATCAAAAATTTAAAACAATCAAAATTTCGTTTCCAGTGTTGGATACTGCAATGTTTTGTAGTACATGAAAGTGACAAAAATTTTTACAAATTTTAGTTTTTCATATATAAAACCGCTTTATACATCATAGAGACTTGCATTGGTAAAACATTAATTTAAAAAATTTGGTTTTCGTTTCCAGGGGTGGGAAATTTTTTTTTGCACATTCGGTTTTTGTCGTACATATAGTAACTAAAATGTTTAAAAAGTTTTTCTTAAATAAACCCATTTTTGGTATCATTAAGATTCGCATCGATTAAAAATAAATTTAAAAATTTAAAGTTCCCATCCAGGGTTCCAAAATTTAAAATTTTTTTATAAAATACATAACCAGAAATCAATTAATGTCGTTTTTTTCCAAGTTAAAGTTATTTTTTATTTCGGCAAAGCAAAATTGGTATTAAAAATTAAAAAAAAATAAAAATTTCGATTTTAGGGTTGGATAAAAATTTGTACTTTTGCATAAATAAAACCGCTTTACACATTATGAGTACTTCGCGAAGAAAAATTTGAAAAATTAAAATTTCTTTTCCAAGGGTGGGAAATTTGGAATATTTTTTTTAAGTAACCAAAAAACGCAACTGAAGTTGTTTTTATTTTTTGCTAATTGAAACTATTTTATAAGTTAGAAAGCAGACGTACGTTAGTGAAGGGTATATAAGATTCGCCACAGCCGAATATAGCACTTTTACTTGTTTTTTTCTTACTTGCATTCATCACGTAAAGCAAAATAAATTAGACACTCACAAAAATATTGAAGCTGAATCATTAACAATGTTTTGAAATTAAAAGATAATTTACTGTAAAGATCTTCAAACAAGTTTGTATGTGATTTTTGCTTACATATGTTTTTTTCCACCATGCCTTCAGTACCTTAAGTTAAATTTGATGAAACCAACATTTAAACATGTTCGATGACCAAGGATCCAAAACGTTGGTTTCTGCTTTTTTTCTTCGTTTTTTCCCTTACCGCCGGCACCAATAAAGATTTTAAAATTTTATTTCCTGATTTGTTCTACATGCGTCTTGTTATAGAGTATATTCTTTGGTTTTATGTTACATTTTGTTATATTTTATTTATTATGTTTGTTACAAATTCATCAATATCGTCTGTTTTAATATAGGTGTTTTTTTTTAATTGAATACATATGTAACTTCTCCCCCCTTTAGAGTAGAATTCTCCTGAATTCTTTTATTCATTTTAATTTTAATATGTATATTTATGTTTTATAATTACAATAATTAAAGTGATAAGTACTAGTATCTATATATATATATATATATATATATATATATATATATATATATACTATAGATATTTTATTTTCCGAAGTTGAAAGTAGTCCTCCAAAATTGCATCAGATATTGCACATGTATGTAGGTATTAACACTTCGGTGCGAGTCGATATTTATTTGTTTCTACACAAATAAAATACATATTCTTTTCCCTACATTAATACAAACAATTGTTAAGCTTATATTTTTATTTACATATATATATATATATATATATATATATATATATATAGTATTTTAAAGAATAATGCATTTGAGGTCGTAAAGCAAAAATGCGCACAGTTAGACGAAATAGATTTGGTTTTGGTTATGGACGAAATGATCATAAGAGAAGTGTTGGATTCAAAACAACAGGTTTTGTAAGAACCTGTGTTTTAATGGTAAAAGCATTGTTTTCTAACTATAGTATAATATGAAAAAATTCGCGTGAGCTTCGCAACTCAATTTTATAGCAAAACTGTTACGACTGCTATTAAAACAATATGCAAAACTACACAATTTAAGAGCTGTTCCGCAGAAGTGACCCTTTCAAGAGCTCAGTTTGTGGAAAAAATTGGTAAGATTTTCGATTGTCCTCTAGTGGTTCCCTTTATGGCGATAACTGCTACAGATCTGCAGTTCAAGTTAGGAATGAGCCTTACAAATTTATACAAAACTTTATGAAATGGATGACGTGGAATTTGTTGACCAGAAAAAGCGTGTTTTCTTTTTAAATTTAATTCCGTTCATTTGCTGGTTAGTGACATTTTAAAAGAAGGAGGTGATTTACATATATTATATCATGACAAAATTTCTTAATCGGGACAAGTTAGAAAATATATTTTCTCTACTGCGGCAAAAGGGAGACAACAATAGCTTTTCGTAGCCAATTTAAATATAATTTTGTCAAAAGTTATAGTTGCTAAAATTATTCAATCAAGTTTTTCCAGTAACTGTGAAGTCGAACAATATGAGATTGACCAAATTGATGCTTACGATATATGTATGTTTACCAAAGAGTAATGATTATGATATATATTCTTTAAGTGAACATACTGAAATAGGCTCTAATGAAAGGGTTGATGTTGATTTTGACGATGATTACTTTTTAGAAGATATTTTTAAGATTCTGAGAATATAAATTTTGAACTTCTTTCCATGAGATACTTCGTTGAGTATGTTGCATTTAAAATTATTCAAGATATTAACAGATTTTGGAAATTTAGCTGCTCCATCAGACAAACTAATGGATGCAAGTAAGAAACATATTTTAATATTTCACAATATCCTTAAAACTGAACCGGAACGAAATAATATAAAATTGTTTATTATTGATTTGTGCAAACGCTCAAACCCAGAATGGTAAAGTGATGGTTATTTCCACTATAAACAGCAATCATTGGACTTTTTATTATTCGTCCTCCTTCAAAATCACTGTTCTTGGGCTTGAAAGTGCAGATTTTATCAAATAAATAAAAATACAAAAGCAATTAAGAAAAAGTAATAAAAAATATATAGCAAAAAAATAAATAAATGCAATATATTAAAATAAACAATATATTACTAATTATAATAATTTTTTTTTCTATTAAACATTTTTAAGAAGGTTTAAATATTTTTAATAAAATCTCCAACTCTCATGATTTTAACAAAATAAATGTATCCTTTTTATATTATATTTTACAGAACACCTTTAGTGCACAATAACGTAATAAATTTATAGAAAGGGTTATTGCATATGAGTATTTTATATGAATAAAAAAAAACTAATTACTATGATTTTCTTTGAATTCCTTAATAACTTATTTCTAATACAAAATCAATTCATCTATTTAAACAAAGCAAATGCATTCCAAATTTTTGATTTATCATGAATTAATTTATATTTCAATTCAATTCATATTTAAGACAAAATGAGTTCATTTAAAATAACTCAGGTCAATTCCTGAACGATTCACATATCAACTACAAGAAAATCATCCCATAACAGCTCCGCCGTCTATACAGAATTTGGCGCTAATTTTGTAATTTACTAATGCCGAACGAATAATCTGCGCCAATAAAATAAAATTTGTAGATACTTAATTTCTCAACAAATAATATATATATATATATATATGTATATATAATGTTCTTCTAATATCTTCGATCTTATTGATTTTTATTTTTTTAATTCTTTTTGAGCAAAAGATCCACTGTACTGTTTTTATATAAAAAATGTTATAAATTCTTTATTTCTATCCAATATTTCGCTACCAACAATGTGTAGCTTCTTCAGGTATATTTCCGACAACAATGTTTACTAAAATTATGTTTGAAAATTGTTAAGTCAAAATGACTCAAATAAAAATTTTTTTATAATTATTTCCTTATCTCTACTTAAAAACATAACATAGATACAAAATTAACATAACAGAGATACTTATTATGTAATATATAATAAAATAAGTTAAGTGT